>LNAC01000160.1:2649337-3070042 GCA_002007465.1 Ailurus styani
CAAAACTGCTAGCACTCATACAGGAATTCAGTCAAGTGTCAGGATATAAAATCAATGCACAGAAATCAGTTGCATTTCTATATACCAACAACAAAACAGAAGAAAGAGAAATTAAAGAGTCAATCCCATTTACAATTGCACCCAAAACCATAAGATACCTAGGAATAAACCTAACCAAAGAGGCAAAGAATCTGTATTCAGAAAACTATAAAGTACTCATGAAAGAAATTGAGGAAGACACAAAGAAGTGGAAAAACATTCCATGCTCATGGATGGGTAGAATAAATATTGTGAAAATGTCTATGCTACCTAGAGCAATCTACACATTTAATGCAATCCCCATCAAAATACCAGCAATTTACTTCAAAGAAATGGAACAAATAATCCTAAAATTTATATGGAACCAGAAAAGACCCCGAATAGCCAAAGGAATGTTGAAAAAAAAAAGCAAAGTTGGCGGCATCACAATTCCAGATTTCATTCTTTTTATGGCTCAATTTGACTCTTTTAAACTCCTTATATGAGTGAAAGAATGCAGCATTTGTCCTTCTGTGCCTGACTTATTTCGCTTTGTATAATATCCTCCAGATTTATCCATGTTGTCCCATTTTGCAGAGTTCTCTTCTTTTTTATGGCTGAATAATATCTCATTGTATATATATTCCACATTTTCTTTATACATCCAGGAATAGATTACCTCGCTGGTGAATCCTATTAAACACTTAAAGAATAATTAATGTCAAACCCTTCCTCAAAAACTAAAGAAGAAGGACTATTTCCAAACTCATTTTATGAGGCCAGCATTATTCTGATAGCAAAGCCAAACAAAGACATTACCAGAAAACTACATGTCTATATCCCTGATGGTTATAGATGCAAAAATCCTCAACAAAATACAGAATTGAGCCACACGCTAAAAAGCTTCTTATATATCATGTCTAAGTGGGATTTATCCCTGAATAGAAGGATGGTTCCACATATACAAATCAATGTGATACAGCACATTAAAAGATGAAGGGTAAAAACACATGATCATCTCAGTAGATGCAGAAAAGCATTTGACAAAATTTAACACCCTTTCAGGACAAAAAACACTCTCAACAAATTAGGGGTAAAAAGAAATGACTTCAGCATAATAAAGGCAAAATATGTAAAGCCTACAGTTAACACCTTAGTGAAAAACTAAAAACTTTTCATTCAAAATAGGGAAAAAGGCAAGAGTGCGCACTCCAGCCACTCTGTTCAACACAGTATTGGGAGTTTTAGCGAAAGCAATTAGACTCCTTGCTAAGGATCCAGAATAATATAATTTTCCACATGAAAATCTCATGCATTTAAAAGCTCAGAATTCTGGAGAGGGCTTGAACCAATTACTGAGATCCCACACTGTGATCTAGCCTTCATATTTCTCACTGAGAGCGTAGGGGCTTCTTGTATGTGGTCCAGAGCAAAAAAAGGCTTTGAATATTTTCATAACAGGTAGTTTCCAAAAAAGTTTTTAGGGCCAGTAGAAAGAGTTCCCATCTTTTATCTCCTATGACAGTCATCTCTCCAAGACTCTACTTTCCCAAATAGTAAATTACTATCATTTTTAAGTTGGCCAGAATATTTTATCACCCTCTGAAGCAAATACTTTATAATTTAAATCATATGCTAAAAGTATCATTACCTCTCAGCACACCAGGCATCTGTTTTCTCCGACTCACTTGTTTCGTTCTCTCTTGACTGGTGATCTCTAAATAGGGTGGTATGTAAGATTTCTAAAAGTAAACATGGAATCCATTGAAGATTTTATTAGTTCTAGCTAGTAAAAATAAAGTGATTTTAAATAAAACTGCTACATTATCCAGTTTCATAAATTTTATTTTTCTACATACAAAAGCAAAGTTTAGGTGCATGTTATTAAGGGAGAGGTTGTATTACACCAGCCTGTATATCTTACAAGGCTCATAATCACATTAATGGGCATGTGGAAGGTGAATACTTTGTAGCAGCAACCAGTCCTCTGGAACATCTGTTTCTGAAAAAAGAAAAAAACAATATCTCTAAGTTTTGAAATTAAAGATTTCTAAGATTCCTCATTTTTAACCCGATTTTATTTTAATAATATTTGTTTTAAAAATTTAGAACCTCAGCATGTCCCCTCAGTAATACAAGTGAGGAGTGGTACCCACCTCTATACTAGTCATAATTAGCAGGATAATTTACATCAAGAAATGAGAGGCTTCATGAATTATGAGTTGCAGTTCAACTTCACTTTCACAATACATAAAGGCTGGAAAACAAAGAAGTCATTTTTATTCAGACCTTGTCAACAGTCTCCATAACCTGGGCAAAATATTTGCTATATTGGGAAGAACAATGGCTTTATCTCTTGCAGTTTGAAGTTTAAAGTCTGTTTTTTTTGGGTTTTTTTTGGTTTTTTTTTTTGCTTACCAACAATTTCTGCTCCATCGCTTAATCTTTTTCATGCTTAAAACTCCCCCTCATTTGTAAATGTGATGATAATAATTACGTGGCAAGATAGTTTTAGAAAATTATAATAATGTAGCATAGTTAGCGTATCAAACTCATGACATAAAGTTTTCTTTTTAAAATAAAATTATTTAAATGAAAAAATTATAATAATGTATATAAGGTCTTTGACATAGGACCTTGAAAGGCATTTGAAAAATGCTGTTATTGTTTATGTGTGTCTATAGTATCTGAGGTTGCTTAGGTATTCTTCATACCCCTCAATAGATTTGGCATCCTTATACATGGAATGCCAGAACTAAAAATGATGTTGGAGATTATCTAGTTGCCACTAACTCTTTATTTTACAACTGAGAAGACTGTCCCCACCATGTTCAGTGTTATCCAAGGTCACGCAGTGAATTAATAGCACAAGTAGTATTGGAACTTAAATTCCTGGCTTTAATTTCTACATTTTTTCTTTCTTTCTTTTTTTTCCCCCAAGATTTTATTTATTTATTTGACAGAGAGACAGCGAGAGAGAGGAACACAAGCAGAAGGAGCAAAAGAGAGAGAAGCAGGCTTCCTGCCATGCAGGGAGCCGATGCGGGGCTCGATACCAGGACACTGGGATCATGATCTGAGCCAAAGGCAGATGCTTGACTGAGCCATCCAGGCGCCCCTAATTTCTACATTTTTTCTACCTTGCTGCCAGTACATTTTTCTAGTTTACATATAAAAGCAGAAAAAAATCATGTAATTAACTTTTCCACATCAGGCCCTATACTCTTCCTTGCTAGAGATCCAGGAGGTACAGTTGACTATTAATGGAAGGATAGCCTTATGTTTGTTTAATCATGTGCATAATGATCAGTTACCATTGAACAGTTGCATTCAACAATGATTCTTCTAGTGTTGTTTTTTCCTAAAATACTTTTGAAGAATTTAATCTGATCAACATATCCTTCAGTTTTCTATTGAAAGATTCTAAAGGTTTTTCTATTAACATTAGTGATGATCAGTTTTTTAAAAATTTCATTTGGCTCAAAATCATGAGAGAATCAGTGCTTTTCTCCAAAATGTTTAGTGTGGCTCATCTGGAGCTAACACTTTTATCACTGTGTGTTTGACTTCATCAAGTGAATCCTGCATCGAAGATATAGTTTGAATGTCTTTTTATTAGAAGAATCATCATATGTTACTTTGAAGATTGCAAAAAGGCTTTCGCTAAAAACCCATTTCTGATTCCCAAAGACCTTGTAATTCTGATTTGGGATTGTTTGTAAGACTTCCCATTTGTGTTTTCTAAATTTTGCAGCATATCTAGTATCTCAGTTTGAGAAATGATCAGCCTCTTCTGAAAGGGACATTTCATAAGTTAGACAATCTTTTCTCATTCATAGAGACAGATGTTTTGATTGATTATAGCTGTCTTTATAGATCTATTTGTGTGATCATTAGAGCCAGAATTCTGGAAGTGTCTAAAAACAGATGGTTGAAAGAGTATAAACTAAGCCTTCCCAATTTAAATGGGTGACTCTTCTAAGTCAATTATTTATAGAGAGTAAGTGAGAAAAGGAACTATACTGAATTAAAAAACAAGTGAGGTCATTAGAGAAATAAAAGCTAAAGAAATAGTATTATTAGATTCAAAACACAAGGATAGCTGGGACTTAGAGAAAATTCAAACCCACCTTCAGTAATTTGGATCACATTTTCCCCACTAAACATGCTTTTGCTAACATCCTCTGTCTCCAGAGTATTATTGAACAAATGCCAGTTGTCCCTTGAGGGCACAATGTCAATATAAAATTTATTTAATTCCTTAGTGGAATCATTAATATAATTTAAAACTAGCTTACTGATAACTATTAAGAACATGAATAAATGGCAAAACTGCAAGTCATTACAACCAATATAGATTTCTAGGAGAGTCAATCCAAAAGGAGCTTGATAAAATGAAGAAATTCATTAATTTTTTTTATGCTCAACTTTTAGTCCCTGAGCTGGTGCTATATTCCATTAATGTGAGCAAATTTGTGACAGATTATTAAACCATTTTTAGGAACTCTTCAATGATAAATAGTATAATTGCATTTAATTCTCACACACTACTCGGTAATAGGTACTATTATTCCATTTTCCAGATAAAGAAACTGACTCAAAGAGATTAATTGACGTGCTCAATTTTGTGTCTATAGCCTAAAGTGAGAAGGTCTGAATTTGTATGAGGGAAGAAAATAATTGTGATAGCAGGAGGGTGAGTATTTTAAGAAAAATTTAAATGATAGCATTTAAGAGATGTTTAAAAATTAATTTCTCCAAATTGTCTTTTGATCCTGCATCTCTTTTTTGCTTCTCTTTCTTTCATAGCTAAACTTCTAGATTCTTAGCTCACTGGCATCCAACTTTTGCTTTCACCCTTGCTTGAAAACTGTTTTGCTAATAGGTGAACAATGATCGCTGATTGCTTAGTTATACAGGCCCTTTTCAATTCTTACCTTACTTGACGTAGGTTGAGCTTAACCTTTGGCATCCAAGCCTCCTCTGGCTTCAAGCTTCCATCAGGCTGTGGATGCCAATTGGTCACGTTTATAGGAATAAAGTATATTTCATATTTATACAAACTTCTCTCTTATTCTGCTAACAGCAAAGCTATTCTTTTGGGGGAAATAGCTTCTCCCTGACTCCACTGATTTGGAGAAGGGAGTTTACCCAGTGACACAGTCACAGTGTTTAGCATAAGAAGTAGCCTATATGAGTGAATTGGTGATTTTCTTGTGATTATTAAATAATGAAGTAGGAAGAGAAGTACCTCACTTTTCTTCCACATCACTAAGCTGGAAGAGAAGCTTAGGTCTGCCAGAAGCCATTGGTCCCCATCTGCTGGCAGATAGAACACACAGACACACACAGATACACAGACACACACACGCATGCATGCACATAAACATATGTGCATACTCTGAGTGTATGGTGGAAGCTGAAGGTATATGGTGGAAGGTGAAGATAAAGAGAATGAAGTCAACATATAAGAGAAAGCCAAAACTACAGTCCGAGAGAAAGAGGTGTTCTGAAGGCAGTATTTGAGTCCCTGAATCCTTTTCTGTCCATCCCAAGTTTGTGAGCCACAAAGCCCATATTTGCTTAAGCTTGCTGCAGTTGGGTTTCTGTCATTTTCATTTTTAAAGAGGCTTGAGTGATCTACTTAACTGCCCACTGAGACTGGTGTCCTCCTTAGACCCTTGATGTCTGTGCAAAGATGATATCCACTAAATGTCCTGGAGCTTCTAAAAATGACATCTCACGGCCATGCTGTGACTTGTGAAGAAGTGGGAGAATCTTCTTGGCTCTTTCTCACTTTGTTATCTGGACATGAAAAGCAACACAGCTGGGCCTCCATGTTTCAGAGTGCCCAATAAAAAACTTCTTTGGCTTCTGTAGCTGCCTCTCTCTTTATAGGGTACATATGTGAAGAAAGTATGTTTTTTCTTAAACCAAAAAGGTTCTCATGAACCTCCCCACCAGCTCCTCAGAAAGTCCTGTCACATCTGAGTCCTGGGCCCGCTACACACGGTTTGCTCTTTGCTCCTTCAGTCATCCCTTGGTTTATGTGTCACACTTAATTGGTTTCATCACTGCTCTTCTGGTTCTTCTTCCCAGTCTTAACTGTGGGCCAGTCTTCCTCTGCTTTTCCTGTAAATGTTGTTGTTCCAGGACTCCATGTCTTTAATAGTTTCTATTTCTATTCTGCCTCCTATCCACGCAACCACTATGTCATCAGATACTACCTATAAACAAGTGACTCAATTCTTTATGAACATCCCAAATGTCTGCCTGAGCACTAGACCCTCACATTTACCTGCTTGCTACATACACATCACCTCCTAGATATTCCATGGGGATCTTGAATCTTCTACACCATTTAAAGTAATCCCATCATCTTTATTTTCTTTGCTTCAAATTCCCCTCCTACCTATAGTCATTACCATTCAGTTGGTTGCCCCTTCCCCCCAAAATTAAGGGATGCATCCTAGATTTTCTTTTTCTTTCCAGATTCACGGTCTTTCAGTCTCTAAAATGTGTCCTTCTATACCCTAAATATTCTTCAGCATATTAGGAAAGGTGGGTGGTGTGGAAGAAGGGAACTCAGACCTCTTTCCCTCACATTTTCAATTCCCATCTTCTGGATTGGTTTTCTTTTTAGCAAGCAAGAGTTTATATTTGGATCTTTAATTCCTCTCAGGTTTTTGCTATAATACATAATCTTCCACTTGTTACATGAGAACACTATAATTTTAAGAAGTGTCTTCCAGATTCCATCATTTTATTTTATTTTTATCCTTTTTTTTCTTAACATCCTGGGAAAATTTTCCCAATGCTTTTCCTAAATGCTTACACAACCACTTAATATATGGCTTTCAGTGTCTTAAAAATAAGTACTTTTCTGACCAAACTGACCTCCCACCATGCACGCAGAACATGGGTGTGAACCAGAGGACCATCCCAAGCATCTAAGTGTTGGTGGTGCTTCTAGTTTTTTTCTATTCTCCCACCTCCTCCTCCACCTTCATTTTTACAGGATAAAAAGATAGAGCAGAGAAGTCCCAGATTATTATTTAACTTTGCTTTATTATTTTAAAAGTCTTTTATCTATAGAGACACACAAGAAAACAAAATAAGAGTAATATAAGACATTTCAGAGTGGCAAGGAAAAGGTTAGAGGAAATAAAAGTATTCTTTTAGTTTATGATACTTAATTTAATCATTTGGGTTATGAGGCATGGTCTTGTGGTCTATGAACATGGGGCAGGGAATTGGGAATTCTAACTAATACGGGCTCTGAAAGCTAACTCTGTGGGTGGCCATGTACAAATTGCCTGATACCTCCTTTCCACTTCTCATGACTCAACATGGAGATCGTTAATTTGAGTGACAATTCAACTAAATAAATAATGCCATAAGGGTTAGTTGGGAATCTGAGAAATGGCGATTTCTTTAGAATCATAATATATTCAATCTGTTATTGATAGGTCGCCTCAAATACTACAAAATGAATGGGAAAATGAACAGTATACAAGTACTCATTAAAAACATTCCAAAATTCTGGAGGAAACTCCCTAGTGTTAAATGGCTTCTTTTGAAGTAGAAAATTTGTATTTCAGAGAATAGACATCAACTTGCATTTTATTGGATGGCATAGTTCTTTTGGGGTATTTGATCATGCTTGATTTTCTCATTCCAACATTTCTGAGGGCAAAATATGATCTACTCAATAAAATAAGTATATCTTCTAAAGCCAGATGAGTCCTTTCCAGCAAGTATATTAATGTTCAATGTGTTATATTTTACCAGAGGTGAAATACTTATACTCTAAAGTCTGTTACCCCAGGGAACAAGAGAATGCTAACAATTTCAACCACCACACATAGCTTGGTAATAAGATCATTGGGTCCAATGGAGCCAGCCTCATTTCACACTACTGCTGCATACACATATAATGGGTGTGTCTCCTTTTATCATTATGACTAACTTATTTATTTCATTACTTTAGTACTGCATTTGTTTTCACTCTACCTCTTCCTAGATGTTGCTAATTTTTGGAGAGATGTATTTCATTTAAGTCTCTTGTTTCAGATTATCTGATCCCAAACATGGAATTCTGTACTTCTAATATTTAGGATTTTGTAGTTGATAAAAATAAGCATTTGTTTTTATTGGGTAACGACATAGAAATGGAATTGCTGGGTCTTATGTTCAGCATATGTTTGCTGTGAAACTGCTAAGCAGTTTTCCAAGTAGATGAACCAGTTTTGAATTCCCTCCAGCAGCATTGGAGAGTTCCAATTGCTCCATATCCTCATTACAATAGGTATAGTCAGTTATTTTAATTTTAGCACTGAGATGAATATGTGGTTATATTAAATTTGTTAATTTACATTTCCTAAATGATTAATGGTACTGAACAAATTTTCATAACCTTATTGGTTATTTGGATATACTACTTTGTGAAGTTCCCATTGAAACCCTTTGCCTACTTTCCTATTGTCTTGTTAGTCTTTTACTTACTGATTTATAGGCATTCCACACATATACCATTATGATTATTCTGGCAGACAGATATATATTGCAAAAATTTTCTCCTAGTTTATAGCTTGTGTTTTTACTATGTCATTAGTGACTTTTAAGGAATAGAAGATTTTATTGATATACGTTTAATATATTAATCTTTTCTTTTATGATGAGTGCTTGTTTATATCCTGTTTAAGAAATTGTTGCCCACTCTAAGGTCTTGAAAATAGTCTTCTATGTTTTCCCCTAGAAACCTTAATTTTTTTCTTATTTTTCACATTTAGTTTTGATGGTTCTTGAATAAATTTTTATACATGCTATTATATAAGGATTAAGGTTATTTTCTTTTAATATGGACCTAGAAACATTTGTTGAGAAGATCATCCATTATACTTTGAATTACAATAGGGTTTTTTGCAAAACCAGGTTAATATTTCAAGTGAGTCTATTTTGAACTCTCTAATTTGTTCCATTGGTTTTCTTATCTATTATTATGCTAATTCCTCACTGCCTTAACTATTTTTATAACTCTGATTTTTGGTAGTATAAAGCTTCCAGTTTAGCTTTTATTCTTCAATATTATCTTGATTATTTTAAGTCCTTGGGCTTCCACTTCCATTTTAAGATAAAATTGTTAATTTGCACAAAATAGCATATTGAGGTTTTGATAGGGAATGCATTGATTTGGGGGAGAAATGGCATTTTTTCAACATTGAGTTTTTTAGTCAATGTGCATGGTATATCTCTCCAGTTATTTTTGTCTTCTTTATTTTCTCTCATTGATGTTTTGTGGTTCTAAAAGAGGAGGCCTTGCACTGTTTTTATATATGTGTTCCTGAGTAATGGATGTTTTTGATGTTATTGTAGTGGTATTTTTTAATTAAATTTCATTTTCCAATTATTTTTAGTATAAAGAAATTGTCACATTGCCATATTTTGGTCTTGTTTCTAGTCACTTTATTAAATTCACTTATTTTTCATAATTTGTAGGTTCTTTTGGATTTTCTACATCAACAATCAAATCATCTCTGAGTAATGGCCTATCTTTCTATTTTTGTATCTTTATTCCTGCTTTATTGAACTGGTTAGGACCTCTAGTACAATGTTAAGTAGAGGTACTGGTAATAAATATTGTTTTCTTATTCTTGTTCAGTTGCCTTTAAAATTTACTATTAACTGTATTTTTAACATAGATCCCTTTATCAGATTAGGAAACTACTCTTCTATCTTTAATTGCTGAGTTTTTAAAATCATAAACAGGTAGAGAATTTTATCAGATGCTTTTTACTAAATCTATGGAGATCATCATATATTTCTTTTTTTATTAATAGGTGTAGAATTTTATCAAGTGCTTTTCCCCACATCTATAAGATTGTCATAAGGTTTTTCTATTATAGTCTTTGGTAAATAACACTGATTATTTATTAAGACTTTATTTTCTTACAGCAGTTTTAAGTTTACAACAAAATTGAGAGGGAGATAGATTTCTTTCTATCTTCTGCCCTCACACATGCAGAGCTTTCCCTATAGTCAACATCACTCACTACAATGGTACAAATTGTACCAAGGACATAGCTACATTGACACATCATAGTCACCCAAAGTCCATAGTTTACTTCAGCGTTCACTCTTGGTGCTGTACATTCTGTGGATTTGGATAAATATATGAGGACATATATCCATTACTATGATACCATACAGAGTATTTTCACTGCTCTAAAAATCTTTGGTGCTTTTCCTATTTATTTCTCCCACTTCCCCTTTAACCCTGACAACCACTGATCTTTTTTCTTGCCATTATAGTATTGCCTTTTCCAGAACATCATAGAGTTGGAACCACACAGTATGTAGCCTTTCAGATTGGGTTCTTTCACTTAGTAATATGCATTTAAGAATTTTTCATGTCCTTTCATGGCTTGATCACTCATCTCTGTTTAGCACTCAATAATATTCTATTATCTGGATGTATCACAGTTTATTTATGCATTCACCTACTGAGGGACATCTTGGTTGCTTCCAAGTTTTGGCAAACATGAACATGATTGATTTTTAAAGTATTAAACCAATCTTCCAATCAATCTTGGCACAAATTCCTATGGGTTATTTTATGTTTTCTTTTTATATACTATTTGGTATATATATTGGGCTAAACATTTGGTATATTTTGGTATATATATTGGTATAAAATTTGTAGCATATTGGGCTATACTTTTACTGTCCTATAAAGTTCTCCTCAGGTTTAGTTATCAGAGTTATTATGACCTTGTAAAATGAATTGGAAAGTTTTCTCTTTGTTTTCTATTTTCTGGAAGATTTTGTATTAGAATGGTTTTATCTTTCTTAAATATTTGAAAGCATTTGCCAGCATTATCATCAAGGTCTGAAGATTTCTCTGTGGGAAAATTTTAGAGCAGATTTGGGGCACCTAAGTGGTTCAGTTGGTGAAGTGTTGGACTATTGATTGGCTCAGGTCATGATCTTAGGGTCATGATCGAGCCCTATGTCAGGCTCTGTGCTGGGCATGGAGCCTACTTAAGATTCTTTCCCTCTCCCTCTGTTCCTTACCCCTCCACCCCCCACTCATGCTCTCTCTCTCTACAAAATAAAATAAAATGACAGATTCATTTTCTTTAGTAGTACTGGATTATTCACATTTTCTTTTTTTTTTAATTTTTTATTTATTTGTCAGAGAGAGAGAGTGCACAAGTAAGGGGAGCAGCAGGCACGTGGAGGAGCAGGCTGCCTGCTCAGCAAGGAGCCCAATGAGAGACTTCCTGGGAGCCTGGGATCATGACCTGAGCCAAAGGCAGATGCTTAACTGACTAAACCACCCAGGTGTCTGGACATTTTCTATTTCTGACATATGCTTTGATTGCTTATGTTTTTCAAGGAATTTGTTATTTTTCAAATTATCAGCTTAAAATTGTTTATACTATCTTTTATCTTTTTAATGTCTGCAGCATCTATAGTGAAGACTCCTTTTTTTGTTGTTTTTTTTGTTGTTCTAAGCACTTTAATATGCATTAACTTGCTAAGTTTTCACAAAAATCTAATAAGGTAGACTTCAATATTTTTATGTTACAGATGTGGAAGCTGAGGTACAAGAGGTTAAGTTAATTTCCTAAGGTCATAGAGCTACTAAAGGAACAAGCTGGAATATTATCCCTGCCACTGTTGTTGAAGCCATACTGGTTTAAATGAAAACAATAGTTAATATTCACTGAGTATTTACCAGGCACTGTTCTAGTCATTGCAATCATTCCATAAATATGATATTTAATCCTTACAGTGGCCCTGTTAAATAGATAGGTTAATAGCCCCATTTTAAAGTTAGAGAAATTAAAGCAGAATGGGTTGCCCAAGTCACGTAACTAAAAACAATTTTTAAAAAGTGAGAAAAAAATTTAAGAAAATTGAATTCTTAAGAGAGAAGAAAAATCAAACTAAATTATCTTTATTTTTACATGAGACCATTTCTCTTGGTTAAGGCTTTGAAGATAAACAAGTTCTGTGCTTCGAGCTAATAATTCTGATTCATTGCAATGGCATCAGTCAAAAGTGTTTGCTGGTTCTTGATGACTTGTGTTTTTTGCCTTAGTTTCTCTTTATCAGTCATGCTAAGTTTTTAATCAATTATATTAATATTATTTTATTGGCATATATTATTTTATTATAAATAAAATTTATAACTATATATAATGTTAATATTATATTAATATTTTTAAGTTTTTGGTTTTGTGGATTTGTTTTCTGTTTTATGCTTATTTTCTAGCTAATTGACTTCTGCTGTTCTAATTATTATTTCTTTTCCCTTATTTTTTTTGAGTTTAATTTTGCTGTTCTTTCTCTAGTTTCTTAAAACAGAAGATTAAGTCAATAATTTTTAATATTTTTTCCTTATTAAAATTTTTACTTCAGTTCTTCCTGTAGTCTCTTGCTTCTGTGTGGGTTTATTTCCTTTTACCTCAAAGACCTAGTTTTTATTTCTTTAGCCTAGGTCTGCAGTGAAGAAAATTTTCAGCCTTTGTTTCTAAGAATATCTTTATTGCATCTTCATTTTTATTTATTTATTGTCTGTATTTTTTTAAAGATTTTATTTATTTGAGAGAGAGCATGAGCAGAAGGAGAGGGAGAAACAGACTCCCCACTAAGCAGGGAGCCCAGGGCCAGATCCTGAGATCATGACCTGAGTCAAAGGCAGATGCTTAAAGGAAGATTCCACCGAACCACCCAGGTTCTCCTAATCCTAGTTCTAATGTCTGTATTTTATTCAGATTTACTTAGCTTTTATCTAACGTCCATTTTCTGTCCAAGGATTCCTTCCAGGGTATCGTATTATATTTAGTTGTCATTGTCTCCTTAGATTTCTCTAGATTTAATTTTTTCAAACTTTGCATATTTTTAATGACCTTGATAGTTTTAAGGAATGGTAGCCAGTAATTTTGTAGAATGTCCTTTAAACTTGTTTTTGACTGATAGTTCCCTCATAGTTAGACAGAGACTATGAGCTTTTAGAAAGAAGACCACAGAGGTGAAGTGCCATTCTCATCATGTCATTAACATGACTATTAATGTGCTATTAACATGATTCATTAACATGCTGTTAACATGACTTCTCACTAATGTTGTTAACTATGATTATCTGACTGAGGTAGTGTTTGTCAGTATCTCCAACAATTGGTATTGTCAATGTTTTTGATTTTAGCTATTCTAGTAGATATGTAGTGGGATCTTTTTGTTATTTGAATTTGCAATTCTTTAGTGACAAATAATGTGCATTTTTTCATATACTTATTTGTTTTCTCTATATCTTCTTTGGTAAAGTAGGGAAATCTTTTGCCCATTTTTAATTAGGTTGCATGTTTTCATATTGTTGCATTCTTTGTTTATTTTAGATACAAGTCACTTTTATGTGATCTGCAAATATTTTCTCCCAATCTGTAACATATTTTCTAAAATTCTCTTAATGGTGTCTTTCACAGAGAAGTTTTAAATTTTAAAATAGTCCAACTTTTCAACTTTTTTATGGATTATACTTCTGGTGTTTTATCAAAAAACTCATAACTAAACCTGAGGGTCACACACATTTTCCCTTTTATTTCAGAAGTTTTATAGTTTTGAACTGTATTCACCTTCATTTTTAAAGGATATTTTCATTGGGCATGGACTTTTTGGCCAGTTTTAATTCTTTAGGGCTTTAAAAATTTCATTCCACTTTCCCTAATTTTCCATTGATTTTATTGAAAATTCAGTGGTTAACCTTATGGTTGTTCTTTTATATGTAATGTATCTTTTCTCTACATTTAACTTTTTCCCCCCCTTTTTATAGTTTAGCTCTGATGTACCTTATGTCTTGCTATAGGTTCCCTGGGCTTCTTGGGTTGATGTCTTTTAACAGTTTTAGAAAACCCTCATTCGTCTTTACTTTAAATGTTACTATTGCCCATTCACTTTCTCCATCCCTTCTTATTCCAGGATGTCTCACATGTTCCTTAAAACATCTTAGGAGATTTTGATTCACTTTTCCCTCTGTGCTTCAGTTCTGAAATTTCCCATTGATGTATCTCCAGTTCATTAAACTATTTTACTCTTTGTTCAGTCTGTTTTTATAAACTTCCAATGAGATTGTCATTTCAGGTATTATATTTTTCAGTTTGATGGTATTCATTTGATTTCTGTTAGATGACAACATTCTGCGATAATTTTTTATTTTTATGCATATTAAACATCCTTTCCTATATTTTTAAAACATAGTGGTGTCTAGACTGGTTTCCAATAAGCAGAGTTTGATACAGATTCTTATGCACTTGATTTACTGAGGAAGTTTAGTTGTAAGGGAGCGAAAATAGCAGAACTGGGAAATGAAAGAAAGCTAGGCAAAGCTATGGGTTGTGCTGACAGCTACCTTCTTGCCCCCTGGGGGATATGGCGCATCGCATGAAAACAGGGAGATTATCTCATTTTGCTGCAATGGACCCAACCTTTTGTATCCATGTTTGAGCCAGTCATGGTTTTTGGCCACCCCTCAGCAGAGAATATATCCTCTTAGCATTCTGTGCAAGGAACTCTTATCAGCTAAGACAGTTCTCAAAAGAGAGTAGTTGTGAGACATTAGCAGCTAACACTCATAACCGCTGAGGGATGGGTGCTTTGTCCTAGGAAAGGATGTATTTAGATTTTTTCCTGTGTCACATATGTTTCTCATGTTCACTTACATGTGTTCTATCCTTTTATTTCTTTGTGATTAAGTCTATATATTTTGAATTGAGTAATCTCTTCAGCTGTGTCAAATTTGTGATTAATTTTATCCATTTATCCTTTATTTCAGTGAAAGTATTTTTTAATTCTACTATTTCCTGATACTCTTTTTAGATTCTAATTTTCTGGAAAGATACTCCATCTATTTATATATTTTTCTTGAATACATTCATCACAGTTATTTTTAAAACCATGGCTGGTAACACTAATTTTGAATCGCATTTATTTCTATTTCTATCCTGTCCCCTTATTTCCACCCCTCAACCTCATTCTTGTTTCCTATATGTTGGTTTGTTTTTAATTGAGACCATGCATTATTCTACATGATTGTGTAGCTTATGAGTGATGCTATTTTCATCCAAAGACAATTTCTCAATTTTTTGTCAATGAGTTTAAGGTCAGATTATGTCAAATTAAGGTTTTATTTTTGTGAGTTCTACTCTACTTTTTATTTACCTTAATTCCAAGTTGTTTTTTTTTTTTTTCCCTAGCAGTTCCAACTAGAAGCCTGTAATATTTACCAGAGCTTTTCCTCTTTGGTGACATCTACACATTTTTTCCCCCCAAACTGTGTGAATGTCAAAATACCTACTTAGCTTTTTGGTAAAAGCAAGCCACTGTCTTTTTTCATCTTGTTCTGCTTAGGAATGAGCAATACACTGAGAAAAAAGCAATATAGAAAGTCAGACTTTCTTCTATGCATTTGATTTCCCCAGTAATTTTGGCCCTTTAAAACTAACTTTAGAAGTGCTGCTATAAACATTGGGGTGCAGGTGACCCTTTGGATCACCACATTTGTATCTTTGTGGTAAATACCTAGTAGTGAAATTGAGGAAACTCTGTTTTCCAGAGTGGCTGCACCAGCTTACATTCCCACCAACATTTATAACAGTAATGTCCACAATATGTCCACAATAGCCAAACTGTGGAAAGATCCCCGATGTCCATTGACAGATGAATGGATAAAGAAGATGTGATATATGTAATGGAATATTACTCAGCCATCAAAAGGATGAAATCTCAACATTTAAATCAATGTGGATGGAACTGGAGGGTATTATGCTGAGCAAAATAAGTCAATCAGTGAAAGTTAATTATCATATGACTTCACTGATATGGGGAATATAAGAAACAGTGCAGAGGATCTTAGGGGAAGTGGGGGGGAACTGAATGGGAAGAAATCAGAGAGGGAGACAAACCATGAGAGACTCTAAACTATCTGAAACAAACTGAGGGTTGCTGGAGTCATCAACTGGGTGATGGGCATTAAGGAGGGCATGTGATGTGATGGGCACTGGGTGTTATATACAACTGATGAATAAATGAACTTTACATCTGAAACTAGTGATGTTCTATATGTTGGTTAATTGAATTATAAAAAAAAAAGTGCTGAAGTCTACTTTTTGGCCCCCTTAGCTCCATGGCACTACTCAACTCTGTTTAGGTACTGCTCTCTGCTCAGCTCTCCCCTTGACTCATCAGCCTCTTGCTTTACTCCAGTTTTTATGGGCATTTTTGCCTTCCAGTGAAAGGGTGTCAAAATGTTGGGTTCATTTCAATGAGCTTTGCTTCTCTCTGAAATCTTAGGTGTTCAAATACTGCTTGTTTTAATTACCTTCAATGTATGTTTTGTATACTTTATATCCATTTTTTCCAGTTATTTGTAGTCAATGTTTGGTTTGTTGCACACTACAGGAAGAAGAAGAAGTCAAGAGTTCTTTTAACAGTGATTTTTATCTCGTTTTGTACTTGCAAATAAGTACTTACAAATATGATATGATAGATTTATTTCCATTATTTTATGTAATACCATGCTTCCCAAGTTTTTTGCCTCTTTTAAAAAATTTTCATTTTGTGGCCTGTGTTTTTATTTTTCTTCTTCTTTTTTAATTGAAGAATAGTTGACACAAAACATTACATTAGTTTCAGGTGTACAACAGTGATTTAACAAGTCTTACTTGCTCACTGTAAGTTGTAAGTACCATCTGTCACCACTGAATGCTATAGCAGTACCACTGACTATATTCCCTATGCTGTACCTTTTATCCCTTGACTTATTCATTACATAACCAGAAGCCTATATCTTCTACTTCCTTTCATCCATTTTGCCCATCCCCCCACTCCCTTTCCCTCTGGTAAGCATCAGTTTGTTCTCTGTATTTATGGGTAAGTTTCTGTTTTTTGTTTGTTCATTCACTTGTTTTGTTTTTTAGATCCTACACGTAAGTGAAATAATATGATATTTGTCTTTCTCTGACTTATTTCATTTAGCATAAAGCCCTGTAGGCCCATCCATGTTGTTGCAAATGGCACAATCTCACCCTTTTTTATAGCTGAGTAACATTCCATTGTGTATATATGTCACGTCTTCTTTATCCATTTATGTATCAGAGGACACTTGGGTTGCTTCCATGTCTTGGCTATTGTAATAATACTCCAAGAAACACAAGGTGCACGTATCTTTTCAGATTAGTGTTTTGTTTTCTCTGGGTAAAGACCCAGTAGTGGGATTATTGGATCATGCAGTATTTCTATCTTTAATTATTTGAGGAAACTCTGTACTGTTTTCCGTGGTGGCTGCACCAATTTACATTTCCACCAACAGCATGTGAGTGTTCCTTTTTTCTCCACATCCTCACTAACAGTTGTTATTTCTTATCTTTTTTATCCTAGCCATTCTGACATTTATGAGGTGATATGTCATTGTGGTTTTGATTTACATTTTCCTGATAATTAGTGACGTTGATCATCTTTCATGTGTCTATTTGCCATCTGTATGTCTTCTTTGGAAAAATGTCTGTTCATGTCCTCTGTGCATTTTTAAATCAAATTGTTTGGGTTCTTCAGTGTGGAGTTGTAGAAGTTCTTTATATATTTTGGATATTGACATCTTATCAGATATATAATTTACAAATATTTTTTCCCATTCAGTGGGTTGCTTTTTCATTTTGTTGGTGGTACAAAGGCTTTTTATTTAGGAACAGTCCCAAGAGTTTATTTTTGCTTTTATTTCCCTTGTCTTAGGAGATATATCTAGAAAAATGTTATTAAGGCTGATGTCAAAGAAATTATTATGTTTCCTTCTATGAGTTTTGTGGTTTTGTGTCTCATATTTAGGTATTCAATCCATTTTGAGTTTCTTTTTGAGTATGGTGTAAGAAAGTGGTTCAATTTCATTCTTTTGCTTATAGCTGTCCAGTTTTCCCAGCACCATTTATTGAAGGGACTGTCTTTCCCCCATTGTATATTCTTGCCTTCTTTATTGTAGGTTAATTGACAATATAGCATGGGTTTATTTCTGAGCTTTCTATTCTCTTCCCAAGTACTTTAAATAAATTATCTCATTAATCCTTATAGTAAACTTATTATGTTGTTATCATTATTATTTTCTTTTACAGCTGAGAAAACTGAGGCAAAGAGTTTGAGTAAATTGCCAAAGCCATACAGCTAGTAAATGGCAGAAATTTTATTTGTATTCAATTTGATTCAGAGCTTGCTTTTGTAATCATTACACTATGTATTGAAATGATCAACAGGACTGACTATTGAATGGAAGTAAAGTTCTAGAACTATATGCTATATTTGGTAAAGGGCATAATAGGATAAATGGAAGCAGTGTCATGTACAGGGCATTTAACAGAACCTTGGACATGAGGAAGAGACTCAGGAACTGTTCTCAGTTCCTGCACAACTTCCCCTGAGCTCTTCCCTTTTATGCCATGTCTCCAAGTGACAGAATAAATGGGTAAGACATGAATTATCCATCCCTTATATTTTATCTCATCATGGAAAACAAATTATTCTCAGATAAAGGGAAGTTAAGAAGTCATTCATTGTATCAGAGAATAGGACAGACAGTTCTGTGCAAGGTTCAGCAAGAAGAGAATAGAGTGATAGCTATGTAAACATAACGTTGTTTGCACATTTTATGCAGAAGACAGTTAAATAACTCAGTCCAGAGTCATGTTGGAAATCTGAGGCTATCTACTTTGACCCACAATTACGCTGTTAGATATATACCATGGGAACAAATATAATAATGTTTAAAACAGCACTAAACAAAACACTAAACAACATGTAAAGACATTGTCTTATGATAAAATACAGTTTTTAAAAGTCACAAAATTGTATGCAACCAATTATGATAGTAAATTAATGAATAAAATAAAACTATTTGTAATACAGGAAAGTTGACAAAATACAGTTGTATAGTAAATGCTTTATTTATGCCTGTCTCAACTGATCTAAGAAATCTAAGTATCTTTTTATTGTAAATAAGTATTTGTATGGTGCATAGAANCAGGAAAGTTGACAAAATACAGTTGTATAGTAAATGCTTTATTTATGCCTGTCTCAGAACTGATCTAAGAAATCTAAGTATCTTTTTATTGTAAATAAGTATTTGTATGGTGCATAGAAATTTCTTCATATATGTTTCATGTGTCTTCTATTCCATGAGGGAAAACTAAACTCAATTATTTTCACTAAAATAACACATGTAATATTCATTTTTTACAAGTTCATCCATCCATCCATCCTTTGTCCATATTTTTATGTATGTTTCAGATAGTTATTTCTAGATGATATTTTTCAACTTGCTTTTTAGTACTCATTTGCATTACCTAATTCCTTTAAATTTGGAAATACTGTTTCTATAAAGCAAAGTGATTTTCATTTTAAAAATCCTGGAAAGTCCCCAAATTTGAATCACTTGGTAATTCAACTCAACTAAACTGGTCGACAAGTTGTTTTAAATCATGAATTCACAATTTCAAAATAAAGCCTTATTTTTTGGCATCAGATATTTGAAACTTAAAACTCTAAGAATAAAATTTTTTTTATCATTTTAACTATTGGGAATGTTTCTAAGTTATCTCTTTCTCTGCCTTCTTAAATAATGTGTGACTTAAAATTTAAGAATTGATAGATCATTCAGCCTTTACTTAAAACTTTTTAAAAAGATTTATTTATTTTGGAGAGAGCAAGAGTGGGGGGAGGGGCAGAGAGAGAGAATCTCAAGCAGACTCACTGCTGAGCATGGGGAGCCAGACCCAGGATTTGATCCCACGACCCATGAGATCATGACTTAAATCAAAATCTATAGTCAAATGCTTAACAGACTGAGCCATGCAGGTGCCCCTATTTAAAACTTTAATTGTTAGACAAGGCTGTATTTTCTTCAGGGTTTGTTGATATTTGAAGAGATGATTATGCTCACACTAAATAGTCCAAATATACTTTATAAAATAATTTTGTGCTTTTTTTCATTTTCTCCTCTGTGGAGATATCAGCTATCATTTCTTGCTTTTGTCAGTGTGTCAAATTTGAGCAGCTTCTTTCTTTTATAAATTTGTAATTTTCCTGCTTATACTAATATGTAATATACTATATGTCCTCTACTAGAGAATGCATTAGAGTAGGGCTCTGTATGTACATAGATTAGAATTCAACAAAAAAGAAAATATATTTTTTGAAGAATTAACATAGATGTTATAAAGTCCATGCAACAAAATCTTTCTACTATTTTCACAGAGAAGAAAGAAGAAAGATTTACATCGTGGTCTTCAAAGTAAAACTGTCTCCTTTTAGTTAGAATGTTCAACACTATATTCACCTAAATACAATTATGATAAATCCTACATGAAAATTTATATATTTCGTTAGACTTAATTACTGATTTCCTTTCTTAATTAGGCTTTATGTGAGTAAACAATGCCTGTCATATATTAGGTGCCAAATCAATAATAGGTTAATAATGGTAAAAAAATATGAGTTATTATCAGATATAATTTTTCTTTGCCATTTTGTTCTAAACTCTATCATTTTAAATCAGGTAGTATTATAGTTAAGTACACACTTCTAAGGTGAGATTTTTTTGTCACCAATACCCTTTGTCTACTGCTCAATTTGAATTCTGTCTCCTTTCTCATATGACTTCAATTAAACCACTTTTCTTGCATTTGTTTTGTTTATATATGCTGTCTTTACTTATATGATGCTTTGTTATACTGACTACCTTCCTAAACCATTTTTCTCTCCTTCATTAAAAGAAAACTCAAGAGCTCTCTCTTATACTTAGGAAAAAAATATATTAGTTGTTAAACTAATCCCTAGTTAAATTAGTTAGTAGTTTCTAATTATATAATTTGATGACTCAGAATATTTATATTTCACCATACTGGTATTTTCAGACTAAAACAATAAGAAAACTTTAGAAAACAGAAGTTCAGGTCTTACAGATATTTTGAGATAAATTTTTTTTTTCCTGCCAACTTTGGCAATGGAAAGATAACCAGTTCAAAAAACTATACACTATCAGATCATAAAAAATTTTGCTGGTGAATATTAATGAATTGAAAAAGAATAACAAAAGACAAAAAGGAGGAAATGAGTAAGTAAAAATTGTGCATATCATAAAATGAAAAAAATTGTAGTCAGAATTTACCATAGGAATCTCTGTTCTAACTCCCAGCTTGAATTCACTTTACTGGCATTTTATGTAATTGGCAATCTTCCCAGTGATTCGGAAGTCACTACCACTTGAATCAGCTAATTCAGTTTTCATATGGGTAAAATTCATCTGATTTCTGTTATGAGTCAAATTCTGTCTCATGATAATGATCTATCATTTGATCATATTTAAGTCCTCTTGAGACATACATAACTGATTTAATTGCTCTTCAATTGTCTTTTAAATATTTAAACACTGGTTTCACTTGCCATCTGAGTCTCCTCTAGATTGAATAGCAATTGTTGCTCTGTCCTTTCCCCAGAAAAAAAAAAATGTTGACTTCTCTTTTTCCCTCTGCTCGCCAATTATCTACATCTATATTTTTAAAAGAGGAAAAAACCTGCAAAGAGAACAAAAATATTGTAGGTGTGACTAGTATAGGACAGAGTAAGTGATACACAGATTATACACAGACTAGGATTTCATTAGATATTTTTAAAAGAAACACTAGGTTTTGATCATTTGGGGCCTTCAGTGAGGTAGAATTTCTGTGACTTCTTCACCTGAAATGTTCTTGACGTGTATAGCTCAATACGTGTAGCTTTTTTGGTTTGTTATATTTGTTTTAATGTAAGACAATACTTATTGTCTTATTGGTTAATTTCACAAAGATTTAACTCCGTTTTTCTAACTGTTTGAAATATTTCTAGATTAATTAATTCATTATTTTACCTTGACCAAAAACAAAAACAAAACCCAAAACAATCTTAACAAATTCCTGTATTTAATTCTTACAGTAAGTTGGGTGCATGTGATTTGGTGTATTCACTTTCTTTCCACCTTTAGTTTATGTTCATAACTAATATGCATGCTATTTCTATCTTCAGATTATTTTATTTTTTTTATTTTTATTTCTGTATTCAAATTATTGATAAAACTATTGAACAGAATAGGAACCAAAAAGAAAACAGGGATCTCAAGACACACGCTTTCATAGTGACATTAATCCCTTATTTGTAAGCCTTTTTAAAAAACCATTCAGCCCAATCAATTCCATCTCACTTTATTGTCATTAAGTCC
Source organism: Ailurus styani (assembly GCA_002007465.1). NCBI lineage: Eukaryota > Metazoa > Chordata > Mammalia > Carnivora > Ailuridae > Ailurus > Ailurus styani. Next base: position 2,671,653 of record LNAC01000160.1, read on the forward strand.
ATATTTCTTTATCTTGTTGCAGATTCTATCAAATAAAATACCTGGCAGAAATTCATTTATATGATGCCTCCATCATCTCTCCTATTTGTCATTTTCAGTACTTCCTTTAATAAAAGGGGTGAAATAGCACTGGTTTTGTGGAGTGTATTTATAGTAAACCTATAGTTCTTTCAAGATATCATACCTTCCCTTTATTTTTGCACATAGTCCTTTGTTTAAAAATCAGTACAATGATTTTCCCTGAAATTAATTTAAGTTTAATCAAGTCAATAATTTCTGTTATAGTTTTTTCTTTGGGAAATCAGATATTTATTTGCCTATCTTGATCACTTGTCCTGTTGTTCTGTCACTTTACCAAAATGTATGTGTGTAACAACTATGTCTACAAATTCAGGAATTTGATATATAGTTTTCTGGGTAAAAAACGAGTTTATTTAATTAGGTGTTCTGTCCGTTTGCTTAACTACCTTGGGTTTTAATTCACTTCTACAAATGTTTTTACCACTTTCCAGTCTTAAAATTTTCCTGAGCAGAGAGCACAAAAGGAAATACTTACCCATTTTTTTCTATTATCTTTTGCCATCACATCATATTTCTTGATCAAAAGTCTAATGTTTCCTTCTTCATGTGGTTTCTAATATAGCTTCATAACACTCCTCAGAATTGCCCTCTGTATTTAATTTCATTTTGGGACTTAACATCTTGATATTATAGGATGAACTCTTTTATTTACTCTCATATCTTTTATTTACTCTCATATAACTCTCACAGTAATTAATTATGCAGTGATTGAATATTTTCCATATTCAAATTATGGTGGTCATAAATAAGACTAAAATATAAATTATATATATAATTATTATAGTATAATTATAAGCATATTTATCCTTAAATACCTTACAATGTAGGGCAGTTGGTGGCTCAGTTGACTGTTTGCCTTTGGCTCAGGTCATGATCCCAGAATCCCAGGACTGAGTACTGAGACTGGCTCCTGGCTCAGCAAGGACTATGCTTTTCCTTTTGACCCTCCTCCTTCTTGTGCTTTCTCTTTCTCACTCTCTCTCTCAGACAAATAAAATAAAAAAAAAAATCTTACAGTTTATTCAGGACATCCAGAAATAGTTATACCAATAATGTAAGGATGGTTCAATGATAGAAAATTATTCTGAAACCCTTCATAACAAATTAAGAGAGAAAAAATACATATGACTGTCATCTCAATGAATGCAGAAAAAAAATTATAAAAACAGTTCATTTAGATTAGAAAATAGAATCCTTTTATGCCCATTAGGGATACTTACAGGATTCTCCAAAGATAACTTCCTTAATCAAGATCTGACAAAAATCATAGAGAAATCATCACATTTAATTATGAAGCATTAGAATCATTCCCAAGAGCAAGAGTTCTAGGCAGAAACAAGAGTAGAATCCCTGCTATCATTACTTATTTTATATATTTTGCTGTTGGTCCTAGTTAAAATAATAATAATTTAAAAAATCAAATGATAAGGAAACATTGAGAAACAGGAGGAAAAAAACTACTATTTGGTAGTGATGACAAGGTTATCTAAATAGAGGATACTAGAGAATTTATAGACAAATATTGAAAACTAATAAGAGAGTTCAAGATTGCTATACATAAGACCAACATTTTAAAAAATCATCAAAATTCCTAAACACTAGTTATGACTCATTAGAAAATGTTATAGATAAACACAGTATTCACATAGTAACAGAACACCTATGGTACTTTATAAAAAATTATAATATTGTCGAGGACATTAAAAAAGAGCTCAGAAATTGAAGAGCTATATTGTATCCATAAGTTGGAAGAGTCAATATTTTGAAGATGTCAGTTCTCTCCATATTAATTATAAATTAAATGTAATTTCACTCAGGTCACAAATGGATTTTCTTGTAGAAGGGGTGTGATAAGTGTATCTTAAAATTTATAAAATGGAGCTAAGGATGAAGAATAGCTAAGGCAATTTTGAAAAAGAAGAAATACAGTAATTTTTGATCAAATATTGAGAGTTTTTGTAAGGTTTTCATAACTAAAAAAGTGACTGTTGGTTTAGGAATAAACATTAAAACCAAAGGAAAAGGAAACAGAAACAAACCAACATTACATGGAAAGTTGATTTATGGTTGAGGAGAACTACAAATAAGTAGTAAGAGAATGAACTATCCAAGCAATGATGCTAGGAAACTGATTTTTCAAGAGTAAAAACAAAAAATTAAAATTACATGTCAGTCTGATACAATACACAGAATATCAATTCCAGATTATTTAAAAATAAATATGAAAATCAAAATATTGAAATTATAGGCAAATACTAGGATAATAACTTTATAATAATAAATATGGAAGTGTTTCTTAAATAAATCCAACAAAGTAAACTTAAAAATATTGAGTTCTACTATTTTAAAAAGGAAGAAGAATTTGATGAAAGATTTAATAAACATAGTTAAGTGATATTTCACAAACTGGAAGAACGTATTTATAAAATATATAAAGAAACAAGGATTATTACACAGGATATACAAGGAATTCTTATTGAAATGTTCTTTTGAAAATGAACAAAAGGAATAAGCAGGGAAGTTCACAAAAATTTTTGGATGGGCAATAATTATATGAAAAGCTGATTAATATCACTTAAATACTGAGGCAAACACTCATGTAAATGATGGGCAAAATTAATAGATCAGTTAATTTCTAACGTTGGCAAAGAATGTGGAACATTAAGAATGTTCTTGTAATTTGACAAATATTGTACAGTTAAAAGTGCACTTACCCCACTGTAGAAATCCCAACCTACATAAATATATGCAAGAGAAATGTTTACAAATATGTGCAGAAAGACTACTTTCAGCATTTTGCTTTGTCTAGGGAAACCAAGTAAGTTGTCAGCAACTTAAATGTCCATTAAAAGAGAAAAAATGGTGGACTGGTCTGTTTTTGTGGTATACTTACGTAATGGATGCAGCACTTCAGGGGAGTTTGGGATGAAGAGAAAAGTCCCTCACATACTCAGAATAAAACCCTGATTTAATGAGCTAAATATACACAGAATTAAATCTGTGTTCCTGAAGTAATGTTCAAGCAGTAACTTAATATACCTTTGTGTTTTGAGTGGACGGTGAGGTTCATAATTACAACTGTTTTGTTTTGTTTTGGCAATTGAATGCTATATATCAGTTTAAAAACGGAAATCATGCAGAGGGCCCGGCTGATGAGCTAGGAAATGCAAGTATCTCTGTATGACTGCTATACCCCCATTTTTTAAAAGACCACTTCTATGCCATTTAAAAAATTTATAGGGGCACCTGGGTGGCTCAGTCAGTTAAACATCCAACTCTTGACTTCAGCTCAGGTCTTGATCTCAGGGTCGTGAGATTGAGCCCTGTGTCTGGTTCTGTGCTGAGTGTGGAGCCTGTATAAGATTCTCCCTCTCCCTCTGTCCCTTCCTCTCTCTCTCTCTAATAAAAAAAAAATGTATATAAAAATTTTCTCCAGAGGATTTTTGCTGGATTAATTTATGATTTATTTTGTTGCTTTTGAGTGGCTTCTTATTTTGTATTCTATATTTTAGGTGGTTACTGAAACTGGAGAGGAACATTTAGATTTGTGAGTTAGTATTTATGAGTTTTCTTTTACCCAGAAAACTTGTTATCTGCTCTGTGTCTCTGTTGATTCCATTAATTTCACAAAATCAGTTTTCACTTATATTTGTTTTAAACTGCTATGTTTGCAGATATTTCCTACTTTTTTCATTTTATATTTTGTTAATTTGAATTCCTTCTTTTATTCTCAACTTATTCCCAAAATACATGTCTCAGTAGTTTTCAGTAATCATAATGGCAAACATGGTCTTTATTGAAAACATCTTAAGTTTGTTGGCAGTGTAAATGATAATTAAATGGTTGTAGAATTCAAGGTCGACAGGTATTTTCTATCAGTGTTATACAGCTGTTTTTCTATTATCTTCTGTTTTCCACTTTACTATAAAAAGTAGTTTTAGTTTAAATATCTTTGTATGTAATCTTTCTTCTATCATGAGCTTGTTTTAAGACCTCATTCTTTCTGGTATGCAGCAGTGTTGCTATATATATCTAGAAAGGAATTTAATTTTATTTATCCTGTGTAGGACTTATGGTCTTTGAAACTGGCCTATTATCTCTTTGCATATTGTCTCTCCTATCATTTATCTCTTTTCTCCTTCTATACATCCTATCAGAAGTTGATCCTTTCACCCTGCTTTCCATATCTCTTAAACCACTTGTGTTTACTATCTCTTAATCTTTCTGTGCTTCATCCTGTGTAATTTCCTCAGATTTGTTTGTACCAGTTCATTAATCCTCTCCTAAACTATGTTGTTATTATTTATTTATTTATTTAAATTGAGTTTTTGATCACTAGTTTAATGGCCTTTGCTCTACATTTTTAGTTATGCATGTTTTCCAAGTTCAAGTGTTATGTTACAAAGAAAGTAGAGTTTTAGGTAAGACATTCAGCATGGCCATACTTTATCAAAGTCATACATGATATTGGCTGATGAAAAACATTAGCACAATTCAACAAATAACTAACTACATACATTAGGACTTGTAAAAACATCACTTCCAATATCTAGCAATAGAAATGCCTCAATAATAACAACTGCTAAACTTTATGGAGCCTGTGTAATATGCTAATTACTATTTTAGCCCCTTTACATCTACTATATATTTTTTACAATTAATTAATGTATAATGTATTATTAGTTTCAGAGGTAAAGGTCAGTGATTCATCAGTTTTATATAATACTCAGTGCTCATTACATCACATGTCCTCCTTAATGTCTGCTATTTATTTTTATATTTCAGTGACCATATCTCTCTTTTGTAGAGTTTTCTTTGTTCTTCCTACATCTTTTTGTTGTCATTTCTTTTTTTTTAAGATCTTTATTTATTTGAGAGAGAGAGCATGAGAGCATGAGCAGGGGGAGGGGCATAGAGAGAAGCAGACTCACTGCTCAACAGAGAGCCTAATGCAGGGCTGGATTCCAGGACCCTTAGAACATGACCTGAGCTGAAGGCAGCTTAACCAACTGATCCACCCAAGAATCTTTTTTTTTTTTGTTCTTATTTCTGAGCTCTCTGTGTGTATGCTCTTTCTTTTGCAATTCCTTATTTATATCTTTGTTTAAAGCATTTTATAATATCCAACTAATTATTTTGCCATCTTAAGTACTTGGTTTTCCAATCCTTTTGTTTGTTTTTTTCTGTTGACTCTAGCTTATAATTGTTTCCTTGTGAATTTTGAAATTTCTAATTGTGAATACATCGTCACTGAATTTGTCAGTGGGAATTGTGTGTGAACTGAGTTAATGGTTTACCCTTCTGAAGTGGTAATCACATTTTTCCAGGTTCCTCAGTGGTATCATAAACCCAAGATTTTTTTTATATATTTTATTTTGTTTTATTTTTTGTCCAAGGTATAATTAACACACAGTGTTATGTTAGTTTCAGGTGTACAATATAATGATTCAATAATTCTGCACATCACTCAGTGCTCATTGTGTTAAGCATACTCTTAATTCCCTTCACCTATTTCACCCATCCCTCCTCCCACCTCCCCTCTGGTAACTACCAGTTTGTTCTCTATAAGAACAAAGAATCCGGTTTTTTTGTTTCCTTTTTCTTTGTTTTGTTTCTTAAATTCCACATATGAATGAAATCATATGGTATTTGTCTTACTCTGACTTATTTCATTTAGCATTATGCCCTCTGATACATGCATGTTGTTGCAAATGACAAGATTTCATTCTTTTTTTGGTTAATATTCCATTGTCTATATATGTCACATTTTCTTTATCCATTCATCTACGGATGGACACTTGGATTATTTCCATATCTTGGCTATTGTAAATAATGCTGCAAAAAACATGTAAAAATAAGGGTGCATATATCTTTTTGACTTAGTGTTTTCATTTTCTTTGGGTAAAGACCCAGTAGTGGAATTATTGGATCATATCATATTTCTAGTTTTAACTTTTTGAAGAACCTCCAAACTGTTTTCCACAGTGGTTTTACCAGCTTGCATTCCCACCAATAGTGCATGAGGGTTCCTTTTTCTCCATATCTTTGCCAACACTTGTTATTTCTTGTGTTTTCATCAAAGATGAATTTTTAAATTCATTTCTTGACTTGGGGCTTTCCAGATCATAAGGAGATTATAATTTCAAGCTTCAAGTTGACATGGACCACAAGTATGGAATTCTCAAAGGAGCCCCCACACTCTCCCTTGCTTTTTTTGTTTGTTTGTTTTGGTTTTGGTCATCCAGAGCTCTGAGAGACACATTCCCTCAATACCTCTCTGCGGTGGTGGGCAGAATTTCTCTTGTCCATCCTTATACCAAGGATATGTTCCCCTGAGGTTCCTAACTTTATGTTTTTCAATCACTCCCTCATGAGGTCCAATGTTTCTTTTCCTATCTTCATGTAGACTTTAAAACCAAGGCCCTTGGGCTAGAAAGCCCCCAAATTAGCCTTCTTGCCTTATATTCACCACCTTGTGTTCACAGAAGACACAGATTTAGCTAATTAATTTTCAGTTCTCTCTTTTTTTCTCCTTAAAACCACATTTCCCCCTATTTCTTGAAAACTTAGCAAAATACTTATAATTCTTTTTATATCATTGTTTTTCACATTTCTACATATTTTTAGCAGAAAAATTTCAGGTGTAACTTCTGTATTGTCATAACTGTAGGCTAGGAATTTTCTATCATGTCTTTCTTAAATTCATTGATCCTCAATTGTTTTTATTTTTGTCACAGTGTCTCAAACTTTTTGACTTTGATTATTCTTTTTCTGTTACTTCTGAATCTTCCTCTCTCTGACTTCTGTCTTGTTGTTGTTTTTCTCTTTCTGTTTAAGAATGCTGTGTTATCTCAAATAAGATAAAAATTAGAAAGATGTTTTCCAGATCTTTGTACCATCTTCAAATATACAGAGATTTTTTTTGAGTTTAAATGCATAAAAATATGGAATGTTTCATGAATTTGTGTGTCATTGTACAGAGATTTTTTTTTTAACTTAACACATGATTGTCTGGAAACTTATGTAGGAATTAAAACAGTGTATATCTGCAGTGCATAAAAGTAGTACTTTGATTTCAATGCTTTCGTGACTCTGTAAGGAATTCTAGACCCTTGTGATTCTTCCTGGAGATAATCCGTGGCAATCTATGGTGGCCGAATGGTTAACTTGTTTGGGTTCTGCAGCTGGGCACTTGGCTTGTCAAGAATTCCTAGCAATACTAGATTTATTATATTCTTGTTCTTTGATATCCTCTATGAGAATTTTCAGGTATTTATGTATTTAAGGCATTTATCTTAGCTTCCTATGTTAGGAATCATCTCCCAAATTATACCATCAAAATCACAAAACACATGATTGTTTTGAGGATGAGAGCAGGGATGTTAAAAACCAAACAAAACCCCCAAACGATCTCCTATTTACCTTTAATGTTTCTCATAGGATACTCAGTGCTGCTGATCTGGTTAGACCATACATAATAATTCAGTACTTGGAATGACACACCAAAACCAAACTTTAAGAGTTCCTTAAAATAGCAGTACAAAGGTATTGACTAAGAGGCAAAGATATTTGATTTTGTGGAGTTATGGTTAAATTCACTATCATGTGCTTCTGAATTGCAGTTCAGTAATGGGTAATCGATGATATAAAATTTAATGCAAATGTGATTTTTTAAATGTAGTGCTCATTTCATAAAGACATAAGTTAAAGCTGTTTGCATTGATAGAAACTGCAAATACAAGAATAACAAAGCATTTGTTTCAAAGTGGAAGAAAATGATTTTTTCTGTCTTTAATGTCTATGTTTGATACAGGGAAATATGCAATGAGAATTTAAAAATTCAATATAATAGATATTCCAGAGCTTGTTTTAAAAAATGCAGTAACTAGTCCCGTGTCCCTGGTAAAACACTCCTCAATGACTGCAGTTGAACTCTCGAGAGTTTTTCTGAGTGAAGGTGTTACTTCATCTCACATTTTCTTTTTACAGACAAAACAATAAGAACTTAATACATTAAATGCTGAATGTTAATTATATAATAGCACATTATTATAAGTTTCTATGACATGCTAAATTTGTGTGTGTATGTGTGTGTGTCACCATTTTTGGCCTACTTAAACCATAATGTGGAAAAAATTATAATATGAGTTGACCAGAGATGGTGAAATATGCTTATGATTCTGCTTTAGTAACAACAGGCCTTTGGTAAAGGATATAAAAATAGCTTATTGTTTCATTGGGAAAATAAGATTCAATTTATACAGTTTGCATTTAGAAACACTTTATAAGCTACATTACTGATTATATATGAGCCTTATCTTTTCTTACTTAAGAAGTTAATTTTAAGAGATTCAATTATTCAGATGGAGGTTTTAGAAAAATGTTGAAAATTGGCTTAAAAAATGTTTGACTTTAACAGGAGTAAGCTTCAATTATGTAGAACACTCACATAGATGTAAACACTTATTTCCCCAGGAATGCTTAGATGAATGAAGAAATACTTTAATTCTGGAGGAAAACAAACAAACCTGCTTCTTAAAATGAGTTCCTATTTGCAAGGATGAGGGAAGAATGGGTCATAGAAAGTGCAGCCTCTGATGGTCCCATTCCTTAGTCATTATGCTGCTTCTGAGGCTGTCCAATGAGAAAATATGTCAAACAAACAAACATATTTAATTTTTCTTCACCTGAAAAACCAGAATACTAAATGATTAAATCTCTGCAATGAGCCTAGCATACTGATCAAATTTTCCTAGCACCCTTTTTACCTATTTTCCTGAACAATATTTATTAAGTGGAATAGTCAAGGAAAATTTCCTTGCCAGCTTGCCTTAAGCATATTGAAGCAGCAGTAATAGACATGATTGTCCCAGCCCTTTCACTGTGTAAATCCAGGCAGGAGTGCCGAGAACATCAAAGGGGTCAAAGGGATAGTTGAGGTTTTGTGTCCCAACTTGTCTCTATTCTCTCTGTGGTAGCTGATCCCATCTGTCTCCAAAGCTGAGTATAGCTTGTTCTATTGTAAGTATTGTTCACAAGTCACCTAAGTAAAGATTAAACTTGTGGCTCTTTTCCCACATGCTCAGTCTGGTGTTAAAATGTAGAAACGGGCATGTACTTGTACAAGCAAAGAGTTATAAATAATGTTACTTTGTAATCCAGAATAACAAATAAATTGTTGAAAAATATCAGTGTTTGAGGTATTTTATTATATTTTCTCTCCTTTAAAGATTTTAGAGATTTAGGAAGCTGAATTGGGTTATAATAGCTATTCTGAGGGCTGATTGTGAGGCTAGAGATTTCATAAACCTACAGAAAATACTCGATACTGTGACTGATGAGGGATAAGTAATAGTTATGAATCATCATTATCGTCTGACCATAATGAGATTCATTAGCTGAAGAAAAGTGCTCTCCATGGAAGAGTATTTGTTTTTAGTCTCCTAAATTTTCACTGATTTTCTAATTTCTTTTTAAGCAGAAGGATGATGGCTTCCATATACTGAGCAAGTACCACATAGTAAGCTTTGTTGTAATCATGTTACATTCATGATGCTGTGGTGTCTTATGATAAAATTTCCCATACCTGAAGAGCTAGATATTTAACAAGAACATAATAGTATTTAGAATTAAGAAACAATTCCTCCTTTGTTCTTAGGCTAAGTTTCAGGGGAAACCAGAGTTGATGTACTTTAATAAGTCTTCCTGAAGTATATACTATTCTAAGAGAGCTCTAGATTATTGACTTAAAGTAGCCAGGTGGGGTCTAGTGTGAATTAAACTATGTCTGTATACATCATTTTTCCTTCTGATTTATTTATTATTATTGAGTATACTTTATTATTTTGGCCACAATCCAAGAATCGATTGACATTGGCATTTAAAATATTTTTCAAAATTAAACAAAACAGGTAAGTTAAATTGCTTTTATGCTCTGTGAACACTCCAGCTTTGTTCATAATAGAAAACGGGGGAAGTACAAGTCATTTGATTGCTCTTTAACCTTTCATTATATCGACAATCTGTTATTGCCTAGCATCAATTCCATTCTTCTCAGAAGGTGGCTTGGCATTTTTGTGGTGTTTTCAATCTAAGGAGATAAATCTGCATCTCCATCTGGATTGACCAGATGAGGCTCCCTTCAGAGCCAATTAACACTTTACCGATGGGGTCACCTCAGCATGGTATGAGGTGCTTTGCACCTCCAGGGCTACCATAAACTGTCTCTACAATGCCTCCAGATGCTCCAGGACTAGAAACCAATCAATCTTTTACATAAGTGGTTAGCATGCCTACCCCAGGGTCCTAGGAAGACACACAGCCACGACACTGAAAGATGTATATGGCTCCCCAAGCCAGAGCCTTTTGAATATTCTTTTGTTAGCCTCTTCACGTACTTGCATAGACTGAGAAGGATGTTTGTGACCCACAAGAAGGCAAACTAGGCTTAGTGGGCAAGACACAAACCCCACTCCTTTTCAATTTTATAGTCATGTACACATATTGTTATAATTTCCTCAGTAGCTTGACTAGAAATTTCTCAACAACTTCAACCCTGACAACTGAAAAGCCATAAATCAACATGAAAAGCCTTCCAGGACCCAGTCCAGGGTAAGAGTTACAGGTCACTCTTCTTAAGATGCTAAAGACATGGTCATGCCAGCTCTGACACCACTGGAGGCAGCTTAGGGCATCTCTTTGTGGTATCCTGGCTGTACCTGGGATATCTGTCGTTATTTGTATAGGAATCCAGACTTGACTCACAGATTGCTGAGGCTTTTCTTGCACAGGCATCTTATTTAATGAAGCAATTCTCTTTAACTCTGCTTTAGCTGGGAAAGAATGCAAATTAAATATTCTTTAGTAAGGAGGCTGGGAGGGGTGACAAGTGAAGGGGAAAAAAGAGAAAAAAAAAAGGCACGGGGAGTGCAGTGGAGGCATGGCGTTCCCTCAGGTGGCTGGCTAACTAGCTCAGCCTTTGTGTAGACACTGTCTGCCTGTGGGATGGAGCTAAGAGACAGAAGAATGACAGTCTGGAGGAAGAAAGAAAGACAGTAATTATGGGATGCGTGCGATTAGTGCGGTAGCCAGAGAAATTAAGCCACAAGTCCTAGGAATCTTCCCTTCTGTATGGTACCTGCAGAGGGAGAGAAAAGGCCTCACTACAGAGTGCAGTTGGAATCCACTCCCCGCCAGCTCAGCTTGATTGCTTTCTGGGTTACCTACTGTGGAGGTTCAGCAGCTCGACCTTCCTTTCAGCAGAGCTATATTGTCCTGCCCTGAAAAAAAAGCAGATTAAGAATTTACAGGGATCCCTCCATCACTGGCCTCTGACAGGAACACTCAGGGAGCTGATTTTTCATGGTTCAATTTGCCTGGGGCCAAGATTCTTATCAAAATGTATTTTGTTAATGTAAAGTGCCATTGTAGATTTAAGAAATATCTATTTTCCTATTAAACTTTCTTTCTCATTTATTCCCCCATCATCGTCTTGTTTTTGTAGGCGGTGTTCTTCCCAAACTACTTTACTATTATTGCTATTCTTTGAAGAATATATACATTTGAGTTCAGGTTTACAGATGAGCAGTAAATCATGTCAGTTAAGAAGTTTGTAATTATTTTGTAGGGAGGTAAATTGTAATCTAACTGTCTTGAGTGTGAGATATCCCCAACTATCATTCAGATCATATTTCAGTTGTTTAATTCAATGAAAGGCTTTAATTAAAAGCTGTAAGTTTGCAGAACAATTGAAAAATGCTTTTTTTTAAAAAACCCGTAAACCATTTGAAATTTCATCAAACTGGGAAGAAACAAAGGCGACTCAAAGTCTTCTTAGTTTAAGGTGTTTTTGAGGGCTGTTTCAGATTGCAGAGGGGAGGGGTTAGTCGGATTTTGTGCTGGGGACATGTTGGCCTCCGGATGGATATTGTCATGGATAGTTCCAATTAGGTCAGAGTATTGCCATCCTTCTTATTTGCCCCTTTTAGTTATAAGTGACTTGACATCAACCATTTTGGCCTCTCTAATTTTATCAATATTTTTGTTGAGATTTTGAGGTTATACTGGTAAATGGCATAATTGTACTTTACTTGTTTATGATACTCCCAAAACTGAAGAGATTATTTAATGCTGTGTGTTTTGCTACCAAGGCAAGTAAGAAACTAGAAGTAATGTTCATTGGAAATAAGAAAGCTTAGCAGATGGTTGTAATAATTTTCCAGGAGGAGGAAATGAAACATCTTTGTCTCCTATTTGTATTGGTGCCACCTGGTGTATTGAGATCCAGAATAGAGGAACTCATCAGCTGGCTCAGCAATAATGTCACTATTTTTGATTTTTGATATATTATATTTTGTTGTATGATTTACTGCTTCAAAGCAAGTAGTTTGAGATTTATTCATTGATACCCATTCTTTAAAAACATTCACTATAAAACACGTATATGCTCTTGTTCTGGAGGGATTTATATCTCGGTCTGTCCTATTATAATATCTTTGAACATAGATTGTGATCCCTATTATAATGAGACTCTAGTGATGTTAGGTCTAGGAAATGAGCTTCAAAAATGCAGAATGATGGTCCCATTGACCTACTGTCTCTCATAGCATCTCATCTAATTCATTCTTACTTTCCTTCTTGCAATGTATGGAACAAGGGAGGAAGACTGACATACAGTTTAGTAGCTCTGAATGACTTCATTTTTTGATATGTTTATTAATGATTAATAAATATGTTTATTAATGAATAATAAATATGTTTATTAATGATTAGGATGATTAATAGATTAGGATGGCTTCAATGAAAGATGTACATTCTTATTTTAGTTATTTTGCACTATCCATTGATAATATATATAAAAAATCCAGTGGAAGTTCTCATTAAGTAATCCTCATGATTTTTTTGCAGCAAAGATCTGTTGATAGATCAGACTATCCTTCTCATTATACTCTAGCAGGTTAAGCTTCTATGACATTACTCTTTGCAACTTGAAAATGTTCAGTTTTCCTTTCTTGATGTTATTAAGAGAGAATTTTACTTTAAAGCACTAAAATAATGCTGTGCCGTTCTTCTAAGTTATGAATGAATGCTTAAATGGGGTGGGTGGAATGTGGAGTAAAAAAAAAAAAGAAGACAGACATTTGAATCTCAAAGTCAGTTAGTTACTAATATATCTCATTGAGAAGACAAAATAAATAGGGTGATTAAAAAGACTAAAGTGACTCATTCATTTATACGTCTGATGCTAATGAATCATGTTGGGAAAATTGTGCAAAAAAAAGTCATGCTAAAGAAAAGTTATAAAACATAATCATTTGGCAAGAACAACAACAAAAACATTACTGAAATGCTGCCCAGCCGAAAGGATGTATTCATCCTCAACTTCAAATTAGTTAGCTGGGACAGACAGCTATGTTGAGACTCAGAACAGTGTCAAAGTGAGTACTGAGTATGTTGTGATGTTGCCAGTGTACAGTAGAGTGTGCTAGCATTATTAAAACAAAACTAGCCAGCAAGTTCATGGCTGTGTTAATGTGCTAGTGAAGAAAAGAAAAAGAGCCAAGGGAGAAAAGGACAAATAAGGAAACTGGCTGTTGATAGCTTGCACGCACTTTTAAGCCATAAAGGACTTTTTGAAGTTCTAACAGAAACAGTCCCCATGGAACAATGATAACAGGAGAGACAGACATTGATGTGTAAATGACATCATCACCCAAAGCCACTTTCACTCAACCAGAGTCCTGGATCATTTAGGGTTCAAAGAGACTCTAATCTTACCCTGTTCATTTTTTTTTCTTCCTAAGTTCTTGCCAGAAATGAAGGAAGCACAGAGAGGCTTGTTCATGTCAGCTTTTCTGACTTGACCTGGAAACTGAGAGTCATGGAACTAGACAAGGGCTGCCCAGAGTTCACAGATTTTAGGATCAAGTTTATGAAGACATTGGCCTAGATTTAGATAAGGACAGTAGTTGAAATTAGTGTTACATAAGCTTGAACAGCTATCTGTCTCAGGAGATGTCTAATACTTTGACAGAAACATGAAGTTGTATCAACAGTTTATAAATAAATATGAATTTATCATAATGTTGCTAGAACTTTCTGTGAAAGGAAGAAAGCTGCTTATTTCTCCTGACCTGAAAAATTTCTTTTGTCTCCTCCCAAATAATTTGATGTTATATAATTTGGTATTTTATATATCCTACTAATCAACATTCTACTTTTCAGTGGAAGATAAACCTTTTTAACAAAATGAAGAGGGTAACTCCAAATACTGAGTCATTGGCTGGAATTCTTAGGGAGCACCACTTTTTGAAGAAATGGATATTAATGACATTTCATCTAACTTTACAAATGTAATATAAATGACTTGGCTACTCACTAAGAGTGATGCGTAAATCAGGTTTCATAAAGTCCAGCACTGTAGAAATTATACTTGAAAGGACAAATGAAACAATGCTGTTTGTCAAATGTTACCCCTTTAATAAGAACCATAGATCTGAAATGTCCCTAAATTCAAATGATAAAATCCCTTCTCAGTATAAAGTGTTTATACAGCACAAGCTAATTAGTATTAGAAATATCTGCTTTATTTCCTTTTCTCTGCAGCTTAGACATCTATCTGGGAGAGAGCTGAGTACACCAAGCGTTCCTTTCAGTGTAAGCAATAAGTAGCTCACTTCCTGTACTCTTCATGAACTTTGTAATGGTTAAATGGAGCTATATTAACATGAACTTGTGAATACCTCTCTTTTAATTTTTTTGGCTAGGATCGAAATCTCAATATAAAATAGAAATGATATGACTTTGTGTTCTAACACCATAACAGGTTCTCTAATGAAATGGTAATATTAATCAGATTTGGTGATTCATTATCATTATAAGTTAAATGAGAACTTTGTCACTGTACAATATTGCATTTGATCTTCTGCTATTACATATTCTTCAACTGTTAAAATATTATATGATAGTTATGAAGGTCTTTAGTAAAAGTCCTTATAGTAATTATTCAAATATCAAACTAGATTCAGTTTACCTAGTGAGAGTTACTGAAGTGTTCTTTGGTTATATTTCAAAGAAGAGGTGGTTCTGTAAGTGAGTGTGTTTGCATATGCTAATTTGAAATGGGTATATTTTGGCCAGGATTATAACTGGGAATTTGACAGTAACTTAAACACAAGGTTCCTATGTAACGAATGGTGAAAAAGAAATGAAAACAGGAACGCAGAAGTTAGTGTGCAGTTTGTGGAGGATGCTAGCTTTGATAAGTCACAAAGCAGTGATGCCTATAAACATGCTCCCTTCCTTCTACTACTGAAGGCCTCACCCTTTGCCCTGTGCTCCCTTACCTGTCCTGTAATCTTTTGCATCCTTCTTCTTAATGAACCTGTCCATGGTAACTCTACTTCCTGCATACTTTACCATTCTCTCTTCCCACTGGCTCTCCTCTTCTTCATTCAGGTTCTGCCAAATTTAACCCCCGAAAGCATCCTTTGAATCTCAATACTCATCTCTGCCTCTTCTTTCATTGGCTCAATTCAGGCCTTAGTCATATGTTTCTCTTCTGGTCTAGGCGAGGTAATGAAGCCTAATCACCCTGCTTTCAGTTAGTCTATGATACAAATGACAAAATGTTCTGTCTCATCTGTCCTTATCACTTTTGTTCCTAAGGTGGCCCTGCAATGCCTAGAAGATAAAATCCAGCCATTCTTTTAATGTTTCTAGACCCTCCATAATCTGGCTTTTCCTAATTATTCCAGCTTCATCTCCTCATCTCTGTCCATTTTCTGCTTTAAAATTTTGGGCTGGCAAACATGTGCTTTCAGAGCTTAGACAGTTAAAGTCTGAATAGAAGACTGAATAGAAGAAATAGGGAATTCTGGGAACTGTGACAATCTGAAGTATATCTTTGCCCTGCAAAGCACTCAAATTTATTTGTGCTAGAGGGAGAAGTCTTCAGGGCAAATATTTGCCTAGCGTTACCTATTTGTGACCTGTGGTAGTAACCACAAACTGCTCATAATTGCCTGCTTGCACCATGTTATTTTTTCCTTCTACAGTGCATTTGTTCATGCTATCTCCTTTGGATAAAGTTCATATGTTCCCCCTCACTCTCCTCATCCTCCTTAGGTTAACCATCAATCATTATTTAAGACCTAGATCAAGTAGTCATCTCCTCCAAAAATCCATGCATGCTCCCTATTTATTTCCTATAGGTTTCCATATAATTTTCTACAGTACTTACTGTATTTATTTTAATTAATTGCCTGACTCTCCCAGTATACTATGAATTCCTTGAGGGGAAAAAACATATTGTATTAATTTCGGTATTCTCAGGGTATAGTGTAGAGCTAGGTACTTAGGAAGTACTCAACAAAGGCATGAAGATTGTGTTAAGTCACATACAGCAATGGCTCAATGCCGTGGATAAACCTTGGAGTCTATGGCTATGGAAGTCTATGGAAATATCAAGGAGTCATTTGACACCAGTCTCGGAAAGAAAACAGGAATCCTGTCTTACTAGTCTTTCTATCCCTGGAATCTAAAGTTATATCCACCTCATTGTGGAAAGAAGAAGAGAAGGATGAAGGGCAGAAGGAAAAGAAATAAAGAAAAGATTTATTTTCCCAGTACAGAAGTGTTGTGGAAGAAAGGGGGGAGGCAGGGTGATAACTGAGCTGAAGTGAAGAATAGAAATAAAGGCCATGCAGAAGAATGAGGACTTTTGAGGTAGCCACACAAGAAGCCTGGACTGAGAACACATTGAACTCAGAAAGTACTGCAGTGCTCTGTGTTACATTTAATTCCCCATCAGGATGTAGATGGACTCTGTTTCAATTCTTCAAAACAATCTCTTCTAGAATATATTGTGTACTCAGATATATTTTCTTCATGTAGCAACTCATTTGATTTTTTTCTCCATTTTTACTTTGAAGGATGATGTACAAGAGATGAGAGGGGATGTTCTCAAAACATATAAACTTTAAGAAGTGTTCTTTAACTTTTGGTAAGAGGAGTCGCAGTGAAGAGGTGACCTAAATGTGGCATTTCATCACTACTTTGCTTGGTCATCCTCTGCCACCAACCAGGATCACACTTCAAATGTCCCTGAGAGATATGCCCTATAGATACCCATGATAAATGCAAAGGTCTTAGCAATAAAACACTGATTAAGAATGTAATTTAAAAATTTGAAGGTCCTATGTCTGTTTAATTCCATGTACATAGAAATAAGAGCAGGAGGAGTCTTAATAGTCTGATAAGATATTTCTGGTTTGAGAAGAGTCATTGAACAGGTTTGTTTGCAAAAATACATACCAAACATAATGTTTCTTCCCTCTTATGGTAAATGCTATGAGAATGAACAAGATAGCACCTAAAAGTCCTTGAAAGATAAATATAAAGGATAAGTATCTGCCAGTTTCCTTGTAACTCATTTTCACAAGGCTACCAAATGCCTCCACTGTTTGCCTCACACCAGGGGTGTGTCAATGATGTATTTTTACAAGTGCTTAAATACTGAGATAAAAAGTGTAGTGTGAATGTCAAAGGTGGACTAAAACACAAAGCTCTACTCCTTGCCAGCTCTCACTGAAGATAAATAGTTTTGCTTTGTAATAACAAAGGATATCCACATTTTCAAGTCAGCTACCTTCCAAATCAGGAAGTTGTTCTCAAGGAGGCCCAGATTAGAGCTGACATGGCCCCAGTGGTGGGTGAGGAGTGTCATTCTGGTTCAAAAGACAACATATTGTAGAATCCTGGCATTTTAAATCAGCCCTTGCAGCATTAACTACTTTGCCAATCTGGATTTGGAATATTCTCTTAACTAACGCTTTTCAGTATATAGTCATCGTATTTCTTTCCCCTGTTAACTACACCCCAGACCTTAGATTCCAATAGTAAATAAGACCATGCACTAGCTAAATTCACTTTGATAACTAGAATAGAGAAATCAGGTGGTCCTATTTTTATTTTGAGCAAAAATTAAGCCAAAGTACATATGTGTTTATATATATACATATACACATACATATGTAGTTATATATTAATATATAATATATATTATATAATATATAGTTACATAACACTATGTATCTATATATATACATATAATAAAAATTAAAAATTTTTAACTTCAGTTCAATAAGGGGACGGAAAATATAAAGAAAATTCTTGGAATTCAGAAGCATGCAAGAACAATTAATCCATTGACTGTGAATGTTATCTAAAGGGGTTAAAAGAAATCAGACTTCCCTGTGGGTTGTGCATAGGGTATGCATTATGTGCTGTCATTAAAGTATTTTTTTCTCTGTTAAGCAAGCATCCCCTGCTGGGACATCTCTCTAGTTTGGTGGGAGTCTGGAGTTGTATATAAAGTGTGTGTTATCAGCTAGAATTACTCCACATAAAAATTTAATGGTATTGTCCTAGCTATTTTTCAATTAGTCCATGTGTTTTATTCACATGACTTGGATTATTGAAGACATGAATTATAACTCTGTGGTAACGCATGACTGGAGTTTTTTTTCCCCCTCTGCTATAATCTTATGACAGATGAGAAACTCTGAACAACAAAAATGAATATAATTAAAATAAATTAAACCTTACTGTTGGTAATAATTCTGAGATGCTAACTTATTTTATGTTGGTTATTTAATGCTTTCATTCAGATTACCTTTAAAACTGCATAAATTCAACCACTACACCTTTCTTTTTTCTTTCAGCCTGTGTGTTTAAATCTGTCCGTGAGTGGTAGGGTTTTAAAAAATATTTGGAAGGGCACCAACCCTGAATATTTTGAGAGCACTAAGCAAGATACACATAGGACTGAATATATTTTCATGGAGATTAGAACAGATTTTTTTTCTACGAATGTTATTAAAGAAAACCCTGGATACTTCCAAAAGACAGTGGAACCAGTCAATGGATTGAGTTATTTTGCTTAATTAAATCCATATCTTTTTGCAAGGCTTTTGAAATAGAGTAATCATTGAAAGACCCTATCCATCTCTTTTGTGGTGTGAGATATCTATTTTCTTCTTTTTAAGACAAATTAGAATTGTCTATTTTGTAAGATATGTATATTTAAAGGAAGGAAGCATGTGGATTTTGAAAATGTAAATGGGTTATCTATTGGAAGTTATGCTGGAATCAATCACAAAACTTAGTTACATTTGTGCCACTCTGTTCTAATTCATACTTTTGTTCAACATTTTTATATTAGATACCTCTAGATGTAATATAAATTTTACAGTAGATCATTTGTTTTATGTTCCTCTGATTACTTTGAGACTACTGAATTTTTCCAACAACTTGAATTTAATCTAAAAACAACTTTACACAAATTTATTTTTCTTCATTTTCCACAAGAAAAGTGAATAATGGTTGAACATATGGATATTTTTTTCCTTCAGAATTACCTTTGTGAAGAGACTGATTAATTAAGGGGGAATCCTCTCAAGGTGTATTATTCCAATATCTCTCAGCACCCCATATATTGATTTATTTAACATCTTTCTTGTATGTAACTCAGAACAACAGTTTTGAGTCTGTCTGATAATATAGCATCAATCTATGCCACAATTAGAATGTTATCCAGTGAATTCATAGACAATGTAAATCTGATATGGTTTATGCGAAGTACTTTAAAATTTATCAAGTTAAATCTACTCTCCCTTAATCTGTGAGTAAACATATTCTCTTCATGGATTGTTTTCAATGACCAAAAAGGGTGTGTGTGTGTGTGTGTGTGTGTGTGTGTGTGTGTGTGTTTTGTATTAGATATATGCAAACATTGGGAGGGGAGGGAATTACTTTCTTTTTGTCTCTTCCTTTCTATTTCCCTTGAGAAATTAAAGAATTACAAAGATGTACTAAAAATAATGTAAGAAACATGCTATTCTTACTGACCCAAATTATCAATTATGTGTTTCTTTTTTGACTCAGATAAAAAGTTTCAGTTTCCTAAAATGTGAATTTTATAAGCACTAATTAGTAATAAATGAATTTTTATTTTTTTATCTGTCATTTCCTTAATCTCAGGTATTGAAATTTACCGAGAGAGCTAGAAGATTCTACAGTGGAAATCCTGCTAGTTTTCCACAAAGAGAATTCAATAAAGTTGATAATGATAGATTTGGGAGCACTCAGGGGGCAGGAATAGGAGAGGGCCTTTAATTGGGAAAGTTTAGCACACTGGCATAGAAGGAAACGTAAACCGGTTTGCAGGCTGCCACATTTCCTCACCATGATTTTATTTCTCTTTCACTCTTTTGTTGTACTTCTTGGAAGTAAAATTTCTCCATCTTGCTTCATTTTACTTTTCCTGGGAAGTCCTGCTTTATCTTTTATATATTGTGTTTCAAAAAAGATGCTGCATTTTAATTCTTAAAAGATGAATAATTCTGAGAGTGAGGTGGTGGGAAACTAGATTGAATTAGTAAAATAAATAAATAAATAAATAAATAAATAAATAAATAAGAGTGTTGAGACTACTGGTCCAAGTCAAATTTCATTGTTCTCTGTTTGGAAGAGGAACGAAGTTATTTTGCCAACTTTCAAATACGGTTCACTCAAAAATTGTCCGATCCAAGTTTGTGGAGCACATCTCAGAATTATTTTGGCTCAGCTCATCTATGTGACTTTTGGTTTGCTTTTACTTTCAATTCTCTTGGTAATTCTGGAGGAAAGAATGAATTTCACAAAGGGATCTTGTTTGCACATTACAAACCACCTTTTCTACCAAAAAAAAAAAGTAATTGTGTGATTTATGTTTTCCTGGAAAAAAGGGGCCTAAATTAAAGATAACTGAAATTAGAAAAATGTCATAAAAATACATTCTTTCTTTAAAAGCTTTCATAAAGAAGTGTCTATTAATTTTTCTCATCGTAACGGTAGTTTTATTTAGAATAATAAAGATGGCTCAAAGTCTATTTAATCTTCACTAATTTAAGTGTTTAGATGGATATTGTCACTTACATACATATGTGGCTTTGTGTTTGCTGGTGCTGCTCCTCTTGCTGCAGGGGACGTTATTTTGTGTAATCTCAAATTTTGTGACTTACATTTGTGTAAGTGAAAGGGAGAGGGGAATGCTCTTTCCAGTTTGACTACGCACCCATGAATCTGCCCTTTGGTACCTGCTCTTTAATTTTGTAGCCTATCACAGGACTTCTTTGCATCATTAGATCTCCCCCATCCTTTTCTCAAGGCGGGCAGTTGCCTATTTCTCAACAAAACTGAAGGCAAACCTAATCTTGTTGTCAACTGTTAGATCATTAAATATAATTTTTGATGATAGATCACCGTGTGAATTTTGGCATGAAGTGCTGACAAAGTTCAAACAATTTTGGGACATTTCTATGAAAACAACTTTCCCATTTCTATCTCCTCATTTTGTGAGCAGCTTTTCCTATGTTACATTTGTAAAGGTGAAAAATAGAATGGACTTGATGGTGAACCATGTTTCATCCTAGTCAAGATGATATATACTTATTAATAATGAACCAACTGGAAAAAACCTGCCTCATTCATCACATTGTGAGAGTAATTTCCAAAAAAAAAATTTACTTTTATGTTTAATAATTATCAAAATTTGAAATATAGGTATGTGTTTTGACAAAATCTGCACTACTACTAATATAAATAACTCACTATAGAACACTTAATATTAACCCTAGAGACTTTAAGAATGAGAGAAATAGATGGCATTGCTTTCTATTTATATACACACATGTATTTTTTGTTTTATCAGAGAGGTATTACAGCAACAAAAGACTTTCAAACATACAAATATATGAGGTAAAATTATGTCATGGAAGTGGAATCAACGTAAGTTGGAGAAAAAATATTAACAATTGTAAGCATTAAAAATATTAACAATTGTAATTGTTAATTTTACAATTAACAATTGTAAAATTGAAAGCTAAGATTATCCATCTTTATTTAAATGGTTTATAGTTGTATATGTCAAAGTAACACTCAGGTTCTCTTGGTTATATTTAAAAGAGTGATGGAAAAACATTATTTTAAAAGCCAATATATTATTGTCCAGAAGTTGTATCCTTCGCAAGTATTTAAATTTATAGTGACTACTTGATTTAGATGTTAATCTAAAACTATTTGAGGGGGCTTCTAGCTTTCAAAATTCTTTTGGAGTTTGTGAACAAAAACATTTAAACACCAGTATTCTATGCCAAATTTAAACTTATTTGCCTGGGGTTTTGCCATTTGCTTCACTTTCATCCAGCCTTTTTATTTGACCACTATAAATCATGACATAGGCCTGAGTCACTGTGAATTACTCATCTTTCTTTGGGCACTTAAATGGGAGAGTTCTCACCTCTTCTTTCTGGTCACACCTATGTCAGAGCTATTATGATGTCCTCTGTTAAAAGTCTAGACCTCCTTTAAGGCTGAACTAGAAGTTTGCCTCTTCTTTGGTATCGCCCATAGTCATCCCAGCTGGAAGTAATTACTCTTTATATCTTTTAAGAATTAGCTTGTACCACTTTATAACACTTATCTGACACTATCTTTTAGGTAGATTCCGAAAATTTTCTTTCCCATGTAAACTCTGATGTGAAGAGACCATGTCTTCCATGAGTTTATATGCCTCACAGAGCCAAATAGAGAACCGAGTACATAGGAGGATCATTTATTAAATGGATAAATGAATGAGTTAGATATATTAAAAGAGAAATGTTTTTAATTATTTCAAAGCTCCTTTGATGTGGCTTTCTTGTAACCTCTGTCTTGGAAATCAGAGGAGATACTGCAATCAGCTGGATGAATATAGACCAGCAAGGGAGACAGAGTCAATGTTGAAGAAGCCATAATAGGAAAAAATATTTTAGATACCTAAATTTATTGAGATTGGGAAGAAATGACACCAGGAGGAGTTGATACTAGAAGGAAATAAATGCATTTTCAATTTGTTATGCTACAAAATCAGGTAGGAGTGATTTTGAATGGGGTCGGAGGGAAAATGAAGGGCTGAAACAATAGGTAAATACGTAGGAACAGCATCAAAGGGGATGGAAGGAAGCCGGAGACTTGGTCAAGAGATTTTTTTTTTTCCTGATCCAGCTTGTAGGAATCTAATCTAAGAAGTGTATGGCCAGAACAGCTGTACCTTTAATGGTTTTATTACTTTTTTTTCACAGCATGAGTTCCAAAGTAATCAAATTACTTAGACAAATAAAAAGGGTTTTTTTCCATTCCATTTTCTCATAAGATTTTTGTTTTGTTTAGTTTTTATCGGGGAATAAAGTATTTCTCAACTTTTCTAAATTTTAAAATAATGTTCCACAGGACAGCTATCTATAATCTAGAACCGATGAGTTGTTTCATTCCTCGAATAGTGCTTTTAATGGTCTCATAACACTTGAGCCAACATGACTCCCAGAACCAGAAGTCCAGTGTTGTTGAAACAGTGTCTTCTGGGGATCTATCAGTGTCAGGGTTTTTGGTGTGTGTGTGCGTGTGTGTGTGTGTGTGTGTGTGTGTGTGTGTGTGTGTGTTTAACATGCAAAGCCCAGGTTTCTGATGGAGAGTGCATTTTGGGAGCTAATCTGTTACGCATTATTACACTTTTCTGTTTTGTGAGAGGGCAGTAATTATCTTAACACTGGTTTTGTTTGCTCACTGGTCTTGGATTCTAAAAAGGAACCATACTTTATTTGGTAACTGATAGCAAAAACCCAAGAATTTCAACAGCAAATTTTATTACAGGAATAATGAGATTAGGCAAAGTCTAGTGAAGAGTTTCCAGTAATTACATAACACATATAAGGAAACAATAACAATTATTTACCAAATTCTGAGAGTAAAACTTACTTTTGAAAAATATATGTTAATGAAGTGCAGGCTTTCCTGGAATATATAGAATTTATATTATGATTTTTAAGGCTTCTGAGATTCGTAATTTAACAGAGAAGCACATTTTCTTCTTCCCTACCATACTACTATAAAAATAGAAACCTAAGAAGAGAGAGACAGAAAGGTATATAAATTTCTATCATTTACAGATATAATAGAATTGCATGCACACATGTACAGTTCTATCTGCATTCATGGCCTTGTAGTTTAGATGAAAAAGCCAATAATGTAAATCAAGATGTCCTGTGCATTTGGATGTGCCTGAAAAGTCATTTTTGTAATGGTCACACATTAAGATAGTCTTATTCTAATAATAATACACATTAGCTACCATGATTATGAGAAACTTTCTTTATATTAGGGTTGATTCAGGAAAAATAAAATATAGGCCACATTTTTATTAATTTAAGATAAAAATAGCTTTACTGAATTCCTGGGAGGGGTATCATTATCTTATAGTTTAGAATGCCTGCTTTATTAGGTAGAACAATATGAATAAAAACTGATATTCTCAAAGACAATTTAGTTATTTAAAAATAATTTATTGAGCTCCTCCTGTATGTTGCATAGTATTCTACTCACTGAACAAAACTGACAAAATCTTTGCTCTTTTGTAGCTTATACTGTTGATGGCAGATTGATAGACAATAAACAAATACAAGTTATATGTATTAGGTATCAATACTATGAATAATAGAAACGAAGATAAGGACATAGTGAATGATAGTTCTAAATAGGTGTTCTTTCCTATGGGTTTGGCCAGGGAAGTCCTCCCTCTATCTGTAGGCAGAGTGAGGAAAAAATCCCTGACAATCTCTGGGAGCCAAGATTTCAGAAGGAAGGAGCATTGAGGGCACACCTGTGTTTGTTTCTGGGAAAACAAACAAACAAACAAACAACAACAACAACAACAAAATAAGAGTCCAAATTGGAATAGAGTAAGCAAAGGGGAAGATTGAAGGCGATAAAACCAGAGAGGAAGCCAGGGGTAAGATGACAGGTGCTCAAGTCAGAAGGACTTTAAGTAGGAGATAAGTAGAATCTTAGTTTCTTTGGAGTGAGTTGGAATTATTGAAGGATTCTGAGCAGATGAGTGACATGGTCTAACTCCTTGCTATGTGATGAATAGATGATAGAACAAAATGAAAGCAAGATACCTAAATAAGGGCCATTATAATAATTTGTAGGAGAGAGAAGAGGGCTCAGGCCAGAATGATAACGGTGGAGATGGAGAAAAATGGTAGGATTCCGCACTGATTCTGAAGGTATAGCCAGTGGAGTTTTGAGAATTGAAAGGATACAGAGGATATGTTATTTATGCATCACTTCAGAGGAAAATATGCCCCTTTTGAGAAAACTCATGAACTCTCACAAACAGTAAATGAAATCTTTATGGCTTCTCTGAGGACAGTGACTGTAAGCGTTGAGGCAAGAAGACTAGTTAGGAGGTCAACAAAATTAACCTGGTGAGAAATAACAGTTTCTTAAACTAGGATTTTGGTGATAAAAGTAATAAGTAACCAGACGTTAATACATGATGAAGTGGGTGCTGACAGGAATTCTAATGGAATGACTGTGAGAGATAAGAAAAAGTGAAATCAAAACTATGCCAAGAATTTTACTTAGAGAAAGATTTTTAGATCTGTACAGATTTATAATCATTGCCTTGAATTAGGCATCTTCCCATTTCTCAAATCTGGATGGCCCAAGGTTATGCCTAACTGTTTTTCAACACACCTGAATGTCCAATGACTTTCCACGTATAATGTCCCTTTTGACCCTTGGAGCAACCATATAAAGTAAGGAAGAAAATTTTATTGTTTCAGTTTTAGAGATGCAGATGAGTTCTGAGGAGGCTGCACGTCTTGCTCAAGGGTAGAGTTCTCCTAATGGGCAGAGTGTAGATAAGAATCCAGACTGGCTGACCCTAGTTATAGAAACATACTGCCTCAAAAACTGACACTGTGCTTATAGCATTCATTCTATGTGTAGGTTATTAAACATCTTTCTGGGTATAAGCTTCACAAAAGCAGAGGTCTTTGTTCACTGATGAGTCTCATGAGCCTGGAATAGTGCATGGTACATAGTAGCAAGCCACTTAGTTAAATATTCCTAAAATGAAACGAAAAATCTGCAGTCTTGACTACTATGTTGATATGCCTAGCTCAAATGAAATCTGAGCATTAATCTAAGCTGGAAGTGGCCTACCCTCACTTTAAAAGTGACATTAATTTAAGCTTTCATAGGAAAGTAAGAAATATTTTGTTCGTAGTCCTGGATTAGAACTGTGAACTATACTCTAATACCGTTAGAACATGAAACTATGCTCTACTGTCTTACTGCCTGCTCTTTTGTTGTGCTCATTATTCTATAATAAGATTAATGCTATTAATTATCTGTGAAAGAAAAAGGCAGCTGATCACCAAAAATTCATGCTCCCCCTTTCAAAGGACAGCCCAGCTAGAGACTATAGTTCCTGTGTACTATTTATCCAGGTATAGCCATGCGATTCATTCTGTCCACTGGAATATGAGAGCAAATGGTATACCCCAACCTGGGCCTTGGTTCTAAGGAGTTGCTGGGCATCTCCATAATATCTTTCCTTGCTTGCTAGTGGAACCACTTGATTGAGGAGACTAGGACACAGATATATCATCTAACAGGAATTGGAACATTGTAAGTAAGAAATGAACATCTACTATCAATGAAAAGAATTTTTGTTATAGTGGCCAATGTTAGCTAACCAATTGGATACCAGAAGTTGTGTCACTGCTTAAAGAAAAAAAAACGATAACATTGACCTAAAGATTGGATGATGATAAAACAGATGTTAGAGGTTGGGACAATAGAGATGCATGTTTTGCACTTGGAGAGCTTGTGATAAAACTGCTGCCTGTGATGACTTTGAAGGTAGGCCATATGCCTTCCAAGTCTATGGCTCTAGGCCCAGAATTTGGAAAACAGAATATTACAGTTTGTGTTTATTGTTATTTTCTGCATTTTACAACATATTATAAGAAAGAGATGAATTCAGGCAAAACTTGACTAGTTTTAAGAGCATAAATAAAGGGGAATAGATAAAATCCAGAAATCTCTGACCTCATAACATTTGGAAAAGCTTAAGGCTCTGGACCTCAATTGGATGAGATAAGGTTGATAAAATCCATTATGATTTCAGGTAAACTGTTGGACTCCACATCATTGTGAAGGTAATAGAACATTGTCATTATTGACATGGAATTCCCTAGAAGTAAAAAAATCCAAAACCTACTAACTTTGAAAGGACTGTATTGGCAAGGGAATTTTGAGCCAGAGTCTAATCAGAGAGCTTCTATCATTCAGGATAAGGATCTTCACAATGCCCACCTGGCAGGACTTCATTATCACTATGGACCAAGAACACCATGTGTTTCCCATTCTCCCCTTTCCTCATTGGGAATTTTTACAGTGATTATACTGTCCCTGCTGTAACACTGTATGTTAAATGTCAGGGGTGTGGAAGGAAGACAACTTGTCTTTTAGTTCATCCATGTCCAGACTAAAAGTTGCCACATATGGATCTAATGGAAAGGACTATGTCACACTCAGAGCTCCTAGATTTTAAGCTGGATGCTATGACAGGACAGCCTAGGGTGGGGGTAAGTGTGTTCTGGTGGGGTGGAAGAGTGCACAAAGATGTTCACATAGAATCTGTGTACTGTTTTTAATAGTGTGGAGTTACCACTAGAAGAAGGTTATTTACTAGGAACTACATTGTGCAAGCCCATTTACATCTAGATGGATTGTTTGGTTAGTTTTAACTTAGGGAATATGTGATACTTGTCACCATCAGATTGGGCTTTTAACATAGTGGCTGAGGCTTTTCCAATCTATTTCCCTTTTTGCTGAATTGGAACAAAGGACTCACGAGCCCGAGGGAAAAGTGGACTGCAAAATGGGAATAACCTGTGTTCCTAAGTTACCATCACGAGAAAACTCACTCTCCAACTAGGGACACCTGGATTGGATAACATAAGCTTCTATATGTTAAGGCACTGAATTGGAGGACTTATTAGTTACTACAGACTTACTAGTTACTACAGTTAACTAATAATTATTAGTTAATACAGCCAGTATTACCATAATTAATTCAATATATTATTGATAATATGAGTACTACTTTTTTATTGAGTGCCTGCTATGTGCCAGTTTTACTAAGCATGTCAGATATGCTAATTAATTCTTAAATAGGTCTTCAATAACTACAGTATTTATATTTATTTAACACTTTTTTTGGATCAAATACTCACATAGCATCATCAGTAAAATAGTTATGTCCTCACTTGCTAATCTTTGTCTCCTCAGAATCGAATATAACCTCTCTCTGCAGCAACCCAGTGGGAAGACTTCATTCTTTGGCTTTTGACTGTATCACTCCAATGTCTGCCTCTCTATTCTCATCACCTTTTGCTCTTCTGTATGTCTTCTCTGTCTGTATAGAATTGCCCTCTGCTCTATTTTATGAGCATACTCATGATGGCATTTAAGGCCCACCCAGATAAAGATAACCAGGGCAATCATTTCATCTCATGGTCTTAACTTAATTATATAAAAAACTATTTTCTCAAATAAGGTAAGCTTTACATGCTCCATGGATTAGGACTTGACATCATTGGGTTGGCTGTTATTCAATATACACCAGTAAGTTTGATTACTTTCCTTGTATAGATGGCAAAACTGAGATTCAGAGAGATTAATTTGCATTTATTTATTAATAAATTATATAGCTACAGTTCAGGCTACACTTACACTAACTTTCTTTCTTCTATTATATGTTATTTCCCTTCATAAAGCAACATGGTTTTTTATTTTATTTTTTAAATATATTTTTTATTTATTTTTTTAAAGATTTTATTTATTTATTTGACACTGAGAGAGAGATTACAAGTAGAGAGGCAGGCAGAGAGAGAGGAGGAAGCAGGCTCCCCACTGAACAGGGAGCCCGATTCGGGGCTCGATCCCAGGACCCTGAGATCATGACCTGAGTCGAAGGCAGAGGCCTAATCCACTGAGCCAGCCAGGCGCCCCTTTCCCTTCATAAGTAACAGGTATTAAGTTTCTACTATGGTTCTGGTATGTACTTTCATTTCAACCCTTACAACATACTGTAAGATAAATTTTTTTAAGATGTATTTATTTATTTGTGGAGGGGGAGGGGCAGAGGGAAAGAGAGAGGAAATCTTTTTTTTCTTTTGAAGATTTTATTTATTTGACAGAGAGAAAGAGAGAGCACAAGCAGGGGTGGGTGGCAGGCAGAGGCAGAGGAAGAAGCAGGCTCCCTGCTTGGCTCCCTGCTTGATGTGGGACTCTGCAGAGCTGAGATTTGCAGATAAGTCTATCTGTTATGCCTCTTAATGTTTCTCAATATCTTTACTCAACTTTAAAATGAGAACCTGGAATAAGCTATCTAAAGATCTCTCTACCTTTAAAAAAAAAAGACAAAAAAATCTCTACTTCTGTTGTGGGTTTAAAAAACATTTCCTCCTTATGTACAACATTTTTCATGAAATATGTCTATAAATGTTTTCAGATATATTGGATGGAGGTGATTGCTTTCTTTTTTGTTTTTCCCTAGAGGAAAAGCATTCTTATGTCCCAGAGTAATAGGTAAATAAAATCACTGAATTTTGAGGCCTCTTCCATTATAAAATATTTATTATAAAAACCCAGATATATCTTTTGGCAGTCATTTACTTTTCATTGGATTATTACATTTTTGCATTTTGCTACAGATGTTTGTGTGATGGATACATTTTTTTCCCCATTTATACCTTTTACACTTACATTCTTACTGAATAATTTTTGAATCTATAGTAGATCACAAACATTGGGGATACAAGACAAATAAGATGCAGTTGTGTTCTTTAAATATCTCAGTCTAGTTGAGCTGTCAGGCAAATAATTAAGTAAATTATTACATAAGCTGGTAAAGGCCATGATAGAGAAGAGGGAGGGTTTAACCCTAGAGGAAGAATGTGGCTTCCAGAGAAGTTAGAGGAAGAATCACCACCAACATTTTGTTTACTGACTAAAAGTGACTTCATAATATTTTCTTAAATTCCTTTGTTGTGAATACTCAGTAAATATTTATAAATTAGATTATATTAGTTTTTTCATGTTAAGTAATAATAAATACTAAGCCAGATATGATTTGATTTACAAATTCTGATGAAGTATTAGAGTACAATAGTGACCCACAGTAACAACTCAATGATTTTATGATGTTTACTGCTAGAAAATTCTTTCTCCTATCTAACCCAAATCTCTCATGTCGATTTCCAAGTCATTTTCCTTTCTTCAGGCCTAGGCAGATGGAGTTTGCCAGGATGAAAAACTCATCATATTTTCTTCCTTTCTGATCTTTCTCCTTGAGACTTCAGTGTGACTCAGTGTTTTCAAAAATATTCTTTTTATTATGGAGGATAGTTTAATAAGCCATTTCATACTTTCTTCTCCACTAGGTCTTGAAGTCATCGTACTTCAAATTAAGTCTGATACTTTTGAATAATATAATTTAGCATATAAATCAAATATCTGAAATATGTCATAAGTAATATACCAAATGTATCATTGGTTAACTACCTGGTTTTACGGATGCTTAGATTGCTTAATTGATTTAGAATGAGCCATTGATTTTTAACAAACAGAAGAAGGATTTATCAAAGGATTTATATCAAAAGATCATTCTACTAGAATTATGATGTTATTGTTCAAAACCTAAGTTTGATTTTTTTCAGACTACTGTATATTGTCTCATGTGACAAATAGCAGATTTACTCAGCTAAAATATAAAATGATATGGAATAAAGTAGTTCTTCCCAGTGCTTTGAATATACTGTTTAAAAATTTAGTTTCTGAAATAAAAGAAAAGGTCAGCTAAAATTATTGTACTGTTCTCCTAAAATTCTTTGGAAATGGTCACCCTTCCAAAATTCCATTGAATTTTCCCCGAAACTATTATTTAAAGTTGAGGAGGTACTCTAAAGTTGGCTATAGATTTTAACCTCAATGATAGACCTAAGACTATGCATGCTTTTTCTTTTACTTTTTTTTTTAAAGGATATGCGTATTTTATTTTATTTTTTTTAAAGATTTTATTTATTTATTTCACAGAGGGAGAGAGATCACAAGGAGGCAGAGAGGCAGGCAGAGAGAGAGAGGGGGAAGCAGGCACCCCGCTGAGCAGAGAGCCCGATGCGGGCCTCGATCCCAGGACCCTGAGATCATGACCTGAGCCGAAAGCAGAGGCTTTAACCCACTGAGCCACCCAGGCGCCCTGCATGCTTTTTCCTGCTTTCTTGTTTTCACATTCAAAATCACTTATTAAGCCCTGATGTTGTTTTATATATTTGGAAGCTCTGGGATTGAAACAAATCATTTCATTAGACACAGGACCTTACAAACTCAGATCAACAATGTTAAAAAGTAAGTTACATAGTGACACAGTTACTGTAGACACATTACACGACTATGATTGACTTTGTTGGGAGAAACAGTTGAGGGTCTCTGTGTTACATGTGTTATCCAAAATTAGAAGGTCCTTGATTGTTCTTTTAAAGCTAAAAAAAGACACAGCTTAAAGATATGTTATTTTACTCTGAATAATGTTGAGGGGAATAAAACTATCATTTATTAATTTCCTACTATGATTTTAATTTAAAAAATGGTACATTTTTAATCCTTTGCTTTTTTTCTGCCAGGTGGAAAGATCCTTCCAACTTACCCAGAACTTGCCTACTATGTGTAAGTTTCTCCATTCTTGTAGTGTTTGTGAGAAGAAAATTATTTCCATGAAAATTTTAGCAACTTTTTCCTGTGAGTCTATGTTCATTTTTTTTTTACCATTTAAAGTTATTATTATTGTTTTAAAGTAGCCATTACAATGGGGCCTTTAGCAGAGTGGTCTCACAAGGGTTTTCCCCTGTTTTTCTCA
Organism: Ailurus styani; assembly: GCA_002007465.1. Lineage (NCBI taxonomy): Eukaryota > Metazoa > Chordata > Mammalia > Carnivora > Ailuridae > Ailurus > Ailurus styani. Next base: position 2,703,583 of record LNAC01000160.1, read on the forward strand.
GCTTTTATAGCAAGTGTCATTCCTCACAGGATCTACACCACATGTGTGTTCTGAGAATGTTACATCACTGATTTTTAAAATTGCCATTTCTTCTGTGACATGTACTATCCTTGTCCTGAGAAATTTTCCTGATGCTCTGTTAAATATGGTTTTTAAAAATGAGGGTGTTCTGGGCTGAGTTTTGTTTAAGATCATGGATACCAATGATACAATGTGTGGGAGACTTCCTGTCTTTGTCATTGATATATATTACACCACTGGAGTTATTCTGTTTATAGCAAACTTGTATTTTCTTTGGTGCAGCTTAAGAGAAAAGTAGGAGAAAAATGTTTCTGAAATGAATGGTTTTTGGCAAGCACATGACCTGAATATTGTTACTTGAGAAGGAAAAACTTGCTCTGATATTATGATGCTTTTTATAAGTCTCCTTCCTAGTCACCTTTTGGATGTGTTGAAGTAGTCTTGTCTGAGACATTGAGTGGAAACTTCGAGTCATAAAAAACAAAAATTCCTTCCTTCACTTGTTGGATATGTTTATGAAGTAAAATTATTTGGTGGGCTGCTAGTTTTCATTACATCTAACATATAACTTAGCTAAATTGAGACATGACCTTAAACAGTACTTGGGTGATTGCCCAGGTGTGAGGAATCCTTTGGGATTAAGAGTGGATGATACTTAGTTCATAATAAACTTTGTTAACTAAGCGGGACACTTAATTCCTTGGGATGCATTCCTAAGCCTGGTTAGTAACTAGTTTGCCCTGTTAATAAACAAACTTCAACATATTCAGAGGCTAGCCTTAGAAAACAACTCTCAAATTTAGTACTCTTTATCTTAACATGATCTAATCTGTTTTAGATTTGTCTGAAGCAATAATTTCTGTTTCTTCCCTTTAATACTTCCACAAAGTATTAAAGTTCCTTAAAATAGAATATATTGAGGCATAATTATAGTTTTCTTGTCAGTTCTGCCCTTGCTCAAAAATCAGTGAGATTTGAATGACAGTGGGGACAGAATTCATCCATAAAGAAAGGCCCTACTGAATTTCTCAGCAAATATGATTCTCCCTAATTTATATTATTGTGTGCCTTATGTATCTTGATTCATGAAGACAGAAATAATCTGTGCTCTTTTTAAAATGGCTAATTTGTTTTCATCTCATTTCTCTTGGCTATTTTTCTTTTCTTGGAGCTCAGTTAAAATAAGAACATAGTAAAAAATTGTGGTTTGTCAAATCCAACGTTGCTTTGTTTCTGCAATATCCATAAGGGGTAAGTCTGCTGGGACCATAGCTCCATTTTGGTAAAGTGTCCATATATATGAAAAAAAATATGTGTGGTGGTAGTCAGGAAACCCATAGGTCTAGGTGTAGGGGAAACCCAGAGGTCAGTCTTAAGAGAGGACAGGTCCTTCTCTGGTGTCAGAGTCAGCAATGTTCTAGCAGAGAGTATAGGAGCTGGCCCGGTGACAGTAGTACAGACTCAGCTAAGAAGGTAGCAGTGAAGCAGAAGCAGTTGAGGCCAGGGTCAAAAAGGATAGAACATAGGGGGATTTGAACAGAAAATAATAGGAGTATTTGATGATACTATAGGTAGTAGCTAAAAAGCTTTAGATTATGATTTAGAGAATAGCAATGCTTCTACTATAAGCCCATTAGGCTTTTGATATTTCTTTTAAAGAAATATCTCAATGACTTGGGTCATCACTGAAGTCTACTGCAGGAAGCCAATCATAGAAATAATCTTAGGGGACTCAGAGTAATAGTTCCCACTTGCCCTCAAGAAAATCCCATTTATTATGCAGAGGTAAATCATCCTCTTCAGGGAGACTTGAGGAATGTTTGGTCCATAAAAATCCTTCCTTCTGTCTTTAATGGGCCAATTCTCTTTAAGACTAGATGAGATCATATGGGCTGAGATGAATAAGAGAAGCCTTGAGCTACTAAGGGAAAATTAGGCAGAAAGGTCTGATACTGAGCTTTCTTCTCTGGGAAATATCCCTGATGATTCAGGCCAAGCCCTGAGCTTTTGAGTGGGTGTCTGAGGACTGTTTTCTTGCTTCTACTTCCATTTGTCCCCTAAAGTGTGTTTTGTTTTGTTTTCACATTTGCACATCTGATCATTTTTTAACTTAGCTCACCACTTTTGGCTACTTACTGATGATACTTGTTTACCAAATCCATATTCACTCAATGTAGGTAGACTGCAACATCCTTCACCTTATAGAAATGAGAAAAAAAGTTTGTTGATTTGCTTATTGTACCAATGATTATAATTAAAAATTCCAAATTGGCTCTAAAGAAAAACAGTCAAGGCAAATAAATTTTGAATCTAGATATGGTTTGATATTTAATTTTGATCATATTATAGTCAATATAGTGATATAGATATGACTTGAGTATCAAAATAATTTGAGGATACTATTAACTTGATCATTAGAGAATCTCAGAGATAGAAGCTAGTCATGGGGGTTCAAGATAGCCCATTGCATTTTGAAAAGCCTAAATATGTCTCTTTAAAACTTCATACATTTACTCTAATTCAGCCTTCTGGAATACACAGCATTTACTCATCACATGATTGTTGTTCAATATTTGAAGTTTTCATGTTGCTCAGCATTATTTTTTTTCTAATATAAACAATCTCGTTTACTTCAACCATTTATCTTATGACATATTTTTCAGAAACTTCATCTGTAGTCACTCCTAGAATCACCCTAGTCTGTCATTTTCTCTAAATATATGTCAACAGAACTGAATGCCACACTTTAGTCAGTGTAATATCACATCCCTTGTTCTGGGTATTCCATTTCTATTAATATATCCTAACATTACAATCATTTTGTTGGTTTGGTTTGCTTTTGGTTTTGGTTTCCAAGACTGATATTACTATTTGGCTCAGGTTGAACTTACACTGAATTTTGCCTTTTAGATAACATATTTATTCAGTTCGATTTTCTTCATCTTAAAGAGATGTTATTGTGGTTTTTAAAATATAAGTTCAGAACTGTGTTCTTAATAATTTATTCACTCACCATTCATTTATTCATTCATTCATTCATTCAATATTATAGGATATAAAAAATTAAACCAGAAAGGGCATTCTTTACTTCATGAATAATTTATATTAGTAAGTTTTATTTTGCTAGGCTCACTTCATCAATCTAACCCGGTACTAGAATTCAGGGTGGTTTTGTTCCCAGGAAACATTTGGCAATGTCTAGAGACATTTTTGGTTGTCAAAATTGGAAGAGGGTGGCAGAGAAAGTTGCTATTAGCATCTAGTCTGTAGAGGGCAGGAATTTTGCTAAAGATCTACAATGGGCAGGACAGCTGCCCCCTGCCTCCCAAAGATGTCCATAGTGCTAAGTAATATACTCCTGAAGTGGATCCCAGATGTACTTTCTAATGTTTTATCAGTAAATATAATGAAACTGTCTTCTATGTCTTTTCTTAAGTAGCTATTAAAAATGCTCACCAGAAAACCCCAAGTATAAAACCCAGTGAGGCAAAGCCAGAAAATTCTTTATTCTGGTTGAGTTTTCTCCATTAACCAATGGAGAATAACCCAATAGTAATTGGGAGTATAACCCAATACTCATAGGGCACAGCCAGAAAACAGTCCCCAATTTCTTTAATAGTATTATCATCATTTCTTCTTCTTGTCAATGATATCTTCAAAGACTTAGTCAAATAACTTCCTAAAATCAAGGTATACAGGGCTTACCATCTAAAATAATAGTAAGAATAACATATAGTTGGTATTCACCATTCTCTTGTAAATATGTAGATACCTAGTGACCATAGCATTCTTTAAAAGTACCTCAAAGGTATTTATTCTAGAATATCCTGTAGACTTATGTCTAATTTACTTTTCTAAAAAATGGTTTTATACCTTTTGAAAATATTTGATAACTTTCCATAATTTAGAAATCTTTTCAAAGATTTCTCATTGGTTGCTTATAGTATTTTTCCAACATCAGTTCCTGAGCAAACCTCATATGTTCCTGGCTCTGTGATTGATTTCAGACAGAGGTGATTAATACAGGCTCACTTTCTCACCATCTATGGTACAATCTCACATTTTAATAGCTAACAAAAAAGAATAATGGCAAGTGCTATAATACACATATAGATTAACAATGGAAGTCCAGAGTTAGAAACTAAATTTCCTGGGAAATACCAAGCTAAGTTTCCTAGGGAAGATAGTTGAGTAGGTCAATAAGTAAGAAGAAGATTTCATTAAGTGGAAAAGTCTTTTGGTATTTCAAGCATAGCAAATGCCAAAGACAAAATTAGAAAGGCATGAAATTACAAAGTGTTTTGGGAAAGTAGAGAGTCCATTATGGCTAGAGCACGTGGATTTTTGGAGATGGTGGGAAATAAAATTGCGGTTGTGACATATCCATGAATGGCCTTGATGCCAAACCAGGGAGTTTGGTCTTCATCCTTTACTGTGCCTTTTCATGTTATGATCAGTAAAAGGAGAGGGCCATTAGAATTTAATCAACATATTCTATTTCTCAAAGTAACACTTTTAAGTAGTTATGAGTCTCAGTTTTATAGATGGATAGTGTTATGGGCTGATTGTTAGTGGCTCCTTTCTTCTCCCTCCCCTCCGAATTCACATGTTGACACCTAATCACCAATGTGATTGTATTAGGGGTCATTAGGTAGTGAAAGTGGAGGACTTATGAATTGGACATAGTGCCCTTAAACAAGAGATCCCAGAGAACTCTCTCACTACTTCCACCCACTGAAACTCAGTGAGAAGACAGCTATCTATGAATGAGAAAGTAGGTCCTTACCAGACACCACATCTTCCAGAATCTTTACCTTGGACTTCCCAGCCTCCAGAACTGAGAAATAAATGTTTAAGCCACCCAGTCTATGGTATTTTTGTTATAGCAGCCTGTTATAATTAGCCTACTAATACATGTAGATAAAATAAGATACTCAAAGATTAATGGATTTTCTAGGTTCATCTAAGTTTTATAGATTTTAAAACTAGGTTTCTCTAATGAAATGCCTGCCAATTTGGTTAGATTTTTCTTATAGGAAGATAAATTTGGTAGGGATGATTAGATAACTGTAAAACTTTTTAGAAGTTAGTGGGAAAAGACCGTATTCTTATTTCTAATATAAAAACATACAACACTGAAAGAATGCTTGAATGTAAATGCTCATTTCTTAAATATTTGAATAGCTTAGTTGGAGGAAATTCATCCAAGTATGCTTATTAAAAATAGTTTGGATTCTATTTTGAAGAAAATACCAGATAAAGTTTAGGATAGCAGTAACAAAATTCATTGCTCCCCCTTTTCCCAACACCAGTACAACCCTCAGTTGGTAAAAATTCAAATATAACACATTTTAAATAAAATTACAAAGACCCCAACACCCAGAGGATTCACCTAATGGAAAGAAATTTGGCAAACAAGGATTTCTTTAGTTTTGATATTAAGTCCTATATTGAAATGTTGGCATTTCTGATAAAGTAACTGAATTATTTAGTCAGGTTTCTCCAGAAAAACCAATCAATTTTCCTGTATATAAGTATATATGAGAAGATTTATTATAGGAATTGGCTCATGTGATTATGGAGGTCTAAAAATCCCACAGCCTGCCATCCACAAGTTGAAGAACCAGGAAAGCTAGTGGTATGCATTCAGTTTAGGTCTGAAGGCCTGAAAATGAGGGGACCACTGATGTGAGTCCTGGAGTTTAGATGCCTGAGAACCTGGAGCTTTGAAGTCTGGGGCAAGAAATGATAGACATCCCTGATCAGAAGAAAGAGAATTTGTCCTTCTTCTACATTTTGTTCCATTTAAACCCTCAATGGGTTGGATGATGGCCACTCCCATCCCACCCCCCATACTGGTGAGGGCTGGTCTCTTTATTCAATCTACTGAATCAAATGTTAATCTTTTCTAGAAACATCATCACAAACCCACCTAGAAATAATGTTTTACCAGCTATCTGCCATCCCTTAACCCAGTCAAGTTGACACATAAAATTAACCATCACGGGAACATTCCATCCTAAATTGTGCAATAACTCTTGAGTTTAGGAAAGAAGATTCTAAATAAACTAAAATTTAGAATAAGGGCCCCTAGGGAAAGATAATTATATTATGGAATTTGCTTAGATACCTGTATAGCTAATACATTGGAAGACTGGATCAGATAAACAGTGCCTAGAACTGCTTCATGTGTATTTATTGATAAACAAATTTGAATGGTAATTTGATGTGTAATAGACTAACATGAGCTTTAATTTATTCCCATCACTACTACTTAAGGCATCCCTTCTTTATATATGTCCACTGGCTTCAAGTGGCCCTCAGTGATTCTGAATGCTTTCTGATATTGACACCCTTGTGTTGTCTCTTCTCACATGAAATGTGGCTGACCTGTGTAACCAAAAGGATATTAAAGAAATGAAGGATTTATAATTTTCGAGGTTGCTCATCAAAAACATTATAGCTCTACTTTCTCTTTTTGGGTCACTTGCTTTGGGGAAAAGCACTAACTTGTCATGAGGACACTTAAGAAGCCCTATGGAGAGGTTTATATGATGAGGAACTGAGGCCTCCCACCAACAACCAGCACTAACTCGCTTGAGTTAATCACCTTGGAAATGGACCCCTTACCCTCAAACCTTCAGATGACTGCAGCCACTGCAGACTTGCAGTCTCAGAATAAGAGATACTGGGCCAGAAACACCCAGGTAAGTCATTCCCAGATTTCTGACCTACAGAAACTGAGCTAATACAAGTTTCTTATTTTTCAGCTGCTAAGTTTTAGGGTAATTTTTTATGCAGCAATAATTAACAAATAACAACTGGCCTACCTCTTCAGGTTAGGATCTGGCACAGAAATATTCACTTTCCATGTAAAAGATTTAATCATATTAAATTAACATTGATTGCTGCCTCCAAGTTTACATTTTACATAGAAAATGTCTCAGGTCAGCCAACAGTCTCCTAACTGCTTCAATCTGTTTCTCAATAACAATAATAATGCAACTTGCTAAGGTGTTATTATTGCTTAAAATTTCATTATATTTTATGTGATGATAGATTTAAAGCAAAAATATTACTCTTAAGTTTAGAAAAATGTGGTCACCGTTTTCATGTTATTCTAACCATTATATCATGGATATTTCAATATAAGTCCTATGAACAGACACTGAATGCCTTCTTCACTCTAATGGGTCCTTCATGACTTATAAATTATTTTACCTTTCTTTTTCTTGGGATAGACCCAGGCCATGGTATGTACTCTATATTAGAAAAATGGGGATGATTTTCTTTGCATTATATCCAGTAGAACATATGTAATGCTTCTGAATGGCTCATTACTTTAAAATTGTTCTAAAAACAAAACATATTCTCCCTCCAAAAGAACTGTATATATCACTACAGCGTCAATTTTTAGTTTTAGAAATAATCAGCACTTGAGTCCATATTATTATTTCTAATAAGGTAAATGTGAATTCCAGAAAATGTCAGGAAGCTCACTGAAACAATCACTAATACATAATGTGGGTAGCAGTCTGACAGTTCTTTGAAAGAACATTTAAGGGGCACCTGGGTGGCTCAGTGGGTTAAAGCCTCATCCTTCGGCTCAGTTCATGATCTCAGGGTCCTGAGATCAAGCCCTGCATCGGGCTCCCTGCTCAGCACGGAGCCTGCTTCCTCCTCTCTCTCTGCCTGCCTCTCTGCCTACTCGTGATCTCTCTGTGTCAAATAAATAAATAAAAATCTTTTTAAAAAAAAGAAAGAACATTTAACAATCCATAATTAAGACATTAGTTTGAGTGAAAGAAAAGGTTTGGTGTGGTCTGAAATGAAAATTTCAATTTCTCTGTAGTTTTTGATTCCCATTTTGGCTGAGGAGGGTATGGGAAGGGAAGGATTGGGTAAGTCAGATATTTTATCCAGCAATCATGATTATTGGCGCCAAAGCATCCACAATATGTAAAATGGGAAAGAGCTGAAAAGCTGCAAATGTTTACATCTTTTACTCCAGGAATTGTGCCTTGGGTTTGACTCCTGGAGCATTCTACTCACAATGTTGCAGTGGCTTTGTCCCAGTCTGCACTGGAAGTAGATCCATGGTGCAGCACGAGCACCCATTTTTGATTTATTACTGATAATCTAAGACCAATAAAATAGAGAATATAAGAAGTGGCAGAACAGCTGTCTACTGAGATGAAGGTTAAGAACCGTTAAACTGCTAGATGTTAAATTATGATGCTTGCTCCAAGTGCTCTCCTCATGAGAGCTTGATATGCTCTGTTATTCATAGGCAGTTTATGAAAACTAAGAGTGACCTGCACATCTGTTTTTCTGGGAAGTGAGCTGCCTGTAGCCCGTCAATAGCAGCCCCATAGTAAACCATGATGAACAGCAGTCAAAAGTCTACTTTCCCCATTTGCTCCCCTGCACAGATGTCACAGTCTTTTTCTTTCAACTCAGCCATGACTTGTCATATTGTTGGTTGACATGTCCCTAAGACAACATTGACTTTTGTAGAGATATAGAAACAGATTTCTCCCATAACATTCTTGCTTCTTCACCATGGACCTAAGTGGGGGTGAAGGTGGGAAAAAGCTAGGCATGTCTTTATTTTTTCCTTTATCATGAGCAGGAGATGAGAGGAACACACATTCCCATGAGAAACTTAGTGCCAAGTGAGATGGAGATTATTCTATCACTCAGTGAATATGTATTGAGCCTCCCTAATATGTCAGGTGCTGAGGATATAATGATAAAGAAGATACATATGGCCCTCACTTTTTTTTTAGTTTCAAGATGGTGGAAGAAACAGATTACAGGTCTAATAAGTGCTATATATATAGAAAAATTTAGGATGCTATGAGAGTGTATGTCAAGGAACAAAACCTAGCCCAGGAGATTCTGGTTTATCAATGTTGTTAAGTGATGTGCCATCTCCTTTTCTGTGCTGTTGTTTTTTAAGTGCTGTTGTTTGATATATTTTTGGCTTCACATATGCATGGGAATCACAATGCGGTAATGTGATGTGATAAGCAGGAATACGCTAATTGACATGGTTTTTATAGGACTGTAATGACAAAAAATATTGTCATCCATTTGGAAATGTTTACCTAAAGCAAGAGGTAGTGCGGCATGCTTCCAGTAACAGTTTTAGTAGTGATTCTCAATCTTGGCTGCACATTGGAATTACCTGGGGAGCTTTTAAAAATCCTGATGGATAGGCCACCCCCAAAAGCAATTAAATCAGAATCTCTGGGGGCGAGACCCAGACACCACTACTCTTTAAAACTCCCCAGGTCGTTTCAATGTGTAGCTAATTTAAGAACCACTGAGTCTTAGGCTTCCTACACTTTCCAAAATTCTCCACGAGGACCCACAGCTGCCACTTTGAGAGAAGAAAATCACCAGGTGCAAGAAACCCCTTTTGCCACTCTAAAGTTTTAAAAATAAGGTACTGGGGTGTCTCAGTGGCTTGGTTGGTTGAGCATCTGCCTTTAGCTAGGGGTCATGATTCCAGGGTCCTGGGATTGAGCCCTGTGTTGGGCTTCCTGCTGGACAGAGAGTCTGCTTCTCCCTTTCCCTCTCTCTCAATTAAATAGATAAATATTTTTAAAAAATAAGGTACAATTACACAGTAACATTTGTAGATCACATATAGTGTTCAGTGAGTTTTGACAAAGTGTATACTCATGTAACCAACAAACCAATATAGAGCATTGCCATCACCTTAGGATATTCCTAGTGTCCCTTTTCATTATTTGCCTCCCCCCACTAGAAATAAAAATTATTCTAATTTCTATTAGAGTAGTATATAAAATTAGTTTATTAGAATAATAAACTAACCCATAGATGAGTTTTGGCCATTCTTGGACTTCCTAGAAATGGAATAATACAGTATGTACTCTTTTGTTCTGACTTCTTTCCCTTAGCATAATGTTTTCAAGATTCATCCATTATCAGTATTTTTTCCTCTTTATTGCTGAGTAGTATTCCATTGTACAGATATACCACAATTTGTTTATCCATTCTCCTATTGATCAACATTTGGCTTGTCTCCAATTTTTATTAATATAAATAAACCTCAGTGAACATTCTATTACATGTTTATGTGGACATATGTTTTTTATTTCATTTTCACTCTTCATAACTGAGAGTGAAATCGTTAGGTCATAGAGTAGTTGCATATTTAACTTGAAGAAAACACCAATTTTTCCATAGTGGTCATAGCACTTTTAATGTTCATGTGAGCAATGAATGAGATATCCAGCTGCTCTAGATCTTCTTCAATATTTGGTGTTGCATATTTATTTTAACAGTTGATTTAATTGATTTAATTTTACCCATTTTCTTGAACACGTCATGATAACTAATTGTGATTTTATTTGTAAAATAAAATTTCCTACATACAAACAATGTGGGCATCTTAAGTTTGTGTTTCTTGGCCATTTGTATATCCTTTTTTTCCTCTCTAAACTTTTCCCCATCTTGATATTTGGTTGCTTGTCTTTTTACTATTAATTAGTATGAGTTCTTTATGTACCCTGGATATGAGTCATTTCTCAGACTACATATCATGAATTTTCTTTGTAGTCTTATACTGGCTTTTTCACCTTCTTCATGGTGTCTTTTGCACTTCTTAATGTTCATAAAGTTTAGTTTATAATTTTTCTTTTGTGGTAATTGATATTTGTGTCTGTGAGAAATCTTTGCCTGTTTCCAGGATATGAAGATATTTTCATGTTTTCTTTTAGAAACCTGAAATTTTTTAGCTTTCAGAGTTATGTCTGTAAGCCATCTAGAATTTTGTTTATGGTATTAGGTATGAATCAATTTTCCATTTTTCTTTGCCTAGTTTTCAAGATTTAGTAGGCCAGTGCCACTCACTTAAAAGATTCTTCTTTCTCTATTAAATTTCATAGGAAGTTTTGTTTAAAAAAAACCCTTTGACTATATATGTGTGGTTTTATTTAATCTCTGTGCTGGTCCACTCACCCATTTATTAATCTATTATCTATCTTTATGCCATGTTGTATTGATTAGTATAACTTTATAATTAGTCATGAAATCAGGTAGATAAGTTCTTCAATTTTTTTTCAAGATTTTTTTTGACTACCTGAGGTCATTAGATTTTCATATAAATTTTAGTATCGACTTCTCAGTATCTACAAATAAGTCTGTTGGGGAGTTTGATCTGAATTACATCGTGAATTGGTTAGGGACAGTTGGCATCTTTATAATATTGAGTACTTATTGTATGTAATAATATAATAATACATTTATTTGTATAAATATTTTATTTATTAATTATTTATATTCAATGTTTACAATATTAAATCTTCTAATAACCTTGAATCTTTTCAACATTGCTTTGTACTTTTATATCTCTTACTAAATTTGTCCCCAGATTTTTTATCATTAATGCTATTTTAAATAGAATTAATTTTTAATTACATATTTCATTTGTTTAATATTTACAGATAGAAATACTATGGATTTTTGTATTTGACCACATATCCTGAAACCTTGATGAATTCACTTTTGGCTCTAGTGGAAAGTTTGTTGTGCAGATTCCTTTGGATTTTTTATACATATAAGTATATCATCTATAAACATTTTTACTTTTTTCCCCCTGATATCTATTTCTTTTTCTTTTTTTCCCCTTTTTCTGGCCTTATTTCCTTGAGTGGACCCTCACGTGCAATGTTGAACTGAAATGGTGTGAGTGTATTTCTTGCATTGTTCTTTATTTTAGAACAAATATTTCAAAATTTCACCATTAGGTATAATGTTAATTGCAGGTTTTTGAGATTATGTTCCATTTATTCCTAGTTTGTTTAGAGTATTTTTTAAATCATGGATAAATGTGGGATAGAAACAAATAGTAGTTTGTATCTACTGAGATAGTCATTTTTCCTCTTTAATTTTATAAAAGTTTGTTTTATTGATTTTATATTTTTTGTAATATGAAGCTCCCTATTTTTCACTACCAATTATGCTTATTTTCTCTCCAGAAGAAATAAAATAGTTAGAAATAAAACAAAACCTATGGGACGGAATAAATTGAACTTAAATTTCCCAGACAGTCTAAGGCCTCTACCTTTAAAAGAATGTGTGAGGCTTAAGTATGAAACAAATATTTTATAGAGAAATTTTTATCCAGACAAACTATGATTATACTAAGAAATATATCTGAGAAGAAAGTTGTACTTAATGTAAAGATATTCATAAATAAAACATCAAAGATAGTTGAGTGAATTACTTGTCTCCTTTCCATTTTCAGTTGTTCTCAACCCATGGTTTGTGCATCAAGCTCTTGGGAATCTAGAAAACCCACTGAAGTGTCCAATTATTAATTTTGAGGGCATTTTCTTTTAAGGGCTATAGATGTCATGAGATTATCAAAGAGATCTGTGACCCTAAATAGGCATAGAGCACCTTCCTAAAAGATGCAAATCTCATCTAGGAAAAGTTGATCTTGATTAATGTGGATCAGGATTTATTTGCTCTAAAGTATCTCATATCTGTAAATGTCCTAGATTATCATTCTTTGAAAAGTAGGCTTGAATTAAGACTTAAAGTTCTCTTAGTTCTGGGGCACCTGGGTGGCTCAGTGGACTGAGCATCCACCTCTTGATTTCGGCTCAGGTCACAACCTAAGGGTTGTGGGATTGAGCCCCACGTTGGGGACTGTGCTCAATGCAGTCAGCTTGTCCCTCTCCATCTGCTCCTCCTCCAGCTCTCTGTCTCTCTAAAATAATTCTTCTATTCATTCCAGCTATAGACAGAAAGAAACATATATTATTGGATATAAAGTCCCCAAGAGGTTTACCTTGGCCAAAAAGTAGTAAGACGTAGAAATCTTCATATTGATTATGAAGTTCAATGTCCATCAGCTGGCTGCTTGATCTGATACTCTGCTTTTAATCATTTAACTTATCAAAGCCTCCTCATTTTTGGTTCATATTTGTTGTTAAACTGTGTTTGATAGAATGCTTTGAAAGACATTTTCTTGAAGCACTTAAAAATCTCTGAATGAATCACTAGTAAAAATATTTTGAAAATATATAGTATTTATTTTCTCATCTCGACTACAATAATTTTATTCATTATATTTTAGATATAATTTCTATTGCCCTCTTAGAAATGCTGTAAGATACAATCCAAAGACTTTACCAGGTGCTCAGGAAGATTGATTTACTAATGTGAGGCCAGTTTTTGTTTTTTGTCTTTTCTTTGACTTTGTTTCAGAATCTAAGCTTTATTCCATCTCTGAAAGGTCTCTTGTATTTTTTATTTTATATCAAAAGATATAAAAACATTAGATGGTTCTGCTATGTTCTTCATCTGATTGTGAATCCAAAGGATAGAGAATAGAGTATAAAACAGTGTTTGAAAATAGACCTGTTAAGGAAAAATTTATCCTGAAAGGCAAATGGTTGACAAGTCAGGAAACAGGACCTAATAAGCTATTTTGTATTTCAAGTTCTTCTAAGTAGTAACATTAAAAATTAGCAACTGCCATTGAAGTGTCTTCTAATTAGAAACTAAAGTTTCTCATTTAAACAACAGTGCAGAGACAGTGGTAACAGTGGTGGGGTGACTGCCTGCCTGGGGTATTAGGCAGTTTTTAAAATTTTTCCACTGTTTACTAATTTTCATTTTATTTACTATCGATATATGACAATGATTCTCCTTTGAAGAAACGGAAACAGATATCAATGTTCATAATGTGCAAATAGATAAGTAATAACTGACCTCCTTTTAACCTTTGGTTCTCTTTAATATGTAAATAAAATGTGTAACTAGGGAGAAACAGGATCTTTAGTATTTGGTAACAGAGGATTCCTTTTTCAAACTGAGTTGCATGATTTTTCACTAATGGGTGGGTGAAATGCTGTAAGTGAAAGAGGAAAATAATACAAACTTACTTAGCTTTTATAAATCTACAGTAGATGTCTGTAGGTTAAATAACATAATGGAAGAAAAACTGATTTGGGGAAGTGTAAGCACAATATAAATATAAAGTATAATTTCAAGGATTAAATTATTAGTTATAATTGTAGAGATAACCTGAAGTAAATGATATATTCTTCCAAAGAAAATACTGTAGTCTATTTGTGGCCTATTTTGTCATATCCAGAAGAAGACATTGCTAATCTGGACATAAAAATAAGAAAAATGAGGCTCCCACAAAAAATTAATACAACCAGGAATAAATAAATCATATGCCGGTATTAAAATAGGTATTCATAATCAGTTGGTGTTGATTTGTATTCAAGAGTTAGAAGCCATCATCAAATGGCTTATGGAATTTAGAGTGGAAACTTAAATGTTACTAAAGAGGTTTAGGCTAGTCTTTCTTTACTGCTTAACTTGCAGTTATAAAAGAAATTCAATTCTATGAACTTTTATCAAGTCACACTTAGAGTCCATACAGTATCCGTTTCTACCAACTGCTTTGTTGTCTGTTTCTGCTAAATAATAAAGGCTACGTCATCTACTGACATGTGAGAGAATTTATGTTCTGATGACCATCAAGAGAGAGTCTTGTTAGTGTCGAAGGTCAAATACTTAGGTCAGAAGGACTTTATTCAGTAGCAATAAAAAAATGACTAGGCATCAGTAAAGCCTTATGGAACCATATAAGAACTGTGGGTTTTTGAGTTCATGTATATGTAGAGTAAACATTTATTTTTCATATAGGCATTGAGATAGTACAGTCAGCAGTTTTCTTTTCCAGTATCTTTCTCATGCTATCTTCTCCAAGAAAAAAAATATCGGCCTCTGTTTAATTATTTATATACAATGCAGAAAGTATCAAAACATAGAGGGTTTTTTTTTCTTAAAAAGAAAATAAATTTTGAGGGCGCCTGGGTGGCTCAGTGGGTTAAAGCCGCTGCCTTCGGCTCAGGTCATGATCCCAGGGNAGATAGTACAGTCAGCAGTTTTCTTTTCCAGTATCTTTCTCATGCTATCTTCTCCAAGAAAAAAAATATCGGCCTCTGTTTAATTATTTATATACAATGCAGAAAGTATCAAAACATAGAGGGTTTTTTTTTCTTAAAAAGAAAATAAATTTTGAGCAAACAGGAATGTATTTATAACATCAAGTTTCAGTGGGCTAATCACACCATCGTGTGATTAGCTAGGGACACTGTTCTCATTAAAAGACTGTAGTAATTCAGCTAGAGTGGTGTGTAAATTAAATAAAGTTTTAAAAATGTTAGGTAAGGTATTTTTACTTAATTAAAATCAATAAACATTAATCGACACCTACCATATTGGCAGTTTAAGTCAGAAAAATCCTTACATGAGGTTAATCATGATTATCCAAGGTAGAGTCCAGAGACCAACATCATCAACATCATCTGGGAGCTTGTTAGAAATTTTTTCTTTTCAAAAAAGAAAAAAATTCCTTTTTGGATTTGCAAGGAAGGAAGGAAGGAAGGAAGAAAGAAAGAAACTATCCCAGATCTATTGAATCAAAATTTGCATTTTAACAAGATCCTTAGGTGATTTTTATGAACTAAAATTTGAGAAACAAGGATTTCAACTTTATTTGCATTGGAGGAGATATTCAAGCTTTCAACTCAACTTCCATACCTTCTTTATCAACTCAGTTTGTGGCAAACTTTAGAGTTTGTATAATTTATTTACTTTTTTTTTAAGCTTGCCTTATTTCAAAAGGGAAATGAGACATTTGGGAGTAATGAGGTTTTATTTTGTAGAAAAATGAAGGTTCACCAGCAGAGCAGAAGAAGTAGGGACCCCAAGGTCAGAAAAATATGTGCTCACTTTCTAGCCCAATTCTCAGCCACATGATTCATCATTTGGATCAAGAATATATTTCTGCCCACTCTGGTAATGTAGGCAATCCCCAGTTCAGGAACTGATTGTGGTCCAAATGATCATTTGTAAACTGGTGATTTTTAACTTTAAATGTATTTTCCTCTAGAAAAGGTGTTATACTGAGTAGATTTCTAGCCTGCCTGCAAAAACCTACTTAAATTACAATGTAGTAAGAAGTAAAATGTTGGAAGGCACTAGGGAAAAGCAAGCATATGGAATAACACATAGCCAGGTTCTTTGGCTCTACCACTTTCCAACTTTTTACCTTCAGCAAGTTATTTAAACTAATCATCATCTATAAAATATACATAGTAATAATTCCTCCACAAAATCTTTGGAAAAGCTGAAATGTGTGTTGACTCACTTGTTGCTGAATTGATAACTTACATGATTGGCCACATAGTAAGAGACTGAAAGACATTTTTCTATACAATACTGGTGAGTATGGATTAGGACACCTGATCCATGAAGAAAGAAGATGAGGATCTTAGGAAGGACTTGCTTACAGAAAATTATACCTTGAAAAGTAAGGGAGTCTATGGTGGGGTTAGGTAGAAATTGAGGAGAATATGCTGGGCAGAAGATGTAATAGCTTTACAAGATGTTTCTACAGGAGATGTAGTGGGGGTGCAGAATAAGAGGAGGGTGTTCAGTGGATTTGGGATAGAGACTATAAAAAAAAAACTATCGGTGTGTGCCTTTCTTTTCCTTTCTCCCTTGCCTCTACCTATTTTGACAGTGCCAAGACTGGCACTGTCACACCAAGCACATTGTAAGCTCAATAAGAAACAAAGGCCAAAGTTGTCTGGGAAGCATCAAAGTCTTTTTTATGGTCCCCAGCAACAAGGAAGAAAGTGGGACAAGGGAAAATAACTGTCAAGGGTAAAACAAGTTGGGGAGACCAATGTCTGTGGATGGTCTCTACTGTAGTAGGATGTCTCTCTACTGTAATGGACATCCTTGTGTTTAATATACTACCTTAGATGATAAACCCTTAAGATTGACAGAGTAATATATGTGCTACCTTCCAGGAAAGCAGCCGTGCTCACCACTATACCACCAGCACCTTGCTACCTTCATAATATCAGATATCATTTTATGGGAAGAGTTAATCTAACATTCCACTTCGATTTGCATCATAGGCAACTGTGGATCAGGGATTATTTTTGATTTTATGTTGATTTTTGATAGTCAAATTTAATTTCCTTTTAGCATCTTTGTGGCCATTTTTTGTTGATGATGCCATTTTAGCAAACCCAAATTGTACCTTCACTGACAAAACCAAGTGGAGAATTGAGGCAATTATCTTAATACTGATAGTCTTGCAGTCAGGACTTTTGCCAAAACTGTTTTACTCTGATTCTTACTGGATATTTTCCTTTGTTTTTTCTCAGATGTTGTCAACTCATATTTTTTTTTTGACCTGATGTTATTTATCAATGAATGTCTTCCCATAGAAACTCTAAAAGGAAGTATGTTACATTATTTTGTGATACCAAAATATATTGATGATAATAATTAGAGTTTATATTCAGGTAGTACATTAATAATGATGAAACACCTCAACATACATTTTTATTATATCATATGTCATTACCCTGTGAGCTAGGCCGGACAGGTATTATTGTCTTCTTTTTATCTACTAGGAGAACTTAGGTTTAGTGATTCACCTAAGGTCACACAGCTGCTCAGTGGTGGGTTGACAACCCAGATTTTCTGTTTCCTGATATGTACTCTCTATATTTACTTTCAGTGTTCCTGCCTTGTTTTCTGTGGACGCCCATGATGGGATCCACTGATACCTCACCACTTGCAGTCTCAGCCTGCATTTGATCAAGACTGGACATAGATATATTGCCTCAGTTCCACCTGCTAAGGAACTTAGTTATGACTGGTAGTCACGCTTATGTCTCCCATCACCTCTTTGCTGCCGCTCCTGTGTCCTCAGTATGCTACTTGAGTACTTCTATTTCTCTATTCCTGCAGGATGGCTCAGCCTTTGGGAATAGGATACCATCTTGATTTCTATTTCTAGGTTTTGACCAGGTATCTGTATTTCCTCCCTGGACTGAAGCATTTTGGGGGCTCAAAACTATTGATTTTAACCAGCCCTTTTTCCTGGAGGAACTGGAGTACAAATAACGAAGGTGAATTCTAGAAAAACAACATAAGCTTTTGGGAAATATGAATGAATTTACTTTTTTAAAAATGATTTTATTTATTTATTTATTTGACAGAGAGAAAGAGAAAGAGACACAAGCAGGAGGAACAACAGGCAGAGAGAGAGGGAGAAGCAGACTCCTGGTGAACAGGGAGCACGACGTGGGGCTCAATCCCAGGACCCTGGGATCATGATCTGAGTTGAAGTCCTGGGATCATGACCTGAGCTAAAAGCAGATGCTTAACTAACTAAGCCACCCAGGTGTCCCTGAATGAATTTACTTTTTTACTAAGTCAAGTGTATGAAAGAAACTGGGTGTATCTAATGCATTTTATAAAAGCCCACCTTTTTAGGCATAATATTTCCATAAAAGTTACAGAAATAACAGAAAGTCATATTTGATTGGTTAGACCATATTTCAACTCCTAATCATAACAATTGACAACTATTTATTTCCATTTTATTTTATGCTGCCCAAACTGATCCCATTTTCAATTTTTGTAGTCTCCTGCCTACTTTCAGAGATATTCAGCATCTTTTAATTACTACCAGCTGACTTTGTAAGACTTAATAGCGACGGTAAAACTAAAAGGTCTACATAATGTACTGCATGGTATATTCTCCTTTTCAATTTCTAAGATAATTAGGAGTGGAATCTTAATTCTATTTTCAAAAACTTGTTTTAAATAAAAGTTTTTGAATGATGTAATAGTCATTACTTTTAAATTCACTGCAAAATTGTGGGTCCACTGACTTAATTACATTTAGTGACTAAGCATTCTTCCATATCTTGCATGTAGGACTTGAGGGTAGGGAGTTGTCAAATCCAAAGTCAACTGAAACAGCTCTGAATTGGTCATGACTCTTAATAAAAATGATTAAGAAAGAATTTAAGCCCAAAGATCTGTGAGTTTTAGGAAAGAAACCATTCATTAAGTCATTATATTATTACACATTTACTCTTGTTTTTTTGCTAGGCAATGGGCTAATGTGTTTTAGAAATAAAAAGATTAATTGGAAGGGAAAAATAACTTCCTTCAAGGAATAGGATAGAATAGGAGTAATTAGACAATGCACTTAAGTGATTATAATTATAAATACAAGGCTAGCAAAAGAACTATAATATAAAGTAAAATGCTAAATTAACTGAAGATGTGCTCCAACCTCATTTTTGGCCTCAACCTGTTACTTGGTTCTGCTAAACAGTTTTAACATCATATTTGCCATCACTGATATTGCATATTATTAATATAGTGGTTTTCCATGATATCTAATTAGCATAGCAATGGAGTAACATTGCAGTAATATGAATGAACATTATCATTCAAACCAATTTTTAATTATTGAATAATGATTTTTTACATACAAATAGAGATTCTATACCTAACTTGGAATGTACATTTTGTGTGTGTGTGGTAATAATATTTAACATGAAAATTACCCTCTCAAGATTTCTAAATATAGTATTGTTAATTACAGGCACAATGTCATGCAGCAGGTCTCTAGAATTTATTCATCTTGCATAACTAAAACTTTATATTCATTTAATGGCAAGTCTCCATTTTCCTCTCCCCATATTCCCTACCATTCTACATTTTGCTTCTATGAGTTTGACTATTTTAGATACCTCTTATAAATAGAATCACGTAGTAATTTTCCTTTTGTGGCTAGCTTATTTCACTTAGCATAATATCCTCAAGATTCATCCCTACTGTTGCATATCAATATTTAAGGTTAAATTATATTCCACTGAATGTATTATATTATTCTTATCCATTCTTCTGTTGATAGACATTTAGGTTGTTTCCAGAATTTGGCTATTGTGAATAATGCTGCAATAAAAGAATGCAAATATCTCTTTGAGGTCCTAATTTCAATTGTTTCAGGCAAAAACCTAGAAGTGCAATTGCCGATCATATGTTAAAGTATACGTTTAATTTTTTTGAGGAACCTCCATAGTGTTTTCCATAGTGGCTGCACCATTTCACATTCCCACCAATAGCACCTAAGGGTTCCAATTTATCTACACTTCTGCCAATATTTATCTTTTGCCTTTTGATAATAGCCATTCTAAGAAGTGTGAGCTGATATCTCATTGTGATTTTTAATTTGCATTTCCCTGATGATTAGTGATGTTGACCATTTTTCCATACACCTATTAGCCATGTCTTATATGTCTTCTTTAGAGAAATGTCTACTCAAGTCCTTTGCCCATTTTTAAATTGGGTTATTTGTTATTTTGCTATTGAACTGTAGAAATTCCTTATGTATTTTGGATATTACCCTTATCAGATATCCTGTTTGCATATTTTCTTTCATTCAGAAGCTTGCCCTTGACTCTTAATTGTTTCCTTTGCTGTGCCACAGGAGCTTTTTAGTTTGATGTAGTCCTACTTGTCTAACTTTGTTGTGTTTTTGGTCATATCCAAGAAATCATTGCAAAGACCAAGACCACGCCAATGTTTTGAAGCTTTTTCCTTATGTTTTCTTCAAGGAAGTTTAAGTTTCAAGTTTTAAATTTAAGTCTTTAATTCATTTTAAGTTAATTTTTGGGTATGATGTGGAGAAAAAGGTTTAGTTTCATTCTTCTCCATATGGATATCCAGCTTTGTCAACACCATTTACTGAAGAGACAACATTGTGTATTCTTGGAAATTTGTCTTAGATCGATTGGTTGTATATGTATTGTTATATTTCTGGGACCTATATTCTGTTCCCTTAGTTTATATACCTGTCTTTATGCCACTATCATACTGTTTTGATTATTGTGGCTTTGTAGTATATTTTTTCATTTTTTATTTTTTGTAATATATTTTAAAATTGGAAAGTAAGACATCTCAAGCTTCGTTTTTCTTTCTTAAATTTGCTTTGCTTATTTAGAGTACTTTGTGTTTCCATATGAATTTGAGGATTTTTTTTCTATTTATGAAAAAATGCTATTGTATTTTGGTAGGAATTGCAGTAAATTTGTAGATCAGTAGTTTAGACATTTTAACAATATTAATTCTTCCAATCCATGAACAAAATATCTTTCATTTTTTGTATCTTCTTTAATTTCTTTCTTCAGTATTTTGTAGTTTTCAGTGTACAGATCTTTCACTTTCTTAAGTTTATTTCTAAGTATTCTATTATTTTTGATGCTATTGTGGATTTTATTGTTTACTTAGTTTCTTCTTCAGATAATTTATTATAGTGTGCAGAAATGCTTCTGATTTTTGCATGTTGATTTTATATCATGCAATTACTGAATTTGTTTTTTTAGTTCTAACAGTTTTTTGGTAGAGTCTTCAGGGTTTTCTATATATAATATCATATGTCTGCAAATAAAGAACAGTTTTACTTCTTCCTTTCTCTATTTAGATGACTTTTATTTCTTTTTCTCGCCCAATTGTTCTGGCTAGACCTCCCAATACTTTGTGAATAGAAGTGGGGAGAGAAGACATCCTTGCTTTGTTCCTGATCTTAGAGGAAAAGCTTTCAGCTTTTCACCATTAAGTATGATGCCAGCTACGGGCTTTTCATATGTGCCCTTTGTTATGTTGATTTAACTTCCTTTGAGTTCTGCTTTGTAAAGAATTTTTATCTTGAAAGAGAGTTGAATTTTGTCAAGTGCTTTTCTGCATCTATTGAAATGATCATATGATTTTTATTCATCATACTGTTAATATGGTTTATCACATTTATCGATTTACATGTGTTGAACCATCCTTGCATCCCAGGAATAAATCCCACTTGGTTACTGTGTATGAGCCTTTTAATGTGCTGTTCTGTTGAATTTTGTTTGCTACTAGAGGAATTTTGCATCTATGTTCATCAAGGATACTGGCATTTAGTTTTCTTTTCTTATGGTGTCTTCATCTGGCATTGGTACAAGGGTAATATTGGCCTCATAAAATGAGTTAGAAATGTTCCCTCCATCTTCTTTAGAGGGATTGGCATGAATTCTTTAAATGTTTGGAAGAATTTGCCAATGAAGCCATCTGGTCCTGGGATTTTCTTTCTTATGAGGTAATTGATGCTGATTAGATCTTCTTGTTTGCCATTGGTTATTTAAGATATTCTATTTCTTCTTGATTTCGTTTTGGTAGGTTGTATGTTTCTAGAAATGTATCCATTTCTTCTAGCTTATACATTTTGTTCATGTAATATTATTTATAGTAGTTTCTTACAATTTTTTTTATTTCTTTGGCATAAGTTGGAATGGCTTTCCTCTAATTTCTGATTTTATTTGAGTCTTTTTTCTTAGTCTAGTTAAGGTTTGTCAATTTGTTGGCTTTTTCAAAAGACCAACTGTTAGTTTTATTGATGATTTTTAGTTTTTTTTTTCCTCTGTTTTGTTTATTTCTGCTCTAATCTTTATTACATCCCCCCCCCCCTAAATTTGGGCTTAGTTCTTCTTTTTCTAGTTCCTTGAGTTGTAAATTTAGATTATTTATTTGAGAACATTTTCTTAAATTAAGCATTTTATTACTATGAATGTCTTTCTCATATTGCTTTTGCTTTAGCTCATAAGTTTTGATATGTGATGTTTTCATTTTCATCTGTCTCAAGATATTTTCTGAATTTTCTTTTGATTTCTTATTTGACTCATTAGTAGTTTAGGAGTCAGCTATTTAATTTACACAGATTTGTGAATTTTCCAGTTTTCCTTCTGCTATTAATTTCAGTTTTTTTCCATTATGGTTAGAAAAGATATGATTTCAGTCTCCCTGAAAGGTTAGTTTATTTGTGACCTAACACATGATGTATCCTGGAGAATGTTTCGTGTGTGCTTGAGAAGAAAGATCACCACCCTCTTGGTGTTCAGTGGAATGTTCTGTATGTGTCTATTATGTCCATTGGATCTATAGTGTTGTTCAGTTCCTTACCAGTTTTCTGTTTGGATGTTATATCCATTATTTAAAATGAGGTATTAAAGTCTCTTACTATTCTTTTGTTGTCTATTATTTCTCCTTTCAGTTCCATTTAACCAACTGAGCTACCCAGGTCCCCACTCAAGGTGTTCTTGAATAAAACTTGGGCTCATTTGAATCTCCTCAATTATCATACTCAACATCTTACATTAACATTTACATATATAGTATAATTTAAAGACTGAGGGCTGCTGCTTTCTCCTAACTCCCTAGCTGTGTCTGGGATAGTGATGTCATCCTTGCTGCTGACAAATACATAGTGGCTAGCCTCAGAAGCAACTGCATTTTTGTCATAAAACTTGATGATCTCAGATTGTTCTGAATTTCTTTCATTAGCATGTTTATTTTTCCTTATTTTTCTGAATTTCCTATATTCCTGAAGCTTATGCTTCAGGCTTTTTTTTTTTTTCTTAAACACAAACCCATGTTCCTTGGTTGCAAATGTTATATAAATGTAAATAAATATATATATATAATCTTTATATACACATATATAAATACATGTAAATATACACACACACACACACACACATATATATATATATAAAATCTTTAGTCAACTAGAAAGTGTAAGATCATGAAAAAAACGGAATTCTTGTTATTTGGGGTTATTCTGGAACTTACTGTGGGGGGAATAGAACTGAGTACATTATCACAGTTGTAAATAAAACATCTTATGGAGAGCAGGAAGTTGTAGTAATTTGTGGGAGCCATTTTTTCCCCTAACAAAATGTTAAACAAAAATAATATCATCCTTAAAGTAGCTTTCTCTTTTCTTTTTCTTTTATTTCTTTTTCCTTTTTTTCTCCCTTCCTTTCTTCCCTTTCCCTTCTTTCCCCCCTCCTCCATCTGAGAAAAACTATAATGTATATTTTTCTAATTGAGGGACATTGCTAGTAATCCTACAGCATAGCGAGGTACTAGTCTAATCTGATCTTGCTTAAGGAGCAAATACTATTCCTATTTATTGGGTTGTAACTCTAAGAACACTAGGTTAATTTATAACTTAGTGTATCAAGTACATGAATTATACTATGCACAGGAAGTTGTTCTTTGGTCTTTCATATGGAAACACAAAATTGAACATCATAGAATATTGGAACCTATTATCTTTGCCTTAACATTTCTGTGGCCAAAAGTATAGAGCTTAAAATAGAATTCTTCCAATTTTTATTAAAATTCAAAGTCTATGAAGATATACAATATTTATAGTTGATTTTAATTTATATGCAGTGCTTGACACATTTCTGTAGTTCTCTAGAGTTAAGCACATACACATTGAGAAAGCAGGAATTTCTTAGTTAATAATGTTGGCTTTCAAAAAGTATTTTAAAGATATTTATTTCAAGCTTACACTGAGGCAGAGCGGCAAAACAATGAAAAACATGGACCTCAGAATCAGAATCTTTAGGTGCTTTCAGTTTAAATCCTGAATGTGTCTTTTTAACTGTGAATCCTTCAAAAGTTAATTCTTCTGTCTGTTTTTAATTTATTTGTAAAATAAGGAGTATATAACAAATTTCATAAAGTTGTAGTGTTGATTAACTAAAATTTTATTGCCTATTTCAATATTTACCAGGTATTACACATGCTTCATAAATGGTGTTTTAGATTTGTCCAGACTGTCTTCTTGACTTGAATTCCTTTTTTCCCCATACATTGGCTCTTTCAGTTGATCTACAGTTCTATTATTTTATTCCCTTATGATTTATAGTCACAGATGCTTGAAAAACTTATTTTTTTTTCTTGAAAGCATGTATTGTATTTTCCCCCTTAGCTTTTGTAATGAAGCCTACATATCTTAATTCACTGGAAATTGGCCCAATTACTCAGGCTACTGGTAACACCAGTACTATATAATTTACTTAGTTTCTTTAGTTATATTATTTATTGTCAGACTCCTTCTATTAGAATGTAAGTTCTATGAGTGCAGAGGTCTTTGTTTGTTTCTCCCCTTGTATATCAAGATCCTCAAATATTGACTGGCATCTAATAGTAGGCAATCAATGAATTCTTGGTGGCTGAATGAACGAATGAAAGATTACAAATGTCCTTCCTTTTTTATAGAAAAATTCTGACATTGCATATGTCAAAAATACCAATGAGAAAATGGACCTGTGTTTTTGCAGTACAAATTGGAACCAATATTTTTGCAATAAAATTTATTTATGAAATAATATTTATGTAATCGTTCCTTTTATGTTCTTAGATACCATTTTCCATATATAGGCTCATACTATGACTTCAGTTAAAATGGCAATGGTGTTTCAAAAACACCTGATATTTACAAATTTGACCAGTGCATCCATCATAAATAACATATTCGAAGGCAAATCTACCTTTAAATGGACATATTCCATTGATCATTGATGGAAATCACCTGTACTTTTATCTATATCTTTATCTGTATATCTATCAATCATCTATCTCATCTAATCTATATATCTGTATCCCTATCTCTATTTGTTATGTATTTGTATATCTATATATCTTCTACCTTGCCTATCTACCTCTTTATTTGAGGGTATATCTAGTCTAGTGAATTTAGAAAAGTAAAGAAATAACCATTCTCTTTCTCACTGTTACCTAAAAATGTCAATCCAAATCATGCTGCTCTAAGTAAAACCAGTGTCCAGAATTGTTTCTGGGGCATTCTTACCTCACTTTTTTTGAGTCTTTGTATTATATGGCTGTGCTCTCCAACATTGTTTTAAGATGTTTTCCATGCTGAATGATTGTAATAACAAACTAGAAGTTTTTGTAACAGCTGACTCTAGTCTAAAATAATCGATTGAATTTTATATAGTTTTATAAAAGCTTCTAAATCTATAAAAATTTAGTTGAAATCACATGAGATGGAATTTAGGATAACTTAATACTTATATGATAAACTAAGAGAGATAAGGTATTGAAATGTGGTGTGTGGCTGGGGCATATGTGTCCAAATATCTTTCAGCATTATATATAGGTGGGCAAGATAGAGAGAGAAATCTAATTTTTTAAATATAAAAACCTGACTGATTAAGATTTTATGTGAACAAGTGTATATTAATTTTACTACTCAGTTCTTTAATTCTAAATTCTATGCTGTTTTGTCACTATTTAAAATAGGAAGTATATTTTTTCCCTCAGTCTTTGTCTATGTTTGTATAATTTAACCTGGATAAGCCATCCATTTTCCTCCTTCATTTTGTCTAATTATCTAGATAATTAGGAGAATGATTAATGTATCTTCTGAATTATTCAGATTAGGTAGAAGGATTTAAGTTCACTGAATTATTCTCAACTTCATTTTTGCTGCCATACCTTCTCTCTTTGCAAAATCATTAGATAAGACAATATGGATAATTAAGAGCTTCTTTCTTTTTTAAAATTTTATTTATTTATTTATTTATTTATTTATTTATTTATTTATTTATTTAATTTAGATTGCGAGATGGCGGAAGTTCAGAGGGAGAGGGAGGGAATCTTAAGCAAACTCCAAGCTGAGTGCAGAACCCAGTGTGGGGCTCGATCCCAGAACCCTGAGATCACCACCCTGAGATCACAACCTGATCTGAAAACAAGAGTCCAACGCTAACCAACTGAGCCACGCAGGTTCCCCCATTAAGAACATCTTAAAAGACTTCTAATAATTCTGTAAAGCAAGGATCATTTTCCTTTTTAATAGTTTCTAAGTAAAAAGGACTTCCCTTAGAAATGATAGTAACTCCTAGTTTTCTCTAATCTTAAATAGTACTTGAAGTCCTTAAATTAATGCACTAAAGATTGGTTGATTTTCTTTTCAAACTACACTAGTTATCCTCAGCTTTCAATTCAGGTTTTCTGATGTGGCAAGTCATCCTGCTGTCTGTCCCTGTGCATAAAACAATTCCCCTCTGCTTTTTTAAATTTATGTAAATTTAGAGTAAAATATAAGCCCATTTACAGTAAAATCTGCATTTAGAATAAAATCTAAGCCTATGCTCTGATTGTACAGCTCCACAGAATCCAATGTCTGCCTACTCTTGTGCTCAACTTGTACCAGCCTCCCTTCTGGCCGTTCAGGCCTTTCTGTTCTCCACATCTGCCAAACTCATGATCTCCTTTGGTCTCTGGTCTGGACCATCAATCTCTGACAATAATAATGTCTAATAGCTAACATTTATTTGACACTATATGAGGTACTCATAAATTTTGTATATGTGTCCATTTATTTAAACTTCTAACAGCCTGGATAGCTGGATATTATTCTGATTTACAGATGAAAGGAAACTGAACCACACACAGATAAGTATCTTTCCAGAGATACACATTTGGTACAGAGGTGACAATGGAAGTCAAGCAGATGTGCCCAGCTTGAGAGTTTAACCAACACACTGTGTGATATTCACATATCTAGAAACAATTATTTACATCTCAAATTAAAAATGACTTCTTAAAATGACTTCTCCCAGGACTTCCATCAGCATCTTGTCATTTTCTAAATTATTAAATTTTAGTTTCTATATACACTTATTATTTAGTAATGTTTTTGTTTGTTTATTATTTGTACCAATTTCACTAACATGTCAAAGCTACAGGCACCACACAAACAATGTCCTACCTTATCTCCAGAAGCATATCTGGCATATAATTGGAACCCAATAAGTGTTTGTTGGATAAATAAATTAATAAAACTTCCCAGCTCATGTCTTTCCAGATAATGATATAAATTTAAGAAATGGGGATGATTTTGATTTGGGGTTTGAGATGAGATGATAGGGAATATTTCCTAAAGCATTATGTGTCTTTACACATTCTTGATTTTCATAGAATATAACAGATCTATAGCAGTATATTTCCACTCCATTGTTTTGACTCTGAGGATCACAGAGAATTTTTTTTTACTTCATATTAAGGAATTTAAATTTAAATGTCAATTAAAATTATATTAATATTAATAAATTTTGCTGCAAAAATTCTTTCTGGGACTAATTTTATTAACCTTATGAATTTCTTAATTAATTTTTTCATAGAGTAAACAGTTTTACTTTTTTATCATTTGTAGTTCACTACTATTTTTAATAGGATCAATAACTTAAAAATATCATTTCTATTTTTTTGTTGTTGTCAATGTCAATTTTCCAAATTCTAGTTTCTGATTCTGGAAGCATTTTATTTTATTTTATTTTATTTTATTTTATTTTTTTTTATTTTTTTTAAAGATTTTATTTATTCATTTGACACAGAGAGAGAGAGATTACAAGTAGGCAGAGAGGTAGGCAGAGAGACAGGAAGAGGAGGAAGCAGGCTCCCCGCTGAGCAGAGAGCCCGATGCGGGCCTCGATCCCAGGACGCTGAGATCATGACCTGAGCCGAAAGCAGAGGCTTTAACCCACTGAGCCACCCAGGCGCCCTATAAATTTAAATGTTAACCTTAATAACACCCTTACAGAAACACTCGGAATAATGTTTGACCAAATATCTTGGCACGCAGTGGCCTAGTCAAATTGATGNAGATCTAAATTTTACCAAAAACTTCATTATACTTTATATTTGGTCAATAATAATGCTAATTTTTTTAACTTTTTAGTCATTGTCAACTTTATTTTTGTATTAAATTTTATTTTGTAGTGAGTTATTCCTCCAGTAATAGGTACTTAGGATTTAATATAAATTCTAACCATGAGCAAAAAGTCTTGGCAAAGCAACCCTAGAAAAGCTGAAGGGATGATAAAGTCAACATATCAGGCTAATTTGACAAGGCTAAAGATGCACTTTCACCTAATATCAACTAATTTTTCAAAGTAAACATGGAAAGTTATGACGTTTTTAGCAATTACTCATTAATACAATTTTATACTAAATAATGCCTTGAACTTTAGTCAAGTGCTTTCTTCTTCCAAACTAGTATAATTTCATTTATGAACCCTTGAAAATATACTTAACAATGTAAAGGTGTTTTTCCTTCAAATTACTTGGATGTATTATATTTGTTCCTATTTTATGTAAGGATAGTTTGATAAAGTGATTCTATATTATAATAGAAACATTAACAAGAACAATAGCAAATTCCATGAAGTTTTAGAAAAGCATTAATGAAAATATATGTGATCTATTATTGAAAAGAGTGTAGTTGTAGTAGGAATTCAATGATTAAAGTATCAATTTCATTTGAAATAACATGAAATACAAACAGAATCAGGTCTTGGGCTTTTGATTTTACTATTTTTATTATTAAGTCTTCTTTTTTTAAAAGTTTTAAGGGAAGCAAACAACCTTAGTCAAAAATCCATTATATATATTTGAATTTTGAAGAGCAAAGTGTTGGGGCACCTGGGTGGCACAGTTGGTTGGGCATTGGACTTTTGGTTTCAGCTCAGGTCATGATTTCAGGGGCGTGGAATCAGTCCCAGTTGGGCTAAGATTGTCTCTCCCTACCCTCCCTCCTCTGACTCATTCTCTCTCTCTCTCTCTCAAATAAATGAATAAATAGTTTTTTTAAGAAAAGAGCAAATTTTCTGGAATGTAGTTCGGTTTGACTACTCAAGTAAAGTAACCAGTTTATTAAACAGCCTAAACTTGAGGGTGCAAACATGAAGCAGTGTTCTTTCCTCTCCAAACTTTACCATTGAGCATGGCAGGAAAAATCTTTTCCCATCTCTCAGTGACATCTTGAGTGGACCCAATAGCTTTCTGGTCATTTTAAAGTATAAAAAAATCTAGTCCAGTTCCAATTTAGTCCAGTTTAAAACTTCAAATTCTTATTTTTTCCCCCTTAAATTCAAATGAGACCTTGGGCCAAGGACCACTGATGCTAACAGTGAGAGCTATTCTTCGTTTTATCCTTCTTTTCCTCCTCTGGGTCCACTTTTATCCGGGCATAGAGAGGAATCAGTTTAGAGAAAAAAGTATACTCCCCTCACTGTTGATTTTCCTGGCACTTCTTCTAAGCCCTGTTTATTGCAGGTATTT
Organism: Ailurus styani; assembly: GCA_002007465.1. Classification (NCBI taxonomy): domain Eukaryota; kingdom Metazoa; phylum Chordata; class Mammalia; order Carnivora; family Ailuridae; genus Ailurus; species Ailurus styani. Next base: position 2,733,463 of record LNAC01000160.1, read on the forward strand.
AAGTGGTGGTCTCTTAAGTGTCTAATGAGTTGATCCTTTGGAGGCACCATTGGGAAATTCTTCATTTCATTATTCACAAATAAGGTTAATTATTTTCTGACCTGATCTTTTCTAAACAATTTCTTATATGGTCCACTTCTGGCTTTTTATTCTTAAACTCTTGCCAGGAATACCAAATGGATAGCTAAATTCTAGTTACTTTCCATATTGTTCATTCGACTATCATGAGGCTTATATTTACTGCCTCCCAAAGAAATAAAGAGTGCTTCATTGCATTTCTTTCCATATATTGCCCTTTATTCCTGTTCTGCCATATACTTAAATTCTCTACTCTCCCTATACTCCTCCCCCACTTCAAATGGATGGATGAAGACTAGCCCCTCTGTTGCATAAACAGAGGCTTAACTGGGAAATTAGATGATTGTTTCTATTGTAGCTCAATTATGTATGTGGCTCTAAGGAATCTTCTCAAATATCTCTGGTCTCTCATTTATGTGGAGTGGTGAGGAATAAAGGGTAGCAGGGATTCCTGCCACTATTTAGTAGATCTTGTACAAAGTGTCTGGTTTTGGTGACTTTTATTAATCTGACACAAATCTATAGTTTCTTTTGTCCTTATATTTGTCTCTTTCCTAAAAGAGAGATGTGTCAAAATGTCCATCTAACTTTGAACTTTTTTTACCTGAACAATGAGATAAGAATTCCATTCAATTATTCATTTAATTTTTATTTTTTTTATTAGGATCAGGAAGGATCTTGGAATTTTGGTTTTGCTCTTGGGTTCTTTCCCCCTTGTCAATAAAGAGCTTTTTCATTTTTTTTTTATTCCATACCCACCCCCACTCCCACCCATCCCCTGTGCATAGGCAACAACTCTCTTTCAAGATTGGCTGCTTTTTCTATTTAACACCTCTTACTCTGTCTAAACAACTTACTTCAAAACAAACTTGGAATATTCTTTGTTTTCCCTCCTCAAATGACAGTCTGTGATGACTGGCAGATGTTACTTATGATCAATACTTCAGAAAACAAAAGAGTTTGAAGTGAGATCTAGCCAATTAACAGGGAAGGAAACATTTCTATTGCTTCTAAAATCGTTAAAAGTCTTTTGAAAAAGTTGACACTTAAAAAATCTAAGAAAAAACTGAAGATTTTTGATTGTTTTTCATTCTTAAAATGATATGTTCTTTATTTGCTCACTATTTAAGATGACAAAAGTGATTTTTGTAAAAGTTATATTTATATCGAGTAAAATGTTACCTATTATTTAAATATAAGCATGTATGTCATTTATATCATATTTGGTACAAACTTTCAGTTAAGTATCTGACTGAGAAAGAAAGTGGAAATGATTTCCCAATCACTTATATATTTTGTATAAGAGTTAGTGAAAAGGTTTATATGTTTTGCAAGGCAAGGAAGCCAGGAAAATTTCAGACATTGAAACTGCAACATATAATGGATTCAAAGTTTGAGGAACAAGTAATCTAAATATGATTATGTAAAATATATTGAACTCAAAATAACAATCTATTATACTTTTGAATAAGCAGTGCAACTGGTTTACCTGAAAAGTATAAAAAGAACTGGGAAATATGAATAGAGGCAATTTTGGCAAAAAATATGAGTTCATTTTTGACAGCAAGATGGAGTTGACCTTTGGTTTCTGCAAGAAAACACGAACATATTTTTTATAAGAAATACTTAGGTAGAGGCACCTGGGTGGCTCAGTTGGTTAAGCCGCTGCGTTCAGCTCAGGTCATGATCCCAGGGTCCTGGGATCGAGTCCCACATCGGGCTCCCTGCTCGGTGGAGAGCCTGCTTCTCCCTCTGCCTGCTGCTCTGCCTACTCGTGCTCTCTCTGTGTCAAATAAATAAATAAAATCTTTTAAAAAATAAAGAAATACTTAGGGATATCTTGTTAAGAAATTTGACATAGTTTTTTTTTCAAAGTAGAGAAACAGCTTACATTTTAGTTGAGTTCTTCATAAAATGGGCTTTTAAATATTGTCATGATCTAATGATGCAAAGTAAAAACAGTAAGGAAAATCAGGCAAGTACTGGGTGTTTCCCATATGCTATCTCATTTAATCCATTAATCATCTGCCTAAATCTACCCAGAAAATTTAAGCAAGTTGTCCAAAGTCATAGAACTATTATGTAATGAGGCCAGTATTAAGACCCAATCTGTCTGTCTTCTAAGACAGTACTTTTCCCAAGAAGCCACATGGCCTCTCAGGTAGTGAAAGAACACAGCTTATAGAGGGGCACAGAAGCAAATCCTGAAAGAAGACTTGCTGTGGACCTCATGCAGACATGCCTCAGAACCTCCCAGAATGAGTTTTTAGGAGGCAGAGGCCAGGGAAAGATCGCTGGAAAAATATTTCAGGATAGAATGTGTTTGATATCTTTGTCGTTACTTCCATTTGAGTCTTTAATGAAGCCTAAAAAATGATTGAAAATGAGGCGTTTTAAGGGAACCCAGGACAAAATCTTCAGGAAGATAAATCAGAAACAGCAGCAAAGGTTCAACATAGTGTTAGCCTCATTTATACTATAGAGTCAATTGAGTAATATATCATTTACTGTAATTTCTGTAAATCTTCACCTAATATGCGTAGTTTCTAGTTCCATGTATTTGATTTTATAGATTTAAAGAAAGGACAAATAATCGTGTGTGTGTGTCTATACCTCATTTATATGTAAATGTTGAAATCATAAAAGAGTATTGTATTTTACTGTGTTGAGCGTCTTTCCCCATTCTTATTACTATCACATGACCTACGAGGATGGTACATCTCCTTTAGTAATTTACTACTAAATAGACTCTATCTTAAAACATACAAATACACTGTATCTTAAAAAATATAGAATATGACTTGTATCATTTCCTAAATAGAAATTGCTTTTTTGTCACTGGAAGATTTGCGAGTTGATATTTTAAAATTTCTTGCTAGTTTGTAAGATGTCTACTCATTTGACAAAATAGAAATCACATAGATTTTGGCTCTGATGGCTGTGTTGACATAGTCATATAATGAGTAATAGGGAGAGTAACCCAAATATCTGTATTGAAAAGTAGGAAGATGGGCCGCCTGGGTGGCTCAATCAGTTAAGTGTCTGCCTTCAGCTCAGGGTCCTGGGCTTGAGCCCTGCAAGGCTCCTCTTGCTCAGAGGAGAGCCTGCTTCTCCCTCTGCCTGCTAATCCCCCCTGCTTGTGCTCTCTCTCTCTGAAAGATAAATAAAATATTTAAAAAAAAAAAAGTAGGAAGAGTAGGGAAAGGGACACCATTATAATAGTAAACTGAATTATAACTCAGTGAGGATAATTTACACATTAGTGATACACTAGTAATAAATGTAGTAAGATTGAATACGAGAGACAATAAGCTGGGCCTTNTAAAAAAAAAAAAGTAGGAAGAGTAGGGAAAGGGACACCATTATAATAGTAAACTGAATCATAACTCAGTGAGGATAATTTACACGTTAGTGATACACTAGTAATAAATGTAGTAAGATTGAATACGAGAGACAATAAGCTGGGCCTTTAAAGTCTAATTTTATCCTTTTAGTCTTAACATATTTCCACTGTATGATAGTCATTGTATGATATGTTATGATTTTTTTATATTTCAAATTAAAATTTATGCAATTAAATTAATTCCCCTGAAAAAAAAATCTGTTCTCTTTTCAATTTTCAACCCCTTTAATCTAATCACCCATCACTTAGAAGTCCCAGGGATTTTTTTCTTTTCCAAATACATCCTTTATTTTTTTTTTTCTCTGCTTCTTTCATTGTCAACATGCTTCCAAAATAACCACTTCATTCAGACAATTCAGTGAAGAAAAGATTCACTCAAGTCAGTTGCTAGGTTCCCTGTAGACAAAACAAACAGCTGATTGACTAGATGTTTCACTTATCAACTGTTTGTTTTGGCATTATTTAGACATAGCCTTTGTCTCTTTTTTCTCTCCCTTTATTGGGTCTGTTCTAATTGCTTTTGTATTATCTTTTTTGGCATTCTTCTAGCTCCTTCCTTCCACTTTTGATTGTTTAAACAGTTCTATTTACAAATGCATTCTTCGAATGATCTGCATGATATGTGTTCTAAGTGGTTTAGCACAAAGTATATGGGCTATTTATCTTGATATGCTAAGTCTGTGCTCAAATAACGAGTCCAAGTTTGATTTGGAATAAGATTCAAGGCCATGTGTACTAACTTATTTTTTTTATATCTGAGCCAACTTTCTCCTATTTTTAGAAAATACATGTGTGATAGCAGAGAGAAAAAAAAGTCAATTATCAAATAATCAAGTACTGATACTTTGCTTCTTTAAAATTTCACTTTTATCCTACTTCTCTTAGATTCCATGGTCCAGACATTCATCTGACAAAACCTGGTACCAATGAAACCCTTTTTTCTGTTTACTTTCTAAGTGCACCTAACTAACAAAACCTGGCCAAAGAAAAACATACAAGTGCTCAAACTGGATTTAATTTAAATCTTGAAACACTTCAACACTCCAGAATATCACTACAATTTTCTAATAAATTCCCCTTCCAATTTTTTCTCCTCAGATCCTTAATAAAATCTTCCCTTTTAACATTCACATGATGACATCTCAAAACATTCACAGAGAAAATCAATGTAATCTGATAAAAACAGTCTCACATTTCCACCACCAGTTATGAAAGCTTGCCTTGGTCTGCACCTACTTGGCCCTCTATCCTGTTATGAAAAAGAAAGTGTCTCTGCTCCTCAGGCCAGCTCCTCCCTTTGGCCCTGGACGTCATCCCTTCTCCTCAAGGGCTTTGCTGCTGTAATCGTATTACCCACTCCCCTTGCACCTATATCACCAATTTCTCCCTCCCTACAGAATTAGCCCACACACATCCCAACATCATTCATCTTTAAAAAACAAAAACAAAAACTTATTTCTGACCCCACGTTCTCCTCTGGCTACTGCTCTAGTATTCTCCAACTTAAAAAGTAAACCTATTGTTGCTCTCTGCACTTTACTTTCCATTATCTTTTTAGCCAATTCCAATGAGACTTTTCTTCTGGTTGTTGTTTGTTGGTTCATTTTCCCAAGCATCTATTGAAGCAAAAACTAGATGGTCAGACACTTGATGGAAAAAAAAAGCAGTTTCAATGATACTCAAAATATTTTTTTAAAGAACATAGTGTAGCACAAGACTTTATTAACTAGATTATGCTGTAAGCTTTTTTTTTTCAAAATCTTTAGGAGAATTTGTTCTTAAGTACCAGAGCTTATTTTTCTTCTTAATCTATCTTGTGCTACTGAAAAATTGCACAAAGACATTAGAAAGTTGTTTTTTTTTAAGATATGGATTTCTTTTCTAGTCTTGCTGGAAATATATTGCTGCACTAAGTTGTGTGCATTTTTCATTGATATCATGATGCTGCAAAGTTTCATTGAAAACCTGTCCCTAGTTTTAACCTTCTCAATCAGAAGTATCCATTTTGAGTGGCTGTCAACCAGAAGGAGTGAATCCAGAATGGTTTCTATCAGGTTCAGAGAAGAGAAGTTTGGAAAAGGCAGGGACACCCTGTTTTTCTTGTCTTCCACCAGCTTCTTGTTAAGTGTGAATCTGAAAATCAAGGCTATGTTAATAGTCCGCAAGAAGGTGGCTGTCAATTTCTTCCTTCCTGTTCTGAATCTCACTCTGCAGGAGGCCAGTAGTGTTTTCTACTTCATTCATCTGAACCTCCCTAGACTTAGTTCTTTTAAGCCAGTCACTTTGCAAGTGTGGGACTGAATCTGTCTCCAGTGCTCTTTTGACTACTGATTGACCTGGTGCAGAGCATCATTGCTGTAGTGTAGTTAGCAACCACATTTCATTCTGCTGCCCCTTATCAGGGACAGCAGCTGTGATGTCAGGCTTGGAAACATCCACACCACTTTGCCCATGCTGCTTCTGAACCTGAACCTGTAGCTCATGGATTTCATCATTGCACTGTTCTTTCAAATCTGATCTCTTCTAGAAGGATCCCACGTTATGTTCAAGGTCAAGGATTGCCAAAGACACGTTATCAACATCCTGTCTGAAAGGGTGCTCTGAGCTTCTTCATTCTGAAGCATCTCCTCCTGCAGCTTCTCCAGGAGTTGCATGGTGTCTTTGGCCACAATGTAGCATTGCACCTCCACGTGGACCTTTTCCTTAGTAGATAGGTCCACTTAATGGCATAGTTCCTGCATCTCCTTCTTGCAGAGGTTCCCAGGCATGACTTACCTGGCTCTTGCACTTGGACGCAGGATCTTGTTCTGTTGCTCTAGGGATAGCATCTTGGAGCTGTAGTTTAGGTGATATGGTCATTCAGCTCCTGCAGCTCCATTTTCTCATTGGTGTGGGTATTTTGCACTGTTGACAGCACATGGCCAAGGAGGGTGTGGTGTACTGCAGCCTCCACACAATGAAATATGACCACTGAGCTCTGAGCATATTTTGTAGTGTGTAGAGACAAGTACAACATCCACAATTTTACCATGTAGTTTTTTTCCTTTTTTAAAAAAAAATTTAAATTCGATTAGCCAACATTTAGTACATCAGTAGTTTCAGAGGTCGTTAATAATTTGTCAATTGCATATAATACCCAGTGCTCATCACATCACATAGTTTTCATTATTTTTGTCTCAATAGAATATCTGCTAAATAAGCCAAGTATAGAAGTTATATTTTATTATTGAGGTAAAAAAAGGAATTCAGTCCTCTTTAATCAAAGATCAATGAAATGTCCAAATTATAAGTTTCCCATTATTTTCCCTAACTCTAAGATAAAGAACCAATTAATGGAGTGGTATATAATATATTAAAATGTTTGACACTGTCATCAAATAAGTACAGCTAGGGGTGCCTGGGTGGCTCAGTGGGCTAAGCCTCTGCCTTCAGCTCAGGTCATGATCTCAGGGTCCTGGGTTGGAGCCCCACATCAGGCTCTCTGCTCAGCAGGGAGCCTGGTTCCCCCTCTCTCTCTGCCTGCCTCTCTGCCTACTTGTGGTCTCTCTTTCTGTCAAATAAATAAATAAAATCTTTAAAAAAAAAAGGAAAAAAAGAAAAAGTACAGTTATTTGAGCATGAGTTTTTTTTAGATTTGAAGCTGATTTGATTTCCGGGGTTATCAGTGTTTTTCCTATTGTGAAAATTTTACTTTCCTGATTTTAAAACTGGTTCTTACGAAAGCATCAAACAATTGGAAAATAAGTACTGGTTTGAGGATCCTTCTTATTGGGTTGTCTTTAACAAAGACTTTTCTCTTTAATTGTGAAAAATTCTTTAAAATACCCATGACTGGATTTAAATGTGATTGTCAGAGTGATGAGTTCTTAAAGACTTTAGTCAATTTTATTCAATTATTTATTGCATATTGTAAATAAAATCTGTATATGATGCTTCTTATATTGGCTGCATACTGAAGATTCCCTGATTGTGCTAGGGGGTTTCTGTCTTCTTCACTATCATTCACTGTGGGAAGTTTCAATAATAACTCTTTTCTGTTGCAAACATCAAGTATTTTAGATTTTTCAGTTTTTTTCTGTCTTTTGTGTACTTTGCACTTATTTCAGGCTTATACCTCAAGCTTTTAGTTTTTATCTAACACACATTTATTTTATTCTAAATATGGTTTTTAAAATTATAATGCCATAAAAGTGTTGTAACAAGAGCAAAAAAGTTTATTTATTTACTTATTTATTTATGTTTGTTTTATCAGGGAGCTTGCTTTTGTAAGAAGGAGAAATTATCAAATTTATAATTGGATCAGGAAATTGAGTTGGCTAATAAGAGTTGTTTTTTTAAATATTTTTTTGAAAAATACTTAAAATAACAAGTTTAGACACGTATTCATAAGGTGACACATCAATTTAAAAATATAGTAGTGTGGGTCTGCTCTGACTCTTGGATAAGACAGGTGAGTTAGCAATAGCCATGTGGGCAAAAGACTTTGGCATAATCTGATCTTACTATATCTGTACATATTGATATGACCATAGCTGTAATAAAAGCAGATTTCACTATAACAAAAAGCATTTAATATTCTTTTATAATATGTTGTACACTTTTCTTTTTTAAAAACTGATAACCCTTAAGAAAAAAAGTTGCTATTTACAGCAAAATTAACTTCAATGTTATATTGCATCTTCATAAATAAAAACAGGAATGGAAATGCATACTAGTATCAGAAGTTATCCCAAGATGGTTCTTTTGAGCATTACTTTCTTATTTCAACTTTACAAATACCACTAATGATTTTAACTACATATCCTAATTAGTGGTAACTTGTAAAATCATAAGGCATATAGCAAAATAGCTACCAGAGCAAAATATTTTAGATGTGCCATATCAAATCCAGCTTTTGTTTTGCCGTTGGTATTTATCTAAATTGCATAATATTTATAAATGCCGTGCCCAAATAAGTAATCTATTTTTGGAAAATTAAAAATGTCCATGTGTGACATAATCTTCTATGCAAAACTACTATTTCTCTTGAATTTATTATTTGGCCTGATGTGATTACAAGCGATATGATGGTAACTTGAAAGGTCACAATAGAATATGAACATTTCTGTATAAACTTCCCAATCAGAAAGTCACTCTTCCAATAAAGGAAGTGGAATGCAACCCTCCCATTTCCACATCCTGGCAGAGAATAGGAAAGCAGGGCTGATGTCCCTGGTCATAGAATGAAAAACTAGTAACTTTTAGTGCCTAAAAGCAGAAGTTAGATTACATGAAAATCAAGTGATAATGCTGTACTTGAGATGAACTTTGAACAAGTTCATAAACCAGCACTGAACTGAAGGCTTGATGTAAAACAGTGACTATCCTGCTACAATATTATGTGGCACATAGCTGCAGGTTAGCTATACCTTGGAAAAGAGAAATACAACATGGACCAGAAGAGAGATTATTTAATAGCCACATCATGTAAAAATTGTTCACCAGGTTTGTAGTGAAACTGAACTGTATGTAAGCATATGTCAGAGCATCACTGTATAGCTGTCAGGGATTATTTTACATATTTGTCTTTAAATATTATAGTAAATTATGTATTTTCCCCATTTTGTAATTTAGATTTGGTTATTCTCAATGAATTTATATTTCATTTATAAATATTTATAAGGTCTCGAGGTAAGACTCACCATCATTTCTAGAATTCTGGACCAAGTGCATTCTACCTGACCATTTCAGTCAAGTTTTTAGTATACAAAGTGGGCAAACCCACATAAGAATTGGTCCTTAAGCAATGTTTATTTTTGTCCTCACGTGTATATTAAAACAAGCATCTGTGCGGACACACACACACACACGCACACACACACATACACCTTGACTGATAACAGGGTAGTTTACCATTAACTTCAGTTGGGATCATCTTAGTTCATAATAGAGATCCCATCAATATCACCACCTTTACTGTTATTTTACATTTTGGGACCATATCTAATGCTAAAGATAAACGAGGCACAGAAGGCACCAAGAGTACTAATTGCTAATCATATGAAGTTTCAGTTTCTATTATCTAAAGTTTCTGGTGTCCTGAATATTTTAATAAAGACTTTAAGTTATATTAAGTGAAATTCTTAAAGCAGGCCAACCTCTAGGAATGTGGCACATGCAACACTGATTTCTGGGAACCCCATTCATGGCAGCACTACTTTTTGCACTCCTTTCGTAATTACAGACTGCCCCAACCAGCAGCTACCTCTAGAAGTGGTGAATCTGTAAGGAATGGAGAATCCTTTCTAACGGAGTAGAGGTCAGATACAGTGCAGTACACACCATTAACAATAAATAAACATAACTCTGCTTTGGGATAAATTCTGCTACCATGTATGGACAGTATGAAAATATCTTTCTTATAAACTTTGTGTCATGGTTGTTTTAAAGAAAGCAGCTTTCCTGCTGTATACAGTTCAGCTTTCAAGAAGGTAAAAGCTTTACTTCCTTTCTCAAACAAATAAACAGTGAAGTGTTATGTGAGAGTTTGTAGCTAAGAATGTCTGTCAGTTGACAGTGAAATTTGCTTTAATAAAATGAGTTATTTAATTTCAAAATGTTTTTACTTTCTGCCTTATGAGAGTCCTTGTAATCTATACCTGAGAAAGGAAGGAACAGAACAAATTTCAAATTCCATCTTCCCCTATATGGTACATTTGCAGGAGTGTGCAAATAATCTCCGGGAGATCAACAAAAACAAAAACAAAAACAAAACAACTCTGCACTGTTTAGTAATGGGATTTTCATTTTGTCCTACAAAGCTTACTAAAGAAAGGATCAAGGTTATTTAAACAAAAGATTATCTAATTTTTGAATATAGAACTTCCAATTATAGAATATTTGTCTTTTAATTTCAAAAGTATAACACCAACATGGCTCTTATTTAAAAGAATGTGAAGAGTAGTGAAGCCACATCTAAAACATTTCCAAAGTTTTATTTAATGTAAGTGTAATGGGGCTTCAGATATTTACAATATTAATGGATCTATAAATGTCTTTGACACACATGCTGTTATGAATATATGTTGAGATTATTTTTAGTATTTAAATTAAATCTGTGCTCAGGTATGTAAATTAGAAAGTGAATGAGGGGTACTTCAAGTTCTAAGTTATACTTACAGATGGTTATATTTTTTGAACTAGCTATAATTAATAATGACTTAGAAACAAGGAATATTGGTGTTTATTTTACTGTCTTACATTAGAGAAGTTTAGGCTAGTAAATCTGTTGTAATTATAAAATGTCTGAGAGTAAAACTGAGCCAAATTTATGCACCGCATTTGACAGTCATAATCTTCCCATGAGGTTCTCCAGGTTACTTGTTCAGCAATAACCCTTTTAGCTTAATCCACTTCCCACCACTACCACTTCCACTCACAGCTCCTCCACACCCCCACAACCATCACCAAGAAACTCTTAGAAATATCTGCTGTAAAATAAAGCTTGCTAGCATTGCTAGCTAGCTTTGGTATTAGTCTTGGAAATCATGTTTAATGTCTTGAAAAACTACATAAAGGAATGGGTAGAATGAACTTTGAATCTGAGAATCCTAAAATCTCTGTCAAAATGTTCATTTCCTATAGGTTTCATGCAAGGCATATACATAAAATTCATTGGCACTGGCAAGAAAACCAAACTGAATTGGCATGTGAGAAGTGTGGAGGGTGGTGGTCATCATCCTAGAAGCTAGAAATTTAGTATTCTTGATTACAGTCAATATGGACCAATGTCCACTCCTAGGGGCTGTATTAAGCATCAGACAATTATTGACATACTGCCTGATTATAATGGTTCTTCTACCAACACCACTTGAATCCCCAGACTCTCTACTATTTGTCCTTCTTCTTCTGGGAAGATTTCTCAGTGTGCCTTCATGTTGGGAAAGAGGATGGTGACAGGTCAGGAAGAGTGATTTGAGCTCTTTGAGGAGTTTCAGCATCAGTTTGTATTCTGCCTGTGGCAGTTCTTCCTACTGCCCCATCCTCATCCCTACTCTGCTCCATCCTCAGTGCTACCCCATTCCCATTTCATTTGAGTTTGTACGTTGTGCATTAAATTTCATATGCCTTTGGTTTATTTTAACATTACACAAATGAGGTCCCTCAGTTTACTTGTTTAGCAATACCTCTTTCAGCCTAATGCCTTTTATGACACTACAAAAATTTAAAGTTCTGAAGGTGGTTACCATATAGTCCTATATTCTGTGGCAGTGAAGATGATTTTCCACTGGGTACTATAAATCAGGGCATTATATTAACTTTATTTGTTTAGCTATTCCTATCCTAATGCAAATAACAGAATTTTAAAAACAATGTGGCATAATTTAGAGCAATGTACAAATATTAAAACATATTTGTGATAGATCAAATGTTATAATCCATATAACATAATAACACTGCCACAATACAGTGATTTGAACTGGTTTGGTTTATTTTAAGGTCACATTTAAAAATTCCTTTGTTAAATATATAATGTGTGATCCCATTTATAATATATTCAAGAACCAACATATGTATAATATGAGAAATCAGAAGCATTGTTTATGAGATGTTGAGACTGACTGACTACAAGGGACCAGGAAGGGACTTCCTGAGATGATAACAATGCTCAATATCTTGATGAGTTACATGAATGTATACATTTGTTAAAACATTTTGAATTATATACCTAAGGTGTATGCATTTCACTGTAAATTTTACACTATTAAAATGTGAAAATTGCTTGTTTAACTATAATATTAATTTATCAAAGTACTAGTTGAGTATCTTTTTCACCATGCTATGTCTTTTTAATTGCTTTAGCCATTGGTACAAAATTGGAAAATTTTCTTGAGTTTTCTGTTCTTTATTTGGATTTGAAACAATTTAATTGGATATAGTATTTTCTCACCTGTTCTTAATTTTATTTAAAATAAAAAGTTAATATAACTGTTATATATTACTTAATAGATATTCCAAGTATCACACTTTATTTTTCCAATAGTACTTTTTTCCACCTCTCACTTTTTGGACAAGCAGATTCATACTTGCTGTCTTGGCAGTGCTTGAAATTCACTTTTATTCCTTCAACCTTCCACCCACATAGAAAATGTGTTCTATGAGTTAGACAACTGAATACTTAGTCCTGAATACTAATAATGCAGTCCCAGGCAGACATTAGACCTCAGAGTAAGTGACTTGACATTTTTTTCTAAGCTATAAGACATTTTAACTAAGACTTTCCTGAAATTCTTTTGTAGAGGCATCTGGGAAAATTACATTCTGAATTCATTCTTAGAAAACATTACTGTATAAGAGACACCTAGGAGATGATAAATGTAGGACACATTTTTAATAGTTGTTTTAATTTTTTAATTTTTTATTGTTATGTTAGTCACCATACATCATTAGTTTTTGATGTAGTGTTCCAAGATTCATTGTTTACGTATAACACCCAGTGCTCCATGCAATATTTGACCTCCTTAATACCCACCACCAGGCTCACCCATCCCCCCACCCCGCTTCCCTCTAAAACCCTCAAGTTCGTTTCTCAGAGTCCACAGTCTCTCATGGTTCATCTCCCCCTCCAATTTCCTCCCTTTCACTTTTCCTTTCCTTCTCCTAATGTAGGACACATTATTTTAAAAAGAATTTCATGGTAAAGGGGTGCCTGGGTGGCTCAGTTGTTAAGTGTCTGCCTTCAGCTCAGGTCATGATCCTAGGGTCCTGGGACCCAGCCCTGCATTGGACTCCTTGCTCAGCAGGAAGCCTGCTTCGGCCTCTCCCATTTCCCCTGCTTGTGTTCCCTCTCTCGCTGTGTCTCTCTCTGTCAAATAAATAAAATCTTAAAAAAAAAAGAATTTCATGGTAAAGACAGAGCAGTGGATACCTTATGATTTTGTGATGCTGATAATATTGATGATGGTGATGGTTGGTGATTAATGCTAACTCTGGATTATTCACTCTGCTAAACCCTTTTTAAATATGTTGTTGTATTAATCTTCCTGGCAGCTAAAGAAGATAAGCATTATTATATAGGAAACTGAATCTTAGAGAACTTAGTGTGACTTGTTCTTATATAGCTCTTTTAGTAGTACTGCAGTTATAGTGAAAGCTCTCTAAGGGATCCTCCTGAAAAACAGACCCATGTTCATAGAAAGTAACCTGCAGACATCTGAGAAATACCACCCACCTCATCTTGATGACTACTTCTTTGAGTCTTTCTGTTTGATCAAATGAAAGCAAACAACAAAGCACCTGCAAAGAATAAGCTTGGGGTCAACTGTTGCAGGGAAGGGAAAGGCATTGAGATTCCAGAAAGAGACAAGAAAATTATGTTTGAAAAACCTGAAGTGGTGTTGGGAAGCTGTGCATCATTCTTTCCTAATGATTCAAATAGACATTTTTTTAGCAGAATTTGGATGCTTAGCAGGGTGTATGATGCGCTACGAGAAACAGTGAAGAACCTAATAGGGTCTTACTTATAGGACCTTATAATTAAGTTGAAGAAGAAAATCTGACTGATATTAAAAAACAACTGATACTCATAATAGAAATGAATTTTGGGCTGGCATCATAAAAATCATAGTTTTTCAAGAATGCAAAGGAAAGGGAATCACTTATGGATGGGCAGTCCACAAGAGGCTGGATTTTAAAGGAGAAGATAAGATACAGATATGAGGACAAGATTATGGTTATAAAGTGATTGGGAATAGGGAGAAAGAATATGCAGGGGAGTAGAGAGGAAGGTACGAGGTTAAAGTACCTGTTTTCCTAGAAACTTTATGAGTCACCACTGGGTAGCTGTAACAGAAAACTTCCCTTTTCCTAAGATCTGGGAATGTGATTGTTGCTTTACTTCTGCTCAGGGGAATTAGCATGTGTTTGTAAAGTTTATTAGAGGTGCATGTGTGTCAGGAAAACAAAATGAAACACAGTGTTGACAAGAGCTGTCTGTAAATGTCTAGGTTTGGATCAGCTCCATTGCTCTTGGCTTCATACTTCTGGCATATACAACGCAGGTCAGAAAATGTTACTGAAAGATTTCAAGTAATGGTTCCTAACTGAAAACCTACAAATATATGTCATTAAGTAAAATTCTAAAAGTTTTACTTCAAAACATGTGGGTAGGTTCCTTTTCTACTGTTTGCATAGTATTTTTAAAAGACCCGTTATATTTTCATATTAAAAATGTTCAGATTTCATTAGAAATGTGCTGTGGAACAGTAGTAAACGAGGAAAAAAGCAATCACCCACAGCATTGCTCTTCAAACATGACTTCTTGAATTTCTCTCTGGTCTTTTTTTCCTGTGAAGAGAAATTTGGATTAGCAAGATGAGAAGACATTTATTTTTGGAATCCATATGTTTGACAGAATAGAGTAACTTGGACACAAGGAAAGCATAGACATTTTTTGAAAATTTTCATAATTCTTTTACATGGGAACTACATAAGTATCGACATCATTGTGCATAGAAAATACTTTGGAAAGGTTCATACTAAACTATGAACAATGATTCTCAACACAAAGAAAGAGATTGGAGTGGGAGAAAGGAAATATGCACAGTAAGCATGCATAGACACACACACACACACACACTCACATACTTGTTGGAAGCAGCACATACTACTTCTGAAGTTAAAAAAAAAAAATCAAAAGTCATCCCAGCACCTGAGGTCTTGACTATGAATTCCTTTCTTTCCCTAAATTATCAGTTTAATGTGTGAATAAAATTAATACCTAAATATTTTTATAGTCTCTAAATATGTCAGAAATCATGTCTATCCAAATATGATAACTAAAAGCTAGTTAGCATATGTTGAAAATATTCTTTAGTAGAGCTAAACTCGTCCTCACATTATTGCCTCTCTGCATTGCAAGATTAGCTTCTATGAATACAGGCAAGGTCATTAATTCAAACAAACTGGGGACGAGATCATTTTGGATTAGTAGGAATATGCAATATGACTAAAAAAGTTAAAGCTTTTTAGTAATGTCACATAGATGTATAACCCTCCTAATTAAATTCTTTCAAATAAATGTGTTATGAACTGTAAGTTTTTTGGATAGAGGGATGATAAGGATAAAATTATTCTTAATCAGGGATGATTTTGTCCTCTAGAGGACATGGGTAATGTTAGGAGACATTTTTTGGTTGTCACAACTCAGGGAGGGTGCTACTGGCATCTAGTGGGTAGATGTTAGAGATGCTGCTCAATGTCATATAATGCACTGGACAGCCCCCCTCAATGAAGAATTATCTGTTTATAGGCATTATCTCCCATATCCTACTTTCCAATTTAATTGTACTTTATTATCCTGATTTTTACATGTTTGTTGTAGTTTCCTTTAAATTTTAGTTTCAGTTTGTAGTTATTTTTAAAATTTCAGGCTTTTAAATGTGTACTTTAAATTAGTAATATCCAGAATATGGGCATGGGTGTGATTAATGGGAACTGATCTACACTATAAATTAGGCTATAAATTGGCACAACTGTAGAAATGTGTTTAGGAAGCTTTAAAATATACATGCCTCTGACAGATTTCATCCATTTTTAAATGTTAAGACCTCATTATATCATATAATCTATTAAGTACCTTTTATTCCAAGACCCCTCTTTCCAGATGTCTCTGTTGACTTGCTGTAATCTGGATTGGTTACGTTAGGGACTGTGATACAATTATCATCCTGGGATTGCTCTTGATGGCTTTTCTTGAATTTATTGTTCTCTGAATCCTATATCATTCTCTTTTTTACTTAACCCCTTTTATCTGATGGTATGTTTCTTCAAGAAACTTCTTAAGAAATGGTAGCAAATTTTCTGATTCCTTATTTTTCCAAAAAAGTCTTTATAGTAACTTATTGATCAATGCCATTTTTTCCATTCCTCACAACCACTTCTGTACATCATATTATAATATCTATATCACTTCTTTCTATGAATGTAATATTATGGTCTAATTTAAGAAATTTTGTATTCCAGGATCATTTTTTATGCTTTTTATCCAAGGTGTTCTCAAAATTTTTATTATGCTTTTTGTCTTCATTTTTTCTAAGAGTGGGATTTTAAAAGTTGTTTATGAGCTCCATATATGTTAGTAGACATTTTAGCTGGTGGGCTTTTTTTTATTAAGGGGGTGCTGGCTATGTGGATAATCCCTCTATGACATGATAGATCTGTTCTCTCAGGTCATTAGCCAGAAGTAAATATATAATGGTCGTGGTCTTCATGAAAAAGAGTGGACAAGGAGTGTATTTCTTGTCTTCCTTTCCTTTTTTGGGAGAAAAGCCAAGACAGCCACACTATAGTTAGCTCAGAAAAACCTATCACTACCCAAAGCATTCACTTCAACTTTCTTTTTCAACTCTCTTCAATTCACTGGCATAGTTAAGTTACAGGTCCAAATTTCTAGGGATGCCCTTAGTCTCCTGAGCTATCCCATATTTGAGATACTCTTACATCTGTTTCAGCCTGTGAGTTCACTGTACTTAATGCTCTCCTCCTATTTAGTTTCCAGAAGAGGGTTAATCTTTAAGAAGGAGAATTTTAAAATGTTGACATAATATAATGAATATTTCTTAAAAGAGCCAGAGGAGGCAAGCTTGAAGACAATAAAGAAATATGTTAGATTTTTTTAAAAAAAACAAACATAATATCAATGGTCAAGTTCATAGAGAAATGATTTATTGTCAATGAAATAGAAAAAAGTGAAGACCCATATGGCAATGGGAGTTTTTCTGATCTTTGTAAACTAGCTCAGGCTTCTCTAGTTTTCCTGGTAAATATGTGTGAACAATTAATAGGTGATTGTTTGCATTGAGAATGGAAGCCACTACTCAGGTGTTTGTATTAGGTACTCAGCTAGGGAATCAGTCTATTTGGGGGTATACATGAAAGGTTATAGGAACAAGTAGCAGGTAAGTTAGCAAAAAGGATTAGGCAAAACCTCCTTAAACGTAGTTGAGGAAATTAGTTGGTTGGTTTTTTAACTTAATTGTGTATAGAATAGCTATGAATATGAAAATGCTAGTTACAATTTGGGATGTTGAGGCGGAACTACAACAGAGGTTACATTCTTAGAGAACCAGGGCTCTGGTCCTTTGGGCCAGACACAGCTTCAATCCAGTACCCTGGATAGCTCCTAGGGATGGCAGGAGCCCTAAAGTGTCAGCTCTTTTTGAAGTCGCCATTGTTTTCTCCTACTTGGAATTCTCTACACATGCTCTACTCACTCACCAAGAAGTAAATTATCATTCCCATTTCATTTGTTTTTCTTTCTCATCAAATTTGTTTTTCTCATCAAATCTGGAGAGCCAGATCTTCAGAACTGACCTTGGGCTTGACAGTGTCTTGCCTCCAAAGAACTTAGCAAACTTGTTTGGGGAGAGAGTATTTTCTCTAAATAATGGGATGGTCTATCTTCTGGGGCCTATTATTTTGGATTTTTTTAAATTGGAAAATGTGCTCAACCTTACCTAATATTAAAGAAATGTGAATTAAAGCTAGATTTTTGTTGTTATTGTTATCTCTTTGGGAGACATGAAGATATCTAGTGATTGAGAGGGTCTGGGGAAACAGGCTCTGATATGCAGTAAAGGTGTCAATTTTAATTGCTAGAAGGTAATTGGGAAATTCATAATCAAAGCCCATTTAAACCAGTAGCTATAGTACTCCATGTTAATGAAATGATTAGAGAAGTGTAAAAGGAAATATAGATATGAGTATTAATTACAGACTTGTTGATTATATCCCTGAAAAGATTATTTGTAAAAAAATTATGGTACATTCAAAAGACATTAAATTGGTAATATAAATGTGTATATATGTGTATGTTTATATACATTTAGACATAGAAAGATACATCATGTAAAACTGCTTATACAGGTGCATAGTATATTTTAAAACATAATGTTTTGTGTAAAAATCATAAAATCCCTACACGTACCCATACTATCTATTTGTAAGTACAGGAAAGTATTATCAGATTTAGGTAATCTACAGGCCTACATTTTGTTTGTATTCCACCTTACTCACACTTAAAATAACGCAAAACTGAGCATCTAGAAAGGCGCAAAATGAATGGCTGTCACTATCAAAATGAGCTCTTTTTCCAAACCACCCAAAGAAACAGTAATTATAATAGAAAAAGATTAAGTTTATTTAATTATTTTGTTTATTTACAGCATCCATGAAAGAAATCAGCAATTATTGTCAGCAGCAGCAACATCAAAAAGAGACTGAAGTATTCAATCAAACTTGCTAAGGATTTCTCTCTTCCTTTCTCTCTCTCTTTTCTCTCACTCTCTGTCTCTCTCTCTCCCTCTATCCTTCACTACCTTCCTCCCTCCTCCTGCCCTCTGCCAGATGTCAATAATCAATCTGTTCAGGTATTGATGTCTTAACTTAGATCCTTCACAGGTTTAGAATGCAGTCTCCTTGAAGACTTAGCTAAAGTTTCTCTATCTAGCTTTGTGTCAGAAGACGCAATTCTCATAGAATTGACATCGGTTTCTCTTCTATACTCATGTAATCTCCTTCCAGTGTTCTACTATCCATATTTGTGCCAATATTAGTTTCAGGGTAGTTTGGGAAGCAGATCTTCCATGAGGTATCATGCTTTGATGTTCTCACTCATATCTGTTTCATCAACACTTTTCAAAAAGTGACAGGGAGTTCTGGAGACATGATACCTGTTCATGCTCAATCTCCCAAATTCTCATCTCTGAAGTGATGAGTTTCACTACCAAGAAAGGGAGTAGAGTTATTGGTAACTACTATTCTTGGCATCTAAGCTACTCCAGGCTAATGCATGAGATTCTTAGTGCCACCATCCTGTTCCTTAGTTGGTGATTGTATCCGAAAAGCTAATTCTCAACATTTGAAGAATTTGTGGAACTTAGATGAATATTGCAAAATGCTACAAAGGAAATTTTTTGGTTCTTTGTTTAAAGCTTTCTTCCTCTCTGTCTTCCATCATTGTAGACTTACCTTTTGCTCTCTGTGTGAACTATATTCACTCTATATACTAGGAAGTAAATGGAGATGGTTGTTTCAAGAGAGCATTCTATCTGATGCTCTGGATAGTAATGCAGGCTAAGTTCACTATATTTGCTGCATGATGGACTGACAGTGATTTTAGCATTCATCAGAGAAAGCAGGTCCATCTGAAGTCCTGTGGTATTGTTTTCGAAAGGATAAGACTAAAATTACCTCTGGGGTGTAAGGCCTCTGTAATCTCTTGTGGAGCTTGTTCTCTATCAAAGGTCCTTGGGCTGAGGACAACAGTGGGGACCGAATACAGCCTGTATTCCTTTAGCCATGGCTCTGAGGAGGGTCTGCATCTGCCTGGAGTCAGTGGGTGGTCTTGCAGGCCAGAAGATATCTGGACATCTCCCAGCTTGTTGGCAGAGGTATTCGATTAGGGATCTCAAGTGAAGATTGATGAAAAATTTGAACAGTTGGTACAACCGCCTTGCTGGAGACTATTCCAGTGGAGGGGAGCATAAGTATCCCAGGAGAAAACACCAATATTTAGCAAAGTGAAGAGAAAAAGATATGAGACATAGTGCAGAACCTGCTGTAGCAGTGGCTTACTAGAAACACAGTGAGGCTTTCACGGCTCAGACAAGGAGTCTGGAGGCTTGTGTAGTTTCATAGGAGGCCCATTTAGGGCTTCACTGTTACTTTTACTCCTCTTCACTCATTTCAAAAATTCTTTAAGTTTAGGGGTGCCTGGGTAGCTCAGTCAGTTAAGCATCTGCCTTCAGCTCCGGTCATGATCCTGGGGTCCTGGGATCGAGCCCCATGTCAGGCTCCCTGCTCGGTGGGGAGTCTGCTTCCTCCTCTGCTGATCCCCCTGCTTTTGTGTGCTCATTCTCTCTGTCAAATAAATAAATAAATAAATAAATAAATAAATAAATAAATAAATATTTTTAAAAATCTTCAAGTTTAACCACAAGGAAGGTGGAGGTGGGAACCTTTTACTGTCTCAGAGGCTGCTAATTCAGATACCTAACTTTTTTTCCCCCATTCTCTAGTTCCACATTCCTTCACTAAGTGAGAGGAGCACTTCTCTCAGATACCTCATACCTACAGAAGGAGATGAATGGCACCACCCACTACTTTTTAAAATGTTCTAACTGATAATGTGAATCTTGTTATAATGGAAAATCTATAAAATTGTCCAAACTTGGGATCTTGGTAGATTAGCAAGTGAAAAAGAAGACAATATACTGATTATTCATAATATTGTTTGTATCTGACTCAGATGATTAGTTATTACCCCCATCAATGTGTTGAGGGAGCCCTTTTGAAGTAGGGTGGTAAATTTGAGAAAATTCAGATAAAATTTTACTTAATGATTTTAATTCCTATATAACTCAGTTACTTCCTTCTTTTTCCCTCAACCGTTCTTTAGCTGTTGAGCTATGATGGCAACAGAATACAGAATTCACATTCAATGCTGCAGCATGAAATGAGAAAATCGTAGGAAGACCCAAAATCAGAAATATTCTGAGACACTCACTAGATTGGAATTGGAAACAGGCCTTGGTCTTATCCTTCATTTTGTGCCAAACTTAAATGGGGTAAACTATGTTATAAACATAAATCATACATGAATGATTAGTACTCAGATGGTTAAAACCAGGGTTTGTGTGATTCAGAACTATACTATAAATAAAAGAAATCTTCATGTTATACACAAGAACATTGTGATTGCTGGACCTTCATTTGTTGAGGTAATAAGGTCACAAGATATGTATCTTACCTCTAGTTTTCTAGCTGTCATATGATATGTTTGTGTGTTGGGGGTAGGGGAGAGTGCTTTAAAAGAAGGCATGAAAGTTCAGTGTAAGTAGTTTTAACTTGAGCTTTCTGGAAGTTGCTGAAAAAATTCAACTTGAATAAAAAATGTAAACCTCTGAAATTTAAGTTTGTTCATTGTTATTGCTTGAGGGTGCCCTTATTATATCTGGCTAAGCTTAAAATAACTATGAGAAGAGAGGAAGTAGGAGTATACTTTTGATCTTAATATAAGGAAGGGAAAAAAGAAGAAACAAATCTGTGTTCTTAAACTGCCCATAATAGGCAAAATATCATTAGTCTTTTCTGGAAGATAATCTTACTAAGCTTATTTGTCTGATTTTTTTTTTCCTGGTTGATTTTTAGCTGCTATTTCTTATTTTACTTCTTATGTGATATTTCTGTTTTGATTATAAATTACCTCAGAGCAGATTCCTCAATCTATGTAGATATGAGGATGGCATGGCTATGTTACATAAGAATAGTTGATTTAGGGGTGCGTGGGTGGCTCAGTCGTTAAGCATCTGCCTTCAGCTCAGGTCATGATTCCAGGGTCCTGGGATCGAGCCATGCACTGGGCTCCCTGCTCCCTGGGAAGTCTGCTTCTCCCTCTCCCACTCGCCCTGCTTGTGTTCCCTCTTTCACTATCTCTCTCTGTCAAATAAATAAAATCTTTAAAAAAAGAAGAATAGTTGATTAAAAAAAACAGAATAGTTGATTTAATCATGTCATGATATAGCTTTACTATCTGATCATTTGCTTAATGTGTTCTTATAGGGGTGCCTGGGTGGCTCAGTCTTTTAAGCACTCGACTCTTTAGCTCAGGCCATCGTCTCAGGATCATGAGATCAAGCTCTGCATCAGTCTCCATGCTAAGCACAAAGTCTGCTTAAGATCCTTTCTCCCTCTCCTTCTACCTCTCCCCCCCAACTCACACTGTTTATATATATAAGTAGCTTTTTAAAAATCTTAAAAAAATAACAAAGAATGTGTTCTTATAGATATCCATCTATATAATGATCTATATAACAATCACTCTATATTATAGCATAACAATTTATATTTTGAGCACTGTGGATTTTAAAAGGAACTTATCATTTCTGTAGCATGGAAAATTCCCAAACCTTATATTAGGGATGATATTTGATGTTGACTTTTGGAACATTTTCATGCTGCAGAACACCACAAGTGATTTATCATCTATGGCTTGATTAAATAATGCTTTCAGCCATTAAAGATTAAATATGTTATGAAGGAGGTACAAATAAATAAGACACTTTAAGGCAGTCAGGGAATTCATAATCGGTGAAAATTGATGATGATGGAAGAGGAGGAAGAAAGGAGAAGGATAGAAGAAGATATAATGGGCACTAATAACATGTCAGTCATTGAACTAGATACTCCACACACATTATATGATATTTTCCATATAATACTGGTAATAGGGAGACTCTTTTGATATTTTCCTTTTACAGGTGAGGAAACTGAGGTCCCAAAAGGTCCTGATGTCCCACAGATTAAATAAATTTCTTAAGTTTACAAAATTGGCAATGTGACAAAATTGGCAACTTAGATTTAAATTCATGTTATGTAATGTTCCTATCTTTCACAGGATGACACAGTGATTAAGAGAACACAGACCATAGGATTAGCACCCTAGGCATTTGTGCCTACTTGTCAACAGATTGGGGAGGTCTAGTTTCTACCTTAAAGATCCATCACTGTCTTACAATATGTGCTTATTAGTTTATTACAAAATCTTTCCATTCCATTTAAGTAATAATGATTTTTACATTTCATTCACTATCCATAAAACATTAGAGAAAATAGAGTTAAAATAAGAAAAGAAAAAAATCGATGTATATTTTTGGCAGTCATCCTATTCTTGCTTCAGTTTAATAAGGTAGATGTTGTTACGTGTGCATTGGCCCTTTACTGGAAACCTTTATTTAGTCACACTGCTCTCTGAATTTTCATAAGAGCTGTAGTTTTGGACTCACCATGTGCTAAAATTTATTAAGCAAAAAACATGGCTCTTGGTGTTGAAAGCTATATTGGGACAGCCAAGCAGGTCCTTGTATGTCCTAGTCATGCCAATAAATCCAGCCAGAAAACTCTGTTTA
The DNA here is from genome assembly GCA_002007465.1 of Ailurus styani. Lineage (NCBI taxonomy): Eukaryota > Metazoa > Chordata > Mammalia > Carnivora > Ailuridae > Ailurus > Ailurus styani. Next base: position 2,756,890 of record LNAC01000160.1, read on the forward strand.
GTGCTTGCATGAGTAGCTGGTATTTTAAGAAGACACCCACACAGAGGGGAGAGGTACAGGGAAAAATCAGATTTTCAAGGGCTCAATAGGAGAGTTTGCTTATTCTGTTAAACTCCACCTGCAGTCTAAGCAAGGATTTGGTGCCGAGTCTGCAATAGCACTGCGTGCTTCCTTTATGTATTGTGTGGGATCTGATAAATTTTTCAGGATCCAGTCCAGCTGTGCTCTCATCACATTGATTTAATGGCCCTTAAGAGAAACCATAAAAGTGCTTTCTGGTTAGTGGGGCCCAGCTGTTTCTCATAGTATTGCATAAGACAGCAAGCTGAGTTAGCTATAGATTAATGATATTAACAATTCAACTTTTTCCATATTGTTTTCTTTTCATACCAAAAAGACTTAGAGCAAACATATGATTTGTTAAGTTGGGTTATAAAACCCAAAGTGAAAGGACCCAGAGAGATTACCTGATTTGATCCAAATAAGCTAATTGAAGCCCCCAAATAAACACTGAGTCATATTAAAATATCTAGTATGTATATGAATGTGTGTGTGTGGTGTGTGTGTATGTATGAGTGTTCCCAAAGGATGATGTGAAGGCTGATGGATGGAAGGAGGGCTCTGTTTTCATTACTAGGCAACAGTGTAAGAAGCCAGCAAAATTATTTGAGGATTATCAGACTCTCTGATGAGGTTAAGAATACTGAAAGTCAGTATGAAATGAATAGCTGTGTAGATTTACGGTGTCATTCATGTCATTTGAGCCCTTTGGTTTTCTGCAAGCAAAAGGGTGATTGCAGTACCGGGCAATCTGTTAAGTATTAAGCTTGGGTATGAAACAGACTGTATTGAAAATGTTTCAGAAGCAGACATGAAGCATTTAGAGCTTTTTACTTTAGGAACTTTCAGGCAACAAAGTACTCAGTAGTAGAGTAAAACATTTTCTCACTCTGTTTAAACAAGGAGAGGTATGGGGATGGGGAGAGTTAGGGAAGAAAAACACTAATTCTAAAATCATGATTTTTTAGTATTTTATCAAATTACAGTTCCTAAATTCAGGGAGTACAGCATTGACTCATTGAAATTAGAATTAATAGAAATAAATGGCTGGAGAATTATAATTATTATATGACTAATTTTTGGTGATCAACGCTCTGATTGTAATAGCCTCTTTGAATATGACCACATAGAGGTGATTCATCCTTTGTGATTGTAGGATCACAGAAGATGAAAGATTGTGCATATCAAACTGTTGCAATTTTAAATACTTATAGTTTAGATAGGAAATAATTACCTTTCTATTATCAATGAAAAAAGATTTTGCTAAGTGGGGCACCTGGATGACTTAGTAGGTTAAGAGTCTGGCTTTCGATTTTGGCTCAGGTGATAATCTCTGGATCCTGAGATCCAGCCCCGTGTCAGGCTCTGCACTGGGTGTGGAGCCTGTTTGAGATTCTCCTTCTCTCTCTCCCTCCCCCAACACACCCACTTGTGTGTGCATCCTCTCTCTCTAAAAAAAAAAATTTCTAAGCAAAAATATTTTTAGAAGGAGCCCAATTTAGAAGCATCCATTTAAATGTAGAGCTTGATGTATTATTATCTATTCATTAATGTGGTTTTCAGTAATAACATTTTGATAGCTTATTTTAAACTTCAATTGATTTTTTAAAAGATTTTATTTATTTCTTTGACAGAGAGAGAGAGGGAGATTATAAGCAGGCAGAGAGGCAGCAGAGAGAGAGGAGGAAGCAAGCTCCCCGCTGAGCAGGGAGCCCGATGCGATGCGGGGCTGGATCCCAGGACCCTGAGATCACGACCTGAGCCGAAGGCAGAGGCTTTAACCCCCTGAGCCACCCAGGCGCCCCTCAGTTGATTTTAAAACATCTAAAAGTTGTATATTTCAAATTTAAGGATTTTTTTCTCCACAAGCTTAAACATTAAAGATATTTATATGTTTTTTAGAGGTTTTTCCGGGCTTAAGTGAATAAGCCCTTCTGAACCTCTATAGAATTTCCTGTTGTAAGAAAATCTGTGAAACTATTCTCCGGATGGAGAGAAAATGGCATATTTGTGTAAAACTGGGCAATAGTTTACATCATATATACCTATCAGTGCTTTTCCTCTGGGGCAACTGAACAAAGACTTTAGAGTTCTTAGCAGGCACCTACAGACAGAACGGGAGCAAGAGAGATGCTGTTACTAGGGGTGTTTTAAGGTCAGTATTTCAGTAACTGCTGTTTTTGATTAAGTATCCCGTAGACCAATGCCTCTCTACTGAATAACATTAGCTTGAAAAATCAAAGGCTTGGTGGCCCAAATAGACAATAATAACCAATATCTTAACTTTGCCAGATACTTCTGTGGGAAATGCTAAGCCATGTCAGTATTGCCATTGTTACAATTCTATCCAATGCTCTAAAGGCGGAGTCGTGTTGCTTGGTCATAATATGGGAGTGGTGAGGATGAGGCTTCCCTCTGTTCAGTTGTTTGCCAACAAAGTCAAGTTTTCTCTTGCCATCGAGAGCAGTGCAGTTTGGGCTCTCTGTCGTTCTCTGTGGTTTGCATTCAGTCCTGAATTTAGAGACCAGGATAAGAAAGTTGTTGGCAACCACCAGCATGCAAGTCAGAAAAATGCCAGGCTGATGTAATGCAGGCTTCTATTTCACTTCAGAATGAAAATTTAATGTTCTTTGAGAGTGTTTTACAGAGGAATTCATTATGGTTATCTTATGAATGATGGGTTCTGAAAAAATGTTTGCACTACATATTTTTGTGGCTATTTCAGAAAATACATTACAAGGCAAACAGCCAGCAGCACGCATCATGCTTAAGACTAAGTTAGAAATAGATCTGGTTCAGCACAAACTGAGTTTTTGTTTATTTCTTTAGGTCAAAGGTAAAGGGCTGTGCAGTGTAGAGCATGCACTTTTGGGAAGGGTGCCTGTTCTGTAAGGGTTTTTCCCTTCGCTCTTTTGCCCACTTTGAGCAGTTGACTCATTTTGAAGTTTTTCTAATTAGTATTGCTCTATGTGCTCATTTTTCAACATGGAAAATGAAGAAAATCAAAAGAAAGAGGAAAAATATCGATCTGACCATACATATGCAACTATTGTCAACATGTTGATCTATCTCCTTCAATAAAATCCTTTGATAAATATATGCTGTAAAAATACAAACTGATCATGATATCAAATCAATATAAAAACATATATAGTATCAGATTAATTTTTCATTCAACACTAAGTTCCAAGCATTTTTAGTACTTAAAGGAGATATTTCTAGATTCTAACATTAATACCCAAATATTAATAACCCAGAATCTCAGGTTATTTGATTAGCACGAAGACTTTTATCAGGCTTCATTCCAGAAGTATTTTTTGGACCTTTGGGGAATATTCACATGTTGTCACATCCATCCCAGTTGTCAATGGTCACCTTAATGCAATATCATCATAGGTTGCTGCTCTACTGTTTCTCTCTCTTAACTACTCTATAATCGATGTTTCCAGCATACATTAGTTCTGTCGTGACTGCCATAACTCAAGAATGCACACGTGCTAAATTTCCCAAGTAAGAACTAATACCAAGCAATTAACAGGTAATAAAACTTTGTTGGAATTTGAGGGTTACCAGAAAATGCAATGTAACAAAGAAAGAAAAATTAGAAAATTTTAAAAAGCTACTTAATATTCTATTGAGGAAAACAATCTGGAATTTCTTTCTTTTTTCTTTTTTTTATATTATTTTATTTTTTCAGTGATCCAAGATTCATTGTTTATGCACCACACCCAGTGCTTCATGCAATACGTGCCCTTCTTATGGAGTTTATTAATTGTGGGCATGTTGTTAAGCATTTAAGTTGTTCTCAATTTTTTGCTTTTTAAAATAATTCTCACATAGGTGCAAAATTTTTATAATTCTATTCTGCATACCATCTCTGTGCAGAAAATGTTCTTAGCCCTCCTCTACCAGAACATTTTATGGGAAAGAGATCTTAGAGGAAGAATTTCTAGATTCATTCACTTTAGTGGTTAGCAATTGTTTGTGTTTTCTATTTGTACTTGAGTCAATTTGATAAATTATATTTTTCTAGGAATTTGAGCTTTTTATCCAAGTTTCCAAATTTACTGCCATAATCTGTTTATAGTATTCTATTACCTGTTTCTCAGCTGTAGTTACTATTTCTCATTTTTTATGTCCAGTATATTGTGAGTGTGTGTGTGCGCACGTGCACATGTGTACCCTTATTTTTATTTTCCTTGATTGGTTTTCTCAGAGTTTTATTAATTTTACCAGGAAAAAATATGGTTTTATTTTTATGTTTTATTAATACCGTCTCTTATCTTTATTATTTACTTCCTCCTACTACTTTTTATTTATTATTTTTTCTATTTTAAACTTCTTTATTTGAATGCTTAATTTTCAGCCCTCATCCTTTTCTGTTAGACACAAAGCTACGTATATATTTGTCCAAGCACTTCTTTAGTGGCACCCAGATGTTTTAATTTGTAGTGTTTTTAATATTCTATTATTAATAAAATAACTTCAAATATTTTCTAACTTCCATGAAAATTTATAATTTCTTCTGTCCTTCTTACTTAGAAATGTTTTGCTCAAACAAGATGGGATGGGGAAGGAGACAAACCATAAGAGACTTCTAATCTCATAAAACAAACTGAGGGTTACTGGGGGGTGGGAGGGTAGGGATAGGGTGGATGGGTTATGGACATTGGGGAGGGTTTGTGCTTTGGTGAATGCTGTGAAAGATGTAAGCCTGATGATTCACAGACCTGTACCCCTTGGGCAAATAATAAAAATAAAATTAAAAAAAAAAAAAAGAAAAAAAAAAAAGAAATGTTTTGCTCAATTTCCAAATTTAAGATTTTCTAGTGATCACTTTATTATTATTTTCTATCTTAATTATGCAGTATAGTATATATTATAGTAGTATGTATTATATGGTATATAGTATAAGAACACATTCTATTACATATACTACTCTATATTCTACAGTATGTATTAAACCTATCCTTTGAAAGTAATTGAAAGTGGACTTGTGGGCTGTTTTGTGCTCCACTTTTAAAAATGCATTCATATGTACTTAAAAAAATATGAAATCTACAGTGGTTGGGTGTAGTATTTTAAATATAATTCCAGTGGATCAGGTGTACTAATCATGTTATTCAAATCTTCTGTTTTTTTAATGACTTTTTGTCTGCTTTTCCAATCATTTACTAAAAATGTATGTTCAAATCTTCAGTATGATAATGAACTGATATATTTTCCTTATTCTGAAAAGTCCATTTTGTTTAAGACTATATTATTTAAGCATATAAAGGTATAGAAATGTCATAAATTCTTCAATTTATAATTGAAATCTTTATTACTATGTGCTAATCCTATCTATCTCTAGTAATGATTTTTATTTCAAATTAAAAAAATGCTAACAAAGCCCCATTTGTTTTGTTTGGTTAGTATTTGCTTGATATGTCTTCTTCCTTTATTGTTCTTTTTCTATCTTGCTGTATTCCTAGTTCAGAAATGTTACTTACACACAGAGCACACAGAGGTAGATTTTTAAAAGTTGAGGTTAACTATCTTGTAATTTATTCTGTTTGATATTCACCAGTTTTTCTGAATTTGTGGATTCATTATGAATTCTAACTAGATATATGTTGGATTTTCTCATTCTAACACCATATCTCTTCATCTCCCTATCATATCTTCCATATCTGTTTCTCTAAACTGCATTTCTGATATTTTCTTCAGATCGATGTTCGAGCTCAAGAATCCTTTTGGGTTATATCTATCTCCTGTTTAATACATAAGAGGTGTTCTTAATTTCAGTTGTATTATTTATATTTTTATTTCTAAGTTTCTTAGTCCTAAAACCATCCTACCACAAGTTGTTCTAACTGACCTCCAGAGGGTCCTACTGCTCTGGTTTTATAAAGTAACAATCTTTGCTTATAGGTGACTCATAAAGCTCTCAAGCAGAGATCCCCAACACACAAAATCACAAGGAGATTGGGAAATGTGGACTTTCTGCTGCTGGATTTTCATGGCGCTCATTACTCGTAACTAAATGTTAAATTCACTGGTGTTCTCAGTAGTCTGTTTTGACTTTTTCTTTTTCCAAAATGAACAAAAATACCTTTTAAATTAAAATAAAACAAAAGATCATAGCATGTGATTACTTATGTATGCTATAACTACATTCACTCTTACACTTAGATGTGCTGTGACTCAATTGGTTTCCCTTGCACTTGACATTCTATTTAATTTATACAGACCTTTGTCACTTACTAAGACTTTTAAACTTTAAATTATTAAGTTTAGCCTTTAGAACTAAGACTTAGACTTCATCTGTTGATTGCCAACAGCATATATGAGAGAAAAAAAGTTTAACCACTTCTAATGAACCTAGAATATGAATAATATTAAAAGGCAATATGTAGTTGATAGCAAAGGTGAACTACAATCAACATATACTGTAGTTCAGAAAGAGGAAAATCTTTTTTTTTTTTAAAGATTTTATTTATTTATTTGACAAACAGAGAGAGATTACAAGTAGGCAGAGAGGCAGGCAGAGAGAGAGGAGGAAGCAGGCTCCCTGCCGAGCAGAGAGCCCAATGCGGGCCTCGATCCCAGGACCCTGAGATCATGACCTGAGCCGAAGGCAGAGGCTTTAACCCACTGAGTCACCCAGGTGCCCAGAAAGAGGAAAATCTTGAGGGGAAAAGTGGTAAGGAAATTTTTTATGAAACAAGATAAACATAGGAGAGATAAGTGAGATTATAAAGGAGATAAGTAAGATTATAAAGGAGTAGAAAACTGATGAGAGGGGTGAAATTATTTGCTCAGGGACAAATAATAAGCCTCAACTTCAGGAATTGAGAAACTCTATTTCTAACTACACTGGGAACAGTAATCATTAAGATCAAGTTACATAATTCTAGGTAATACTAAGACTTGGTTTCTTTCTGGGGAGAAGGACTTGCCTGCTCTTTTCCTGAGAATTGAAGAAAGAATGGGTATGGAAACACATTTTTTTGGTCAGAATAAAAAGATGAGGCAGCAAGTTCCTTCTGGTAAGTAAAATAGGGAGAGAGTTGGCATTTGTCAATAGGTGGTAAGACAGGGGAAGAAAAACAACAATGGAATTCAGATGGAGTAAGAGATGATTTTGTTAAATGGGTCCTTCCTATGAATGATGGATTTACCAAGGATAGTAAGTGGCAGCAATCATGGTAGAAAGAAAACTTGCATATGGGATGCTAGAATCCTCAAGGAATATGATAGTGAGTATTAAGTCAGAATGTGAAATTTCTGTAAATTTTCACTTCATGCAAATTATTTTTTATATTTAGGGGAAAGTTAGACAAACATGGAAATATTTTCAATGTTACATTTATTTTTGTATTCCTTTAAAAATCTACAGTACCATGTTAATATTTTTAAAAAGATAATTACATATAATTTTTTCTCATAAGTATATGCATAAGGAAAGGTTAAGAAGTCAAATTTCCACAGGCAAACTTAATGCTGATTACATTTTAATGCTTATCTGTCTAATGCAAATAGAAATATAGGCTGATGAAATTTAGTATTCTATAATCTCTTAGTTTTTGTAATTTTTATGAGAATCTGGAAAAAAATGTGAGAACAGATGATGTCACTATAACTACTGCTACTGCTTCTACAACTCTTGCTAATTCCACTAAGAGCACTATTCCAAAAGTAGCTTCTGCTGGCTTTCTCTATTGAATCTGTCTGAAGTCCAAACGTTGTACTCAGGAATTTACATCTCAATTCTTTTAAGCCTCATGAAAGTCCTCTGAGATAGGTAACATTACTGTCTTCCCTGCCCAGATGAAAAAAGTGAAACTTGGGGAACTTACTTTGCCAAACTTGTTATTTGTATATTGTTTACTAATGCTTTATCTGATTTTTATATTACTTTCTAAGATGTGTGTTAACATTTTCCACTGTCATTGTAGATTTAAAAATTTTTCCTTGTAATTTTGGAAAATTTAATTTTTTTCATTTGGGGATAATTTTGAAAGTTTATGGGAGCTTTATCATTAATATGATTGGTTACTTTTGTAAATATGCAATAACTCTCTTTTTCTCATGATTATTTTTACTTTGAAGCTTTTTGTATTTGATATTAATGGGGCTTTGCTAGTTAGCCTTTTTGTTGTTATGTTACTTTGTGTTAAGGAAAATTTACCTGGATATTTTTAAAACTTTAATCTAACTGTTGAATTTAATCCATTTATATTTTTTGTGATTACTGATAGAGTTTGATTTATTTCTATATTGTGATACAGTTCTGTTTATAAGTGATATTGCTTTACAATTTCCTTTCTAAATCTCTTCTGTTGTTTTCTGGGTTTTATTTTGTTTTGATATCATTAAAATGTGTGGTATCACATTAAAAAAAAGAAAAGAAAAACAAAATAAGTTCTTTGGAAAGTTTCTAAAGACAGCATAGGCACGTGACACAGTTTGGCTAAAGATATATAAAGGAAAGACTGCTGTGGAACTCTTGGCTTTCTGGCACAGTGTCATAACTTTTCCTTTTTCTTTTTCCCTCCTGGAAAGCAGATGTGCTGGCTGTAGCTATAGCAGTAATCTTGTAACCAAAGGAACAAGAGAGACACTGTTAGGCTTAGAACAGAACTTAGCAGCTACCTACCTCTTGTTTTCTTGTTATGTGAAAAAAATAATCTGTTTTAAGCCACTGTTGTGGGTTATAAACAACAAAACACAACTAAACTTGTATCTTTTTTCTGGCTGTCCTAGTTTCTATTCAATGGTAATCCCACCTACTTTTCATCCTCTGTTGATTTTGGAACTGTACATTAACTGTACATTTAGTTTTTGTTCTTCAGTTGTTAATTCTTAATATTTTAAAAACTGGCTTAAATATTGGTTACGAAATAATTGATATCCATATCCTTCTATATATACAATAAATTTAATATGCTTTAGTCTCAATTATCCTCATCATTCCTTCTCACCTCCTGAGTACGTTGTCTTACATTTTAGTTCCAGCTTGTTTTTAACCTAGCTATAGTGACTTTTATTGTTATATCTACAGTTAAATCATGTTTAGGTCATGTTTAGATTTGCTGATATTTTTTCAAATTTCTTTTTGTAATCTTCCTTCTGATTTTACTCCTTACCAAAATTCATTCTATAGTGGTTCTTTCAGTGAGGACTTTGAAATTTAGCTATCTTAGTCTTTGTTTTTCTGACAATAGATTTATTCAAGCTTCACATTTGAATGAGTTTAGTTATATAGAATTCTAAGTTAACATTTATATTTCCTTGGCACTTTAAAAATGTTATTGCCTTATCTCTAGCTTCCATTGTGGTTCTCAGCAATCTTGTCTCATCTAATTGTTCTTTGTGTGTCTTTTCTCTCTGGTTGCTTTTATGATATCCACCCTGTCTTTGATTTCCTTTTTTCTGTGTCTTGTCCTGGCAGTGGCAGCAACAATGTTCCATCAGTGTCAGCCCCTCAGACCTCTAGTTCTGCTGTCTAGCAGCTTCAGCAGGTAATCTCTAGTAGTAAGAGTAGCAGGCCACAATGGTAATATGGATACAGCAGCAACAACCATGGGAATATGGCTTCCAGATATTTCAGTGCCCATAAGAGTGTAAGCTATTGGATTCCTGCAATATGGATGTGTTGTTAGCTTTTCCAACAGCCACAGAAACAGCAACACTTAGATAACACTACTTTCTCTTTTGCTCTTTTAGCCCTTCTAAAACACTATAAGTAATTCACTGTATTATATACTGCTGCTTGAAATAGAGTTGTTTCTGTTTGCCAATGGATACTAATTAATACAGTCTAGATGAGAACATGCTAGATCATATTAATGTGGAGAGATTATACAACTTTGTCCCATTGATATCAATATTAGCCATGTGACTTATTTCAACCAGTGAAATAGGAGCAGAAGTGACATGTGTAATAGCCTAGTGGAAGCCTTAAGAGCCATTTATGCTTCCACACTATTCTCTTTACCCACAGTGCAACAAGACCCACAGTGTCCCAGAGAAGAGATGCCCATTAATTATTAGGATTTTGGAGTGTATGCATGAACCTGGGGCACAGTAAACTTATAATGGATATGTAACATGAGTAAAAAATATACTGTTGTTTTACTGAAATACTAACATTTTCAGTAATTTGTTACTACAGTATAATTTAGCTTAAGATACCTGATACAGTTTGGGTTTATTTTTATTATGTATGAGAATCATTTTATTTTTTTAATTTGAGAAATTGTTACTCTTCAATTCTAAAAAAATTCTGTCATTAACTCTTTGAATATTGCCTTCTTCTACTCTCAAGTGTCTCTAGAACTGAAATTTAAAATATCTTGACTAGGGGCACCTGGGTGGCTCAGTCGGTTAAGCGGCTGCCTTCGGCTCAGGTCATTATCTCAGGGTCCTAGGATTGAGCCCCGCATCGGGCTCCCCGCTCAGTGGGGAGCCTGCTTCTTCCTCTCTCTCTGCCTGCCTCTCTGCCTACTTGTGATCTCTCTCTCAGTCAAATAAATAAATAAAATATTTTTTAAAAATATGTTGACTATTCAGGAACGTTAATTTCTACATATATGTGAATTTTCCAGTTTCCCTCTATTGTTGACTTCTAGTTTTATTCTATTGTGCTTGGAAAAGAAACTTGGTGTGATGTCAATCTTTTAAAATTTGTTAAGACTTCTGTCATGACCTAATATGTGATCTGTCTTGAAAAATGTCCCATGTGTGCTTGAGAGGAATGTTTACTCTGCTGCTGTTGGGTGGATGTTCTATACATGTCTATTAGGTACATTTGGTCATTGTGTTGTACAATACTGATTATTGAATTTATGTGATGTCCTTTCTATATTCTCTATATAGAGAATATATATATAATATATATTCTATTCTATATAGAATATATGTTCTATATATATAGAATATATATATTCTGTATTCATATAGATATAGATATAGATATAGATATATGGCTATCCATTTGTAAAAGTGGAGTATTAAAGTCTCCTACTGTTATTGTAATTGCTGTCTATTTCTCTTTTCAGTTCTGTCTGTGCTTGCTTTATATCTTAGGTACTCTAATGTTGGATGCATATGTATTTATAATTGTTATATTTTCTTGATGAATTGATCATTTTATCATCATATAATGTCCTTCCTGGGTTTTTTTAAATGGTTTTTTTACTTAGTTTATTTTGTCGGTTTTTTACTTCAAGTCTACTTTGTCTGATATAAGTATAGCCAGCCCTGTTTTCTCTTAGTTACCATTTGCATGGAATATTTCTTTCCATCCCTTCACTTTCAGTCTATATATGTCCTTAAATCTAAAGTAAATCTCTTGTAGACAGCATATGTTGAGTCTTGTTCTTTTATTCGTTTCAGCCGCTCTGTGTCTTTTGATTCAAGAATTTAAACTATTTGCATTTAAAGTAATTATTGATAATGGCATACTTACTTAGCTACCTTGTTAATTTTTTCCTGTTTGCCTTGTAATTCTTTTGTTCCTATTTTCCTCTTTCTGTCTTTTTGTTTGTTTCATTAATTTTTTTTTGTAGTGATATGCTTTGATTCCTTTACCTTTTTCTTTTGTGTATCTTCTATAGGTATTTTCTTTGCAGTTATCATTAGCTTACATAGAATATGTTATAATTTTAGCAGTCTATTCGAAGATGATAACAACTTCAGTTGCATACAAAAATGCTACACGTTTACACCTCCCCCTACTTCATGTTATTAATGTCACTACTTACATCTTTTATATTGTGTATTCATTAACAATAATTTTAGTCATGTTTATTAACAATAACTTGTTTTAGCTTTTATACTAAAATTAAAGTGATTTACATATCATCATTACAGGATTACAGCATTCTTTATATATCTACTTTTATACATGAGTTTCGTACTTTCATTGTCTTTCATGATGCTTGTTAGTGTTCTTTCCCTTCAATTCAGGGAACTACCTTTAACATCTCTTGTAAGGCACATCTAGTGGTGATAAAATCCCTCAGCTTTTGTTTTTCTGGGGAAGTATTTATTTCTCCTTTATTTTTGAGGGACAGTTTTGTTTGGTATTATGTTCTTGGCAGTTTTTTTTATTTTATTTTTCAGTACTTATCCCAATTCCTTCTGTATGGTTTTTGTTTTAAAAGCCACTGATAGTCTTATGGGGTTTCCCTTGCATGCATGTGATGAGTTACTTTTCTCTCCCTACTTTCAAAATTCTCTCTTTACCTGTGACTTCTGACAATTTCATTATATGTTCTGTGGTTGATTTATTTGAGTTCACCCTATTTGGAATCTTTTGGGATTCATTAATCTGGATGTCCATTTTTCTCCTCAGATTTGAGAATTTTTCAACTATTATTACTAAATAATCCTTCTGTCCCATTCTTTCTTTTTCTTCTGGGACTCCCAGGATGAATGCATTGATTTCTTCATGGTTTCCTGTACATTCTGTATGCTTTCTTCACCCTTTTTCTTTCTTTTGTTCTCTGGGTAATTTCAAATAAATTGTCTTCAAGGTAGCTGATTTGTTTTCTTCTGCTGCTTCATCTAGCTTACTGTTGAAGCTATTGAATTTTTCAGCTCAATTATTATATTCTTTAGCTTCAGAATGTTTATTTTGCTCTTTTTACATTTTCTATTTCTTTGTTGATATTATTTTGTTGCTATATTATTTCCTAATTTCATTTGTCTGTGTTCTTTTGCATTTTATTGAGTTTCTTTAAGGCAATTATTTTGGATTCTTTGTCAAGTTATTCATAGATTTCCATTTCATTAAGGTTGATTGTTGGAGGTTTATTTTATTCCTTTGGATGTATCACAATTCCAGATTCTTCATGTTCCTTGTAGCTTTGTGTTGGTGTCTGGACATATGAAGAAACAACCACTTCTGTTTATATTTAAGAGCTGCATTAACAAAGAAAGACCTTCATCACTCAGCCTGGCTAGATTCTGGGAGACTTTCAAACCTTTTCTATGGAAACTCATACTTCAGTCTTCTCACTCATTGTGGGAAAAGTCTTAAGTTTGTGCATCTTCTCAAAATTTTACAGATTCCTGCTGGTAGCAGTAAGCTACCCTTTCCTTTTCTGTATTATTTTGCTGCCTCAGACATCTAGATCTTGCCAGGCCTGTCAGTGATCTGTGAGGCAAGACATAAACCAGTTGACTGAAAGGCCCGGGATGTTGGATGCACACTCCACTCTCTTCCCCAAGGGGGAAATTTTGGATCAAATTGATATCTCTTGGTGCTGAGCTGTGCTGGCTTGTAGGAGGAACTGATACAGCTAAAGTAAAATTGCTCTTCTTACCCATCTCATTTCAGCTATTCTTGCTGTTGTGTTCATTTGGGGAACTGAAACTTCTTAACTGAAATCTGTATCCCTCATAAAGATATTTGGTATATCTTTCATTGTTAAATCAGTATTTCTATGAGGTGTGTGGGCTGGGGCATCCTATTCTGCCATCCTCCTGATGTCACCTTTCACATTCTTCTTGGTGACATATTTTCTATCCTTGTGTATTTATTCTTTAGGAATTTTTTTACTTGGGATCAGTAGTTTTTCAAGATAAAGATTGGCTCAAAAACGTAGTTTTACTTCATTGCTCCACTTTGTTAGAAATCACTTATAAGTTAAAAATGCAACTTTAAGCAGTCCCCAAAATATTGAACATACAGTTTTATCATTTAAACTTCTAACATTTAAATTCTGGCTAAGCATATTGTTGGCATTATTGTAGAATACTAAATATTAATTGTCCTTAAGAGAATGTAATTTTAAGAAATCTTGTAAATATTAGAATTGTTTATTAACTGACTTAAATTAGTAGTCCTCAAACTTGAGCACTCATGGGCCCTGAGAATGTATTTACATTTCCCTCAGGGAACCACAGACTCCAGTTTGAGAAATACTGAGCTTAAATCTTGATTTCCATTAAAGCCTTCTCATTAATATACTTCATAAAATGTTATACAACTAGAGTTGGCTGAATTTGCTTCTTTTAGCAGCTGAGGACAGCTATTGTTAGGGATAATGATGCTTTTGTTCAACTTAATGATAATTGTATGCAAATTTTAGAATTTGCCACAAGCTTAGTATTTGTGGTAAACTTGTGGGAGTAGTTATATTTCCTTTTTCTTTTCAGGAAAACTGCCAATATCAGGAATCACTGTCTGCCTCAAAATTGCTGCTGTGGTTGTCTTCTCAGTTTACAAGGAAATTATAGCAAAGTTTGTAGCAAACTTGAAAATTATTATACAGCAAAGACTTGTTACTAAGAAACACAATTAATGAATAAAGACAGAGGAAAAGAAGAAATAAAAATAAGAGAAAGGTCAGGAAATTGTTAAATTAACTAACTGGTCTTATCCTAAAAAAAGAATTAATAAAATGTTATAAAAAAGAGCTTCGGGCGCCTGGGTGGCTCAGTGGGTTAAAGCCTCTGCTTTCGGCTCAGGTCATGATCTCAGCGTCCTGGGATCGAGGCCCGCATCGGGCTCTCTGCTCGGCAGGGAGCCTGCTTCCTCCTCTCCCTGTCTCTCTGCCTACTTGTAATCTCTCTCTCTGTGTCAAATAAATAAATAAAAATCTTTTAAAAAAAAAAAAAAAAAAAAAAAAAGAGCTTCAAAGTTCCTCTCCTGAAATTGGATTTCTTCCAATCTTTCTGTTCTTTTTAAAAATTTAATCTTTCCGTAGGTGATTGTTTATTCCTACATATGGATAAAGTTTGAAGAAAAGTTTAAGCAAAATAGAGATACATAATATATAACAAATCATGTAAGCATTAATAAGAATTAACAACTATTAAAATTGAAATGTAGTCAAAGGTAATGTTGTATAGACTTGTAATAGAAGTCACTACTATACTTCAATTAAATGAAGTAATGCATAAAAAATAAATATGGTTGAATGATATTAAAATATATAATACTGCTTCTCTCAACCTTCTCAAATATGAATGTATATGTGTTCTTATCCAGAGCCAGACTTCATTATGTGAAATTTATTAAAAGTTTGAATGATCTCTTTGTATTCTCTTTTACATATGGATAATTAAGTACTTTAGAAAATCCATTCCACTTCATAAAAAGATTTTATGTGTGTTATGAAGATTCTGTGACTTAAGGTACACAGCACTCAAATAATATTTAAAACAAAAGAAAATTATGTTTAATATTCTGAGGTAATTCATCATTAAAATAGTGTTTGTTACATGTTTAGGCATAACAATTGATCTAATTATTTAAAGAAGCTAATTTGGCTTTTAAAATAAGACATTTTTCTGTCTGGTATCATATGTTGAGTCTTTCAATCTTTATCCCCTGACAATGCTCTCTCAGTATTTGGCTTTGTTAAATTTTAACATCAGTTTTCTTCCCTCTGTTAACACTTTTAAGGCAAAAGTTTTCCTCATTGTATCAAACTGACTTATTTTTTTCACAAACCAAATTTTCCTAGATTCATTGGTCACTTAAAATTATTGTAACGTCATGGTGGGCTTTTGGAAAGTAAATGGGAATCTAGTTTCTTCCTGGTCAACTGTCAGTTAGGATTGGCATTCATTTTTTCTTAAGATAAATCAGACAATTTGTTTTAGACATAGACAAGTCTTAAAAAGACAAAAAAATTGGGTTGATTATGCATAAAAGATAGTCAAGTTTCCAAATGTGTAAAATGCACACAGCTTTTAAAATTCAGCAAGTGATTTTCCAGGAAAGCATGCAAAAATGTTAAATGCTCAAAAAATATGTTAATTTTGCTAACCTCAAATTATTATGGGAGTGCCAAAATTAATTTAAGAAAAGAAACTTTTCAGGGGCTCTCCTCTGCTTGCTAGATGGGATGATGCCCGATTTATGAATCGTTTGATAAAGCTAACTAGATCTTCAAATTTATTCAGTTGGATAAAAAAGAAAAAAAAGAAAAGAAAAAAGAGAAGAAGGAAGAAAGGAAAAGGAAAGAAAAGAACTTCTCTTGGCAAGTTTTGATACCCCAAATTTGGTTGTATACCATTTCTTTAAATAATAATTATGTGAACTAATTTATCATATCCTTTTTATACATATATCTTTTAAGATAAATAATGTTTTATATTTGCATAATACCAAATTTTAACATATCAAAACTTAACATATCAAAATTTAACATACCAAATAATTTAGCTTTTTTCTCATCTAAATATATTACTATAAAATAGAATAAATAGATAACAGCATTTGGGGAGCTCCTATAACTCTGACCTACACTCAAACACCCTACTCCCTAATTTCTTTAAGGTTAGTTTTAAGCTTATCATTCCGTCTGCTAAGTTTCTGAATTAAAAGCTTAATAAAAATGTGCACAATGAGAATTTTTAATCTATGAGAATTTTAATCTGTAATTATCTTGATAAAAAGTCCAAAAATAACAGTACTGTCATTATGATTTGGCATGTCATGATATCACTTAATTTGAAAAATTGTGAGTGCATTGCATTAGAAAAAAATATATAGACCTTATCTGAGAAAGACTCTTACAAGTGTACTGTAAATGCTGAAAAAAACCTATAGAAAAATATTTCCCTTGGCCTTAAAAGTATTAAATGTTTTGAAAAAAGGCCTGTCAGCAAATTTAAGCTATTTTTTGGTTGGTGGAATGAACTGAGAGGATATTCTCTATTTTAATATGAAATGTGTAGAAAAGTAGTTTAATAAATTATAGTAAGGAAATTCATGACAAATAACACCATGAGTTCTTGTTTTGCCTCTGTATGTGAATCACATTAACGAACAATTGTTTAATTACACAAAAGGGATAATATTCATAGTGTTATCTTAGAGGACTGGATATCAAAATTGGATTTGGTCGGAAAACAGCCGTGGTGCCATTGAAGCTAAGTGAAGGGTAAGCCAAAGTGTTTAGCCAGCAGATGTCAGAGATTTGAGCTCCATCATCATAGACAGCACATTAGTAGTATATTAGAATGGAAAATGAAACCCCACAATTTACGCTGGCTGATGGTTGATTGATGAAACTAGAAAATTTGAAATGCAGAGATAAAATAGAGGAAAAGGGAGAGGGAGAAGAGAAAGAAAATATGAAAGAAATTGAATATATGTATGTGTGTGTGAGAGATTAATAGACTTGACACACCTAGTTTTCTTTTTTTAAAGTTTCTGTCAGGCTTCAGGCATTATGAAAAGTGAACACCATTGCGTTGAACTATAAAAGATTACTGATGATTGCCATGTTTTTAACTGACAAATATGATATTTTCATATGCTTCAACATAATATAAATCACTTACTTGGTCTTTTAATGAGGTTTCAATAGTAGACTTTTTTTTTACTTTTTCTCATATAACTCATGATACAGTTATTTTCACCCCTCTGATATTAGCATTCTACAACCCTGCAGAGATTCTAGGGTTCCAGAGTACTGTTGAAAAAAGAATAGAAATAGAACTTCCTGCAGACCAGAACAAGAGAGGAAAAATAATTGCAGCATTCAACAAATGTTTATTGAACTTCTACAAATGAAACAGAAGAGACACCCTCAGGGAATGTGACCAGAAGTGTCCACTATGTAACATGAAATATCTTCAAAATCCCAGGTTTAGCTTTAAATATCATGTGATTTTTGCCATCTACAATATGTACATTTTTTTCTATTGTTTTTATGCTCTCAAAGTCTTAGAGAAAAAATAATTTCCATTAAAGTATATAAGTGTATCATGTGGTTTCTAAAAATCTCTAGATTATCTGTTTGTTAACTACCTGGCCAAATTCGAAAAGCAAGGGACAACTTCAGAAAATACGGGTGGAAAAAGGGCTTCTGTAAAGCATAGACATTGTGATTTGGAGTAGTTAAAAGTTGACGGAAGAGATAGAAATTAGGTGTACTTTTAAAGATGAATGGAGTTTAGCTTGAGGTAAAGAGTAGAGTCCAAATAAGAGTGAGAAGAAGTAGGAATCTATCTGGCATGTGGAAGAAAGCCAGCCAAAAGATAAAGATGAATGCACACAAATAAGTGGAAAGATATTATGTGTTCTTGGATTGGAAGAGTTAATGTGGTGAAAATGTCCATACTACCTAAAGTGATCTACAGAGTCAGAGCAGTCCTTACCAAAATTCTAATGGTATTTTTCAAAGAAATTTTAAAAAAAAGTATCCTACAACTTGTATGGAACCACAAGATACCCTGAATAGCCAAAGAAATCTTAAGAAAGGAGGACAAAGCTGGAGACATCACACATCCCAATCAAACTATATAACAAATTTAGAATAACTAAAATAGTATGGTACTAGCATAAAAGTAGGCACATAAATCAATGGAACAGAATAAAGATCTAAGAAATAAATCCAAGCATATATAGTCAACTAACATTTGACAAGGCTCAAGAACACATAATTAGGAGAGTTTAGTCTCTAAAAAATGATGTTTGGAAAACTGTTGATCCACATGCAAAAGAATTAAACTGAATCTTTATCTTATACCACTCAAAAAAATTAACTTAAATTGAATTAAAGACTTAAATGTAAGACTTGAAACTGTAAAACTCCTAGAAGAAAACAGGGCATAAACTTGACCTTGGTCTTGGCAATGGTTTTTTTAATTAGACACAAAAAGCATGGGAAACAAAGCAAAAGTAGATAAGTGGGTCTACACCCAACTGAAACACTTCTGCATAGCAATGGAAACAATTAACAGAATAAAAAGTCATCTACAGAATGGGAGAAAATACTTGCAAACCATATATCTGAAAAGGACTTAGTATCCAAAATATGTAAAAAGCTCATACAACTCAATAGCAAAAAACCTCAAATAATCTAATTAAAAGTGGGCAAATGGCCTGAATAGACGTTTTTACAAAAAAGATGTACACATGACCAAGCAGCACATGAGAAGTTGCTCAAGATTGCTAATTAAAACCACAAGAAGATATTATACCAGTCAGGATGGCTTTTACCAAAAAGACACAAGTGTGATAACAAATAACAAATGATAACAAATGTCAGTGAGGACTTGGAGAAGAGAACACTTCTACCCTGTTGGGGTAGATATAAATTGGTAGTGGGGGTATAAATTGGCATTTGTACTATTATGCCATTATGGAAAAGTACAGTGGTTGCTCAAAAAATTAAAAATCGAACTACCATATGATCCAGCAGTCACAAGCCTGGGCATATATCTGAAAGAAATGAATCAGTATTTCCAAGAGCAATATAAGAAATCCTGTCATTTGTGACAACATGAATGAAACTGGAGGGCATTATGTTAAGTGAAATAAGCCAGACAAAGAAAGACAAATGCTGTATAGTAACATTTATAAGTGGAATCTAAAATAATTTTCATATAAACAGAGAATAAAATGGTAATTGCCTGGCTGGAGGAAGGGAGAAATGGGGAAATGTAGGTATGTAAGTCAACAGATACAACTTTCAGTTATAAGAATAAGTTTTGAGGATCTAATGTACAGCATGGTAGCTTTAGTTACTAATATGATATTGTACACTTGCAAGATTCTAAAAGTAGATCTTTAGTGTTCTTATCATACACACACACAGAGAGAAATACACACACACACAGAGCTAACTATGTGAGATGTGATAGATGTTTTAATTATTTTAATCTTGGTAATCATTTCATAATGTATATGTATATCAACTCATCATGTTGCACACTTTAAGTATATACAATTTTTATTTGTCAATTACTTCTCAATAAAGTTAAAAAAAAGAAGAGTACAACACACAATGTGGATTTTTCCTCAAATATATATGGCCCACCCATCTTTTAAGGGATTTTGGCTTTACAAACTGGATCAATTAAAAGGATACAACTCTCCATTTTGATGACTGAAGACAAGCTTTATATTTATTCCTAGAGTTTCAATGATCAATTAACTACTGTCAACAATCCCTATAGTTGAAAATGTTCTGATTACTGATCTAGCCATGAAGATTATTATGATAACCAAATCACTTTGTCTCTGATAATTAAAAGATACTTCTAGGTTTTTGCCACTCTTAGATTCCATTCCCTCCATTAAAATTTACTTAAACTGTACATGTAACCCATTCATTCTCAGTCTTTGTCCACAGAGGGTAGCAAATAAATGCTTTTAGTAGTGGCTGTCCTTCTCTCACTATGGATTTTGCAATTCCTTGATAATGACACCATCCCTTAGGGTGGGGATGGGAGGAGGATTCTTTATCTGCTTTCAGGAGAAGGATGATAACATACTGGTCAATACATAAATCTATGTAACTGTCTTCTTTACCATTATTCAGGACTTGCTTTGATGCCGAAATTATATTCTTGTGACATGCATGTGTTAATATGTAAGCTTCTACTAAATACTATCTTAAAAAGAAGTGCCTATTCTTATGTACATTGTACATGGGGAATAGGTGCTATCTTTTCATCTCTTTTGGTGGTTGTATCCCAAATTTCAGTGCTATTAAAATAGAAAGAACAAAAATAGGTGAAATTTGAAGTATAACATCATGCTCAAAAGCATGGTTTTCATTAGATATATTTTTGTTGTTCATTTTGGAGTCTTTGATTCATAACCTATTATTAAGGAAGGCTACTCTAATTATCAATCATTTGGATTTGTTGAAGTAGAACAGTGACTTTATCATCTTTATTCTTTTTTTTACTCTGAAGGAGCCTAGCATATATTTATTTTTCTTTAAGAAAATTAGAGAGTGCTGAATCCCCAAGACGTTTTTTACTTTATATATCATTTAGTACTTTACAAGCTTTTATATACCATTTGCCTTGAGTGGAATAGCAATATGAATACATTTGTGATATACGCTATTCTTGATTTCACCTAAAATTCTTTGGTTGACTTAGAGCATAAATTGCCAGTAACTCTAGGATATCTTTCTCATCCCTGCAGTTTTTACTCATGGAGTCTGTAACATAGAGTAATAATTGGGAACAAAAGTTGGAATTGAAAGGAATACTGACAGTGAGCACACGAGCAATTACACTGTGGCTTAGCCACTAATACTGGCAATAAATAATACCTGTGGAAGCCCTTTACAGACCTAGCAGATAGGAAAAGGAAAGAATGAAATAAGAGAGAAATTGCATCGAAAAAGCAGGAGAAGCAAAAGGAAGAGTAGGATAAGGAGAAGAATAGAGGTTTAGTAATGAGGGAAAGCATGACAGTAGGTTTCTGAGTCAACTGTCCAACCTCTTTCAATCCATGGGTCCTTCTAAGGGAGAGCTAGGTTGGGATTTAAGTAATTAAATATATGCTTGACTACAATCTCCCAATAATCTTTGCTATCTCTTCAATCCCTGTGTGCATTTAGCTCCCTCTATTGGATTGGTATTGTTTACACACAAGCGATATCTGTTCTTGGAAAACAGTCAAAATTTCCTTCTAATATTTTACATTCAAAAGACGAGGAAAATACTCTCTTCTTAGTGTTTCAACATTTGTATAAATCTTCTAAGCGGTGACCAGGATGTATTGTTTGCACAACTCAAGACTTTTCCTCCAGGTCTTTGTTCTAGTAGAGAAATTTAAGTATTTCATATCTTTACCACACTGACTCTCTCGCACCAAGTATTCAAAATTGCAACCACATTAAGGGAAAAGTTTGGAAATTCTCCTATTACAAGGCAATCACAATAATTTTCAGTAACCACTAGACCTCTTGTGATTTTATGATTTTAATGTAATAACAAAGCTCTCATTCCCAAATGGGTGAAAGGTACACATTTTTCTAATAGCTTCAGTCATATCTGGAGATGAAAGATAAGGACTGGGAACTCCAGAGTTCTGCAAGATTTTGGAGCAGCCAAAATAATTAGAATATATTTATCTGTGAGTGCTTGGTAATGTGCAATATATGATGCTGGAGTTGTAAGCCTTGTTTATTATTTTGTGAAGCCTCTCAAGTAATTTTTTATTAGTTTACTGATTTTAGAAAAAAATCCTGAAAAAGTCAACTTGTAATTTCATTTTTATGATATTTACAAACTTTGCTATGTGCTTTTCTCAAATAGCACCCTTGATTTCTTAAACTAGAGTGTCGGTTAGAGAGATTCCAGATTGGAACTGACCCAATCATAAGATTTCTAGGATTCTCCAAAATTTAAATGTATCTTGGACTGCCTCATGTTGTCTATAGTGGAATAAACTGATGGATGAACCCTGAAATTTCTCCCAAGGCCACGGTGTTTATCTTACTAGGAATGATAAAGATCTATTATATATTGACCCTTCCATGACTCTCACAATTTATATCTCTGGGAATTTCCTAGATCTGAGGTGTGCATAGGACTTTACATAAAATTTTGACTCTTATGTAAATTATATTTCTTTCTATGTAGCATTTATTTTGCAGCATGCTATAGTATATTAAAAAGGGAAGATCTCATATTGGAAGGCACTTATTGCCTTTACATTACTCAGGTATCATATGACTATAAGAAAAGAACAATCTCTCAAGCTACATTTAGTAAGTGAGATTTATGGTAGAAAACCAATGGAACATCATTGGAATCCAAATGGAGAGAAGTTGAGCTAGCCCACAATGATCCTGTAATGATGGACTGTTAATGTTGTTTGAGACCTGAAGATGCTAATCTCTTGATTTCTTTCCTTCTGGGACCACATGACTCTTCATCTATATGGACGTCCATCTCATGCCTCTCTGTTCACAGAGCTAATTTTACTGCATTCATATGGTCCTGTGTAGCTGCCCTAAAATCTTCCCCAACACTCTATAACCTTCCATGCCTGACACCCATAACTAAGTTAATACGGTTTCTATGTACTGCTTTTACATTCCTAAGAGAAAGAATATGTTTACCTCAACTTGTGTCATGTACACATGGAGGCTTAATCAGGGAACTTGGCTTTGAGTCTATAACAGGGATATTTCAGTATCTACTTAGTGGAAGGTTGGTATCAGACTCTCTAAAAGGGGTGTGAAGAAGACATTAATCGTAGATTCATTAATTCTCCTTCCATGTGTAAACAATTCTTTTTAAAAAAGAGACAGATGAAGCTAATTCTACCACTGAAAGTTAAACTGAAAATTAAGACATTACTTTCAATAATATTCAATATAAATTCATTTGAGTAGATGCTAGAAAATATATCAATTTGGTAAGAGAAATCTGTTAAGTTCATTTTCTTTTCCACAGTACTCTGAGATTTCTAAAATATGGGAATTTTGAGAACAGCTTTCTTACCTATAATATAGATAGCCCAGCCAACTTCCCGTGAATTAAATTCTACTATTATTTCCACTTCTAATTGAATAAGAGTATAACAATAGAAAGTTATCCTGTAACAAAGACAGTGTGAAAGTTTTGAAATATATTTTGAGTTCTCTTAACACCATTTGTAGAGCTGTAGAAGATTTAAGCCATCTTACAATCTGTATTAGGTTTCAGAACTTGCATACACACAAATATTCATTCAATTTCATAGAGAAAATTTAGAGCCAATAATAACTTTGGTATTTATTAAAAGCAGGTCACCCTTTTAATGGTGAAATATCTTGTGCTAAAAGCAGGAATAGTTCTCTTTACTAGATTTGTTAAGAACACAGGAATATTTCTTGGAAAGGATAGTTTATAGAACTCAAAATATCCATGAAACCAAATATTGTCATTATATTTTCTAGAAGGACAGGTATACTGATTAGAGAGCACCTTTATATAAATATCTGTTAACGTTGAAAATACAGAAACACTTTTGTGTTGTTACAGCCAAGTTCTATCTTAGAGACAATGTTAAATTATTAAAAATAATATCCATTAATCACTGGACATATTAAAATACTTACTTTTCCTACACTTTTGTCTGCTGATTATTTCTACTAAATTCAATCTCTAACATTCTTCATTGACTAAATAACTGTCCTAATATCTTCCCTTTCAAAATACTCTGTTAAAGGAAGGAGGAAAAGAAGAATGAATTAACAATCATGGTGTAACTATTAAATGAGCCAAGTGCTTTCCACACGTAAGCATACTTAATCCTTACAACAACGCATGGTAGATATTATTATCTTATTTATAGAAGAATATTACGCATCAGAGACCAGATGAATTGTCCAAAATCAAATAGCTAGTACATGTCAGAACCAGAAGTCGTTAAGTTCCATGTATCTATAAAGTTGTTGTTGTTTTTTTAACTCCATATATCTTATGTCAATAATTTCTCACTTCTTGTCATATCAAGTTGAATCTGCTGAGCCCAGCTTTCACAATCGTCTGTTATCTGGTATCTCCTTGGTTAATCAGCCTTCCTTTTCATCTCCAGCACGAAGTTTCTTCGGTTGTCAATCTATTTCCACCTCCAGGCCTTTATTTTATTCAATCTGGAGCTAGAAGGCTCAAACCCTCTTTTATATCAATCCAAATCCTAAATACTCCATGACCATCCCTTCCCTTATTATAAATAACATTCCCTGATCTTTTTGAATTTACTTTATTGTCTGCCTGGTGTTTTTCCATATCTCTCTTCTCTTATTGTGGTCTAACAACACCCCTTCAGGCTTCCCAGCCTGACCTCTTTTCCTCTATAGTATCCACACATTGCTCTTTCTCTCACTACCTGATTTGAAAATGGGCTGCCTTTCCTCTAGATCCCTTTGATACTACATAATTAGTAACCATATGGCTGTTGTGTGCAGGGTAGGGTATAGAAGTGTATATAATCTAATAGGCTTGATATAACACCTGCTTTTATAAATGTTTTAATTCTCTGAAGAAACAAAATACGCAGTTTTTATGTGTGTAAACTATACCTAAAATCCAACATGAAGGCAGACTTTTATCTAAGTGTGAAAGTATAAAAGAGAACTTTGTTGTTTTTTCCTGTTACACACACACACACACACACAATTATGCTACTTTCTATCATAAGGGATAGTAGAAAGGAAAGAGGAAGGAAAAGATCTTATACCTAATGGAGTACATATCTTTCAATAACTTTCTTGCTTCTCATCACTTCTGGTATTGTTATCTATCTTCTTGCTGCACGTGACTGACATTAATTCAAGGTTCTGAAAATGAGATATTTAATTGGTCCACATTAAGTTTAGGAAAAATCTTGCACGATAACTCAAGGGAACTGACTTTTAACTCTCATGTCAGTAATAGTGATTTCTCCAAAAAAGATCAGGGCTGAGGATCTCATGATTCTGCTGCCAAATTTAAGAATCATCAAATGTTTTGTGGTTTCAGACACCATTTTTTCCCTGGTGAATTACTACTTACATGGGGCAGTGTAATTCATGTTTTCCTATATTTAGCTACATTCCAAAGAATTTCATAAGCATTTCCCTGAGCTCATTTTCCCATCCTCAGTCTGATGGCATGAAGCAAGAGGGGATTTTTGATGAATGTACTAATATTTTGTATCTTGGAATGTAGATTAGGGGTATTTTCATAGAGAGCTGAAAAGGGATTAGAGATGGTGGGAATGAAAGTGATTTCTTCTGGGAATCCTCACTGTTGCTGATTATGTTCTTGCATCAAATTTGATTTGTGCACAAGAAGAGGGGCTTCTATACTAACATGATTTTCCACTTCCATCTTTTATTTTATCCAAGCCTACATGCATAAATATCATATCATGTTTTACCTTCCCATTCACAAGAAGCTGATTTTCTAACTTACCTATAAGAACTGCACTGCGAATGGAGATAAAGGCCACAAGAAGAAAGAACAGGAATCAGTTGTTATTTTTTCATAATTAATCCTCCGCCTCACAATTAAGGCAGAAAATATTCATAATTGGGGTGCCTGCATGGCTCAATTGGTTAAACATCTGCTTTCGGCTACAGTCATGATCCCAGGGTCTTGGGATCAAGTTCCACATCACTGAGTGGGGAGCCTACTTCTCCCTCTTCTTCTGCCTCTCCCCCTGCTTGTGCTCTCTCTCTCTCTCTCTCTCTCTGTCAAATGAATAAATAAAAATCTTTAAAAAAAATATTCATTAGCCACTTGACCCCAAAACCATTAAACTTGGGGTTTCTCAGCCTCAAAAAAGGAATGTACTGGTTTTCCTTGGTTCTGACCTCCAGCTTCCAGATGGTGTGCATAAGTTTGTATCATCTCCACAAACAAGTTGGGGAAGAGATGGGCAATGGTGCCCATGGTTTTTGGCATCATAAAGGGTGTCAGCTACTGAAAACTGATGCCACATAATCTCTGCCTTCCATGAGGAATCCTTAACTCTTATTGTACTTATACATATCCCTTTTTATTTTCTCTTTCTTTCTTTAGGTTTCTGTTATAGTAAAATTGTAAGTCAAAATTAACCCCTACTCTCTACATTAAAACCTCTCATCTAAATCAGGCCAAAGGCAAAACTAATCAGCTCCATTTAGAAATTTGATTCCAAATACCAGTATTTGAAAATGTGCAAGTGGGATGTACTTACAGTTCTAATATCATGTAGATGTAGGAAATTTGTAACTGTTCTGTTATTTGGTCTTTTCCAGTAGATTTTTTTTTTGATAGATCCCTGGCCTTGTATAGTATTTGTATATTTCTTTTTTTCCTCCTAGATACTTACCTTTTAACTGAATTAAAAACTCTGTAGGGTAAGGCTATGTCTTATCTTCTATAAATGGCTCTTTTCTAAGTTGATACATGTTTTTGTTTATTTTGTTTTGTTTTGTTTTTTACATCAGAGGAAGTCAGTACATTTTTGTTGTATGCATGAATGAATGAATGAATAAATGATAAATTAATTCTGAGTATGAATGCTCAAGTAATAAGCAACTTTTAAATTTACCCTTTAAAAAAACTCTGGTTGTAATCTGATACCAGTAAATTACCTCATCTATGACTCATATTTCATGAGTAAATAACATACGCAGGCACAGATTAAGCATTTTGGGTAGCATAAGAATATATTAGACTCAGCCCTTGTCTACCATCAGCTTTCAATCTAGTTGCAAGTTCCTGGGAAATACTTCAATTTTGACACTAAAGAAATCTCATGCCAGAAATTTCTGCCAGTACCAATTAAAAATGTTCTCCCTCAAGTTCCCTGAGGCCAAAGTATTCAAGATCTGCAAATTACCTGATTATGGAAATGAGATCTAGAATAAACTTGCAAAAAAAAAAAATCCCAGAATTACCAACCAAAGCATTTTTAAAAAATCAAAACATTCTCAATAGTGATACCAGGAGATATACCAGTCAGGAAAAAAAAAAAAAACAGCATTTTTTCACCTGACTCCATATTTTGTCAGAGCTGCTTAACCTTTGCTTTCCAGGTAGCCAATGTGCTTAGACTAGAAAAGCAGAGATGATGTCAAAGATCTTCTCAAAGTCCAGGAAGCTTTTGTTTCTCACTTGAAGGAGCTCAGTATTTCTAAAGATACACAGATTGGCATTGTCTAATTTTTAAAAAATGACTTTTTTCTCAATATTAACCAGGAAGAAGTTTCTGACAATGTCAGAGCCTGGAACTTACTGGATCAATGAGAAGGAACTTCTGGCTCTTCAGTTAGACAAGGATCAGTAGAAGCTGAGCCATGGAAGCCCACCAAAACCACAAAACATTAACACTGCTGCTTTGCTTCAATCCCTGCTACAGAAGCCATTTGAAGCATTTTTTTTAAATACACTTCTCAACTTGTGGTGAGAAATTAAGACCAAAGCATCTTAGTAAACCTTGTGTTTTGATTTACTAAACATTCAAGAATGCATTTTCTTCCTTTCGTAGATTTGTGTCATGATTTTATTTTAAAAATACATGACGTTGTCTCTACTTACTTGTTCCCAGAAATGGTTCCATGTGTACAATATATTCACAGTCTTTTTGTTATCTGAGGATCTCAGCACACTAAAGGAGGAAGAAAGTAGTGTGAACACCAAACCAAGAAATTGCTGGCATCTGAACAAGTCTTGCTGCTGGGACCTAGTAAAGATAAATACTCATCCATCCAGTGCCTTCATTTCTGTAATGTCTCACTGTCCAAGTTAATAAATGCTTTCTTGCTAGTTTTTGGCATCTCTTTGAATGAGGAATGTAAACTGAAAAGGCCTAGGAGACAAAAACTGGCACAAAACACTATGATGAATAATATCAGGAGACACAAAGACTGGCTCAGTAGTCCCATATACAGTGCCACAAGCTCTATCAGAGGATAGATAGATTTGCTGCCTGGGATGGGGCTGTTATATAATTTCTAGATACATGAAAAAATAAAGAAAAAGAATAAGAACAAATTCAGGTCCAATTTTATGAAGATAGAAGTTAAGTATAAAATAGGAGATTTATAGAAAGGTTCTTAAAGGCAATTTAAGTTTGATAAACAGAACCATCAACATATATTTAAGCTTTAGATATTGGGAAAGGAAAACAATGTGGATTTTTTGAAGAACACTTAGAAATTCTGGGAGAAACTTCCAGCAAAATTAGCTAAAACTATTATTTAGTTATCTCTGTTTTTGCACTGTATTATAAACTATTACTGTTTAAAAGCCTAAAAAAGCCCATGGAAAATCATGCTCATCTTTCCCAAGTTGAATACCACTAAAAAGAAAACTTTCATCTTGGTGTTGAAGAGTCTGACTAAACTTTCGTTCAAATGTTTTACCCAAAGAAGCCCTCAATTATATATTTTTGAAGGGTTTTTTTTTCTTTTCACATATTAGAAAGTTTTGCCCAGGCCATCATATTCAAATCCTTGATTGGAATATAGAAATAATGTGCCCAGGTTATTTGAAATGAGTATTTCTTAATTCAGACCCACTCAGTAAATGGGTAGTTTGGATAATCACTATCTTTTAGGCCTCAAGGAAAACCATTTTGAAGTGTGTTGCAGAAGATGGAAGTGGAAAATCAGAGGTAGATTTCCCTGAGAATGGTTCACCATCAAGGTTCACTGGAGGGAGGTTGGGGTTGGATATGGTGGCAATAAAGGATATATTATTTATATTTTGGGGGTTCCAGGAAACCAGTAATACAGAGCCCTGATAACTGGAAAGTTTAACTCATGTTCCAAGATGGTTCTTGGGTGGTGTATAAAGAGGTTCAAATAAAGTGGACTTGATTTAGGGGGAAAAAAAAAGATGGTTCGTTGAACTCCACTATTTATATCAGTCAGAAAGATGGATAGAGAGATGGAGGTGGGAACACCCTTTTTCCATAAGGACATTCCCTAAGAGTTGTTTAGATCTTCTTATAACCAGTTGGCCAGAACTAAAGATCACACCTCACTGTGAGAAAAGCCGAGAAATGTAACCATTTCTTCAAATAACCATGGGTCCAGTAAAAAATTGAGACTCTAAGAAATAAAGAGAACATGGAGGGCGCCTGGGTGGCTCAGTGGGTTAAAGCCTCTGCTTTCGGCTCAGGTCATGATCTCAGGGTCCTGGGATCGAGGCCCGCATCGGGCTCTCTGCTCGGCAGGGAGCCTGCTTCCTCCTCTCCCTGTCTCTCTGCCTGCCTCTCTGCCTACTNAAAAAAAAAAAAAAAAAAAAAGAGAACATGGATATATTGGGGGACAAATAGCAGTATGTATCTCAGTAAGAAAAGACTAGAACTGGGGCACCTGGGTAGCTCAGTGGGTTAAGCCTCTGCCTTCAGCTCAGGTCATGATCTCAGGGTCCTGGGATTGAGCCCCACATCGGGCTCCCTGCTCAGTGGGGAGCCTGCTTCCTCCTCTCTCTCTGCCTGCCTCTCTGCCTACTTGTGATCTCTCTCTCCCTGTCAAATAAATAAAATCTTAAAAAAAAGAAAGAAAGAAAAGACTAGAACTGTTTGTTCAAATGGAGAACATGCTGATTTATAATGCTCATCATTTTTTTTCAAAAATAAAAATAACTTTTCTAAATTTTGCTGGTATATTGGAATTATGTTAGATTTACACTACCTTGAGGAAGTTATTCTTAACCAAAATTTTCTCAATTTTTATGTATCTTTCAACATTCATGCATAATCTGTTAACATCTTATATATGACAATGAATAGTTTTCTAAATAATGAGATTTCAAGTAGCACACACATTTGCTTGCTCAAAATGTTTACCTCTCTTGTTAATTATAACATATTATTAAGTTTTAATTAAATTCTAAATTTAGTCTATTGTTAATTTTCTCCTTTGCTGTTTATTCTCCATAAGAAGAGTTATAGGAACTACACAAGGACTATGTATTAGTACATAAAAGTTGGGAGGAGACTTCCACTTTGGAACACTTATGACAAGGATCTTTTGGCTAAACTGAATGTGTCAGTTTCTTACAGCATTGTTTCCTAGAGGCAAGGAGAACAGGAAATGTACAATTGGATTGTGGTTCTTATTTATTAATTTTGATACTAAACACAATTAAGTTGTCAGTAAGATAGTATTCTCTATAAGTACTCATTTATGTCTGCCATATGAGCTGAACTGGAAGTACATTGGTGAATAAAAGTCATGACAATAGTCTTAAAAAAGAAGACCATAATCCCAATACATTGTTGAATAAAAGTCATGACACAGCCTTGCAATCTAGCCTGTTTGTCTCCAATAAAACAGGCATACAAAAATTCATTGTTAGTTAGATGAGACGTATTTACATGTTAACAGCCATGTTTATTAACAATCTCAACAAAGGAAAATATAAGAAGTTTACCATTTCCACCATGTTTAAGAAAAAAAGGTTTGGAACTTGGACAATTCAGTGGATGTACAGAGTGAGACTCAAGAACATTAGAAAGGTGGTTATTGCAGCTGTGAAATGAAAAACTTGAGACAAGGTTTAGAGCACATATGATGCCTGGTGGATGAAAGACACATGTGTAGGTGATTTCATGCAATTCTGCTTGTTACCCACAGACTTTTTGCTTTAGTATGATGTATTAGTTACCTATTGCTGTATAACAAATTATCCCAAAACTTAGTAGCTTTAAAATAACGTATTTATTATCTCATAATTGTAATGAGTCAGGAATTAAGATATAGCTTAGTTGGATATCTCTGCCTCAGCCTCTCTCAAAGGCTACAATCAAAGTGTTGGTTGGGACTATCATTTCAAGGCTCCCCTGAGGGAGAATCGTCATTCAACTTGTATGGCTTTTGTCTGGTCTCAAGTTCTTGCTAGCTTTAGTTGAGACATCAGCTTTTTACTATGTGAGCCTTTCTACTGGGCCCCTCACCAAAGGGAAGCCAGCTTTCTTCAGAATGAGGGATTAAAAGGGCAAGAGAAGGAACAATCCAGATGGAAGACACTGTCTCTTTGTTACCTAATTTTGGAAGTCACATTACATCACTCTTTCCAATTTCTATTTACTTCAAGGACATCACTAGGCCTAGCCCACACCCAAGAGGAGGAAATTACACAAGGGAACAAATATCACAAGGCAGAGAATCTTTGGGGAATATTTTAGAGGCTGCCTACCACATCTTGGGAGGTAACTGATAAGGAAAACACATGGACTCTTGGACAGTCCCTCAGACTTAAGGTAGAATTTGGGCTCTGCCCCTTATTAGCTGCATGAATACGCACAAGTCTCCAGTCTCCACTGTGAAGATAAATAAATGAATGCTAATGTACTGTATCACCACTCAGTTCAGCATATATAAAATGGACACAATAACCTATAACTCTTAGATGTGGTTAGGATTAAATAGAGTAACTTGTGCTTAACATATAGGAGGCATGCAGCAGATATCCAGATATCCCCCTATCCCTGGTAGAAGTAACAGGTTTGTAAATTCAAGAAAAACAGCTGTTCACAGTGACTGTCCTGTGAACTTCCTGGGTTCAGCATTGGTGCCTTCTTGCAGAGTAACCAACATATTTATATCTTCAGAATTCAGTAAAAGTGATGGTTATTTTGGACCACTTTCTGTCAGAAGCAGAATATTATGACCCAACTGAAAAGAGATATTTTTTCTAAATTTTTTTTCTTTTTTTCTCTTCCTGGTACTTGAGTTCAGCCAAGGTACAGCAATTCCTCATTATTCTCAGTTAATAGTTAGACCTCTAAATGGTCCACTTTTTATTTGGCACTGACAACACGACTGGAGTGTTTTGATAATTTCTAGATGTTACATTTTAGAAGGGGGCATGGACAAATGGGAACATATTCAGAAAAGTGGTCAGATTGATGAGTGGCCTCTAAAATCAGCCACGTGTCATATTAAAGATGAACTAACAGTAAAAGAATATTTAACTTAAGGAAAGGAAGACTTGCGGTACATGGTAACTACCTTCAAATATTTTAAACTGTTATGTTGAAGAGAGATTATATTTATTTTTTATTGTTTGGAAATCTTGAGCTGGGACAAATGTGTTGGGAAAGATTTCAGGTCAATGTAAAGAAAATATTCAGAGAGACTTAAAATGGATGAAGCTGAATTAGAATATTAGTTCTGCCTCCTACTAGCTGATCTTAAGAAATTTCACTTATCATCTCTGAGACTTGGTCTCTGAATCTCTAAGTTTATAATAATGATCATATATTATAGATGTACAATGTGCTATGTACTGAATAAGTTGCTTTGTATATAACATTAATAATGCTAAGGATGGTTCTTCTTCTTCTTTTACACATAAGGGAAGAGCTTTGTGGCAGTACATTTCAACCTTCTCCTGAAAAGTTTCTTCAATATTTGTGTTGGTGCCTGAGACATGCTGGTGCAGAATATTTTTTTCCTAATGGAAGTTATTGCCTATGTTAGTGATCAAACCTGTCAGTATCACAATTTTATTTGGCTCATAGTCCATTTGGAGAAATTGAAAATGAGTACCTGGAGTGGGTCTTTAAAGCTATAACAGCTATGTTGAAACACATTAGGTGAGTGTGTGTGTGTGTGTATGTGTGTGTGTCCAATATTAGAAAACTACAAGAGCTTTTGGTTTGTTTGTTTGTTTGTTTGTTTTTTGTAAAGTCTTGAAAAAGTTACCTGGTCTTATTAAATATCAGAATTTTTCCTATGAAATGGGAAACTACTATAGGTAGTTTCTCTTCATTTCACATATCTAGAGTTCTATAAATAGACTGAAAATTACTACATGTGTTGGAAATGATAAATTAATAGACTTCCTTAAATTTTGCTTCTTGCATTTACATATCATAACTTAAGTGAAATTAAATGTCATTGTTTATTCTTATTTATATTTATCAAATGTAGTGTTCTTCTGACATTCTTCAGGTTGCCATTCATCAGGACTTGAGTGGAGAACAACATATATTTCCTTTTGCAGATACAGTGATTTTGGTCATAAGTATAACTACAAAATTTAAAATTTAAAACATTATAGAAACATTTGCTATCTTAACATGGTATTTAACTTTATTTATATGTTACAAAGAGGCAGAGAGGTGGAACTACATAAATGAAAGGAAAATGAGGAAAAAAAGGATCCAACTCATTTATAATTGGAGTCCTTAGTAAAGGAAACTAAAATTTAAGAAGAAACCCCATGATTACAATTCTAATTCAAGTTTTTTAAGAAATAAAAAATACTTGAGTCTAAATATTAAAAAATATTTAAAAATGTGCAATGCATTGTGAAAAAATGACATAGGGTGGTCAATACTAAGACACTATTGGACTTGAAAGATAAAGAAGGGATCCCTTTTTAAGATTCTACCAAAGTAAAAGAAATAAAAATCACCTATAGTAAGAAGAGCATCAGACTGACCCACATTGTCCCAGCTGCAATATTCAATGTAACCCAGTTTGAATAACATCTAAAAAATTTGATTAAAAAAAGTCAACCCAAGGATGTCACATCCAGCCAAACTATCCTTCAAGTTGTAAAATACTATATAATAATTTGCATGCAAAGATTCCTTTGGGTTTTTCTGAGGAAAACTATTAGAGGGTGAAGTTCAGCCCACCAAGTGATGAATAAAAAAATTATAGCAAAAGGACTATATGGGTACTATATATAAATTTTTAATTACAACCAAATACATGGAAAAAATTATATAGTACTTCCTTTGTATTAACCACTGTTCTAAATTCTTGACATATATTAACTGTAGATATTAGAGTGAGTGATGAAAATGTAAATATAATATGCTTTCACAATTTACACATATGCCTCACAATTTAAAGGTAGGGCTTAGAGAAGGTTTGCAGTTTGCTTCATGTAAATGTGGGATCAAATGACTTATTTTCAAACATACTGAAATAAATCAACTATCAGAATATGAATTGATTTAACCATATAAAGTTAAATACTATAAGAGATAATATTACCTAAATTTGGATGGAATGAGGAGAGGGTAAAGAAAAGAAATAGAAAAAAAAAAAAGGAAAAGAAATAGGATAATGCTGTATTGATTGTGCTAGAAGTATGAGGGACACAGTTTTTAAAATACCAGACTGTAAGTAAGATATAAAGTTGTAAAAGTAACCTCTAAAATAAAAATGTAAAAAAATTAAGTATTTTAATAATTACCGGTATACATAACAAGTAAAGAAAAAAGACTACCTACTGAAAGACTTTTTAAAAAATCACAAAAACAGAAAATACAACATAAAACAGAGTCAGAACTAAGGGAAGATGTAGGTTCATATGTATAAATATGATTTAAAAGAAAAGACAAAATTATTAAAAGAAAAAGATTTTCAGATTGACAAAGTAAAACCTAACTCTGTACCAAATACATGAGATACACCTAAATCCTAAATGAAAGATAGAAAATGTATATAAGTTTACCATGATTATCAGGCAATGCTAATAAACAAAAGCAAAGATTTTATGCTATCAAAAATGGCAGCATAACTTGTTACAGAACAATCTTTGTTTTGAGAATAGCTAAGAAGCAAGAATCACACAGACACACACACACACACACACACACACAATCCGTCTTGAGATACTGGAGAGTGAGGCATAAAGATCTCAGAGAGGATTAAAGACACCAGACAGAAGGGTGATAAAGAGAGAAAATTCAATATTCAGCATATTTTTCTATTTGACATTTGTTAGTTTGCAAGCTGCAACTGAGAAGGTGAGAAACTGAAGAGTCTCCAGGAGTCCTTTGAGAATGTGGAAACAAAAGTTGAGCTTCAGACCTTCCAAAGAGAGAGATCTGACATATAATCCAAGCTTTCAGATGAGATTCCCACTGGGCTACACTCTAAGAGTAAGGGAGAAACAGAAATAGATCAACGCTCCTAAAGAATGAAGCCCAATCTAAAAAAAGTAAGGTGATCTGACTTCAGCCTATTTGCCTGAAACAAGATGATTCCTCCCTTGATGAAGGTAACATCATCTAGAACTTCATATTATCCCTATGACCTTTCATTTATTTTTTTATTTTTATATTTTTACAGTCTTGAGGCTTTTTTATTTTTTTTTTTACATTTATCATGCCATTAATTCATGGGGAATAGGTCCTAACAGCTCAAACTCCTATCCACTGTTTCTTACAAAATGTGTTTTTCTGGGTGGAGCAGGCTCGCGCTTCAGTTGAACGCAAGTAACTTTCTCATTGGCTTCCTTCTTTTTCTGATCATTTTCCTTCAGACACTTCAGGAAGCTATTTTGGCTCTTCGAGCGCTTAATATGCTCAATATGTGACTTCTCTTGGCAAGAATCTTGCCCTTGTTTGTTTATAGCAATGCCAACAGCATGCTCGGTAAAGTTGCAGACTCTTCCAGTTTTGCCATGGTAACATCTGTGGGGGCTTTCCTGTTTGAACAGTACCCATCCCCTTGATGTCCACAATATCACCTTTCTTGGAGATTTGCATGTATGTGGCCAAAGAAACAACTCAATGTTTTCTAAAAAGTCTAGAGAACATAGAGCAGGTGCCTCTCCTCTTTCCATCTGTGTTGGTCATTTTGGTGAAATTTCTGGAAGATGAAGTTTCTGGCTGAAAAAGCCCTGTAACTTTTCATTTAAAATATCTGTACTTTAGTGAAAAAACTACCAGGCAGATATGGAGACAGACCACGTGACAAAAGAGCCAAGAGGGAAAAAACAACTAATAGAAACAGAATCACAAGGGATACAGATATTTAAGTTACTAGGTGCAAATACAGATTGACTGTGCACTTCTGACTAGGATGTAAAAGATTGTGTCAAGCCTAAACACTCACAATTTACAACTAAGAGAAAAAGAGAAATTACAAAAAATTGTTTTGAAAAGGCAGCCTATAGCTATGGAAGCTATGAGGATTAAATGGTCCTAAATCATATAGAGAGGAAAAACTTTCAGAGGTGAGTAAATAGCAGCTCAGTTTGTTTGTTTATTTGTTTTATATGGGGAATTTGCCAGTTCTTGGTGTGAGCTGAAATGTGTAGCTTGCTCAGAGAGAGCAACAGTTAAAAGGAGAAACCAATGTAGCAGTAAGCAGTCTCTTGGGGGGTAGAGAGACAAAATTAAAGGCTTGATGTCTACAGATGCATAACCATTTTCCACAAAAGACATTTGCTATATTCTAAGACTACATAAAAGGCTGAAATCTAAACTAAAAAGTTTTGAAAGTGAAATCTGTTGCAGTCTCATACTTAGGAAACAAAGACCTAAAAACAGAAAAGGCAAGAAATGAAAGCCAAAGAAGATGTGGTGTATTGACACTGAGAATCAACAACCCTTTTTACTAACCAATGCTGAGTATACCAAAAAGTTGAGAAACCAGACCTCTGGCAAACCATTACTGCTGGGATAAGATCATTGGATGAATGTATTTGAGAAGTAGGTTATTTATACAGTCTGGGGGGGAAAATGTCCTCACATATTGTTTAGTAGTAACCAAGAGGAAAATAATATTTATACAGTGAAAAAAAACCCTTTGTCTTAACAAAGTGTCTAAAGTTAACATCATCGGCAACAGGGCAAAAAAATATTGTGTGCCTCTAGAAATGATAACTCTAAGAAGGTCACAGCATCATTTATATAGATAGTATTCCTTCCAAGATAGTCATAATCTGAATTTCATCATAGAAAAAAATAGCCAACAACTTAAATTGATGGGCTTTGTATAAAACATCTGGCATATGTTCTTTATAGAAGTCACATCACGAAAGAGGAAGTGTTGTGTCGGATCCAGCCTATTGATAGTGATGTTCCTGGCTGGGCATGCCTGAGGCTCTCACCCAGGATTCAGTAATTACTTGTAGTGAGCCCACATACAATACATGCCCTCCAACACTACCAAGGACCAGTGTTGTGGCTGGACTGGCCTTTATGGTTCTTATTATGATGACGGGACACACCTCAGCAAAACTACCAGGGAACTTGGAAAAACAAATTTTTTTACTAACAGGTGCTGGAAGATACACAGCAAGCCTGAGGGCCACACAGTGAGGTCACAGGTGGATAGAGAGGGAAGGAGCATGGATCAGGGATTCTGCTTTGATTAGGGTCTGAGGATGCAGTGCTTAGAGTTCCAGAGGTTCACTCTATTGGTGAATTTAGGGCATAAAGAATGGAAATTAAGTCCCAGGAAGGGAAAAGTGGGGTCACTTAAGTGGTCAATGATCTATATTACCAGGGATTTCCTCAAGAGGAAACTTTATGGGTAGGGGTGACCTGGTTCCTTATCTAATTGTTTACTAGTAGCCATGCCATACAGCTGGCAATAGTTTATTCAGAATGAATGTCTTTGAAATGGATGCCTCGGCAATCAAAAGCTTAATGTCGGACACTTACATTGCAATCAAAATGCTTAATGTCAGGCACTTGCACTACACAAAGACTGAGAAAATTTTAATTTAAAAGAGATTAAAGACATATGACAAGTAAATGGATGCATGATTCTACACTGGATACTTGATCAGGAAAAAAAATTCTATAAAGGACAACATCGAGACAATAGGTGAAATAGTTTTGTATTCATGTTTAATTTTTCTGAACTTAGTAGTTGTGCCATGTTTTATGCAAGAAAATGTCTTTTTTCTTAGGAAACATACACTGAAGTATTTTGGGGTGAAGGGTCATGATATTTAACACTCTTAAATGTTTCAGCTGATACAGAATGTGTATGTATTGTGCATGTGTAGAAAAGAAGGTGTGGCAAAAATTATCAATTGTCACTCTAGGTGAGTATGCATGGGAGTTCATTGTACTATTCTTGAAATTTTCTGGCAGCTTAAATATTTTTTTAACAAAAGTTTAAAGAAAAGAGCATGAGAAAACTCTGGAGACCTACATTATAAGAACAGAAGAGCTACACAGTCAGAGCTAGCCTCAGTCATGCCATTTAGTGAGATTATATTCATTTTGGTGACCCAGTTCATCACTGATTGGAGAGTAGTGATCATCTAGTGGACTGGCACTGTAAAAGATATTAAAAGTAATTTTCAGGGCAGCAAGAATATGATACTCAATAAAAATTTGGATCTACATAAAGAAATAAAGAGTGCTGGAAATGAAATAAAGGAGGCTAAAATCATTTTTTCCCTCTCTGTAGTAGCCCTTACGGATCCCCTCTTCTGGTATATATTACCTACCAAGACTATTCACCTTTGGAACCTTTATCTATTCTTCAAGACTCAATTCAGATGTCACCTCTTTTAAGAAATCTTTTCTAAAATTATTTATTTATTTATTTATTTATTTATTTATATTTGCCCCAGGGGTACAGGCCTGTGAATCATCAGGCTTACACCTTTCACAGCATTCACCAAAGCACAAACCCTCCCCAATGTTCATAACCCATCAAAATTTTTATTACTAACAGGCAGAATAGGTTTCCTTGGTTGTATGATTCCACAGGAACTTATACCTCTTGGCTGTACCTCTGACTTGATTTGTAACCCTTGGAACATATTTAATATCCCTAAATCTCAGTATTCTCATGTATAGGATAATAATAATACCTAAATTACAAGGCTGTTCTGAGAATGCCTGTGTATTACTTTAACAAAGAGATTGGGCCAGAGAAAGCATTTAAACCATATGAAATGATGTATAATAATCTTGTGATGATGATAGTCACTCCTTTTTTGTGATGGATAATATTGGCCAGAAGTGAACTTTATTTTGTTTTGCAATGCTTTTATAAAATACGCTTCATTAACAACTGTGTAAAGGAAAGTTATAATAATGTGATTAGGAATATTTGGATTTTCGTGTTGTTTTAATAGCAATAAAATCTACTAAATCAGAGGAACATGTCTTAGTCAGTAAGATATATGAAGAGGCAGGTAAGATAAGGAAGGATAAATGTTATGGTCCCTGTAATTTCTCAACCACCAAAGTGAAGTAAGCCAAGAACATAGCTGGAAGGGGACCAAGTGAAGCAGGGTCCAAATGAGCTTGTCAGCTATAAACCCTGATTGCACCAGACACAAGGCCCTGTTCACACCAAGGAGCAGAGCAAATAGTGATGGACAGCATATGCTTGACTAATACCATCTCAAGAGAGTAACAATATTACAGTTTGGAAGGGATATTGAATAGAGGTGATGAGAGTCAAGTGGTGAATAAAAATGAACAATATGCATGCTTGGGAATATCTTGGGTATTTTGTGTGTCTATACATTCTTTAGTTGGTATTTTTAAGACCTGTGTAAATAAAACAAATATGGAGACACATGTTGCCTCATGTCTTAGTAGCTGTTCTTAAAAAAATAAAAAATACCCTAATTATGTAATCATGAAAGACACGATAAAAGCATATTTTTCTCCTTTCTTCTCAGCAGATTTAAAAAGTAATTGTATACAATAGTATGCATATTGGGCCTATAAATGTATGTAAATAAATGTAATGTTTGACCTATAACATTAAAATGTGATATATTTGTCAGTAATAGCACAAAGGAGGCAGATAGGAACAAAGCTGAATTGGACTTAATTATGTGATATTGGGTTTGTAATATTAATTGATGTAATATATAACATTAATAAATGTAATAATTATACTACAAAAAGGAGGGAAATAGTGTAGTTATATAGGAGTCACATGTTTCTATATCTCACTGGAATCAAGCAAGTATAGAGCTAAAGCTGATTCTGTAAGTCAAAATATATATGGTAAGCCCTAGAACAACCATTAATATATGTCATATGTGTATGTATATGTATAGATAGAGTAAAAAATCATTAAAAAAGTTTAAATGTTTCATTGGAAAATAATACAAAAGAAAGCAGTAAAGTAGAAATAAAGGGACAAAAGACATGAGACACATAGAAAACCAAAAGAAAAGTGGCAGATATAAATCCAACTGTATCAATAATAACATTAAGTGCGAATGGATTAAACAATCAAATAAAAATACAGAGACTGTCAGAATGGATTTAAAAAAACAAAACAAAGCCCTGAACTACATACTGTCTGTAGGAGACATTTTATAGCAGCATTATTTGTAATAGTCAAATGGTGGAAACAACCACATATCCATTAACAGAAAATGGATAAATAAAATGTCCTCTGTCCATAAAATGGAATATTATTAACCGTAAAAGTGAATGAAGTAGGGATGCCTGGGTGGCTCAGTCAGATAAGGATCCAACCCTTGGTTTCAGCTCAGGTCACGATCTCCAGGTCCTGAGATGAAACCCCACGTGGGGCTCCATCCTTAGCGTGGAGTCTTCTTGCTTCCCTCCCTCCACTCTTTCCCCCACCACTTTCTCTCTCTCTCAAATAAATAAGTGAAATCTTTAAAAGAAAGTGAATGAAGGAATGATTTGTGCTACAACATGGATGAAACTTAAAAACATTATGCTAAGTGAAAATGCCACTCACAAAAGACCACATATTGTATATGTCTACTTATATGAAATATTGAGGACAAGGAAATCTAAAGACACAGAAAGTAGATTAATGATTGCTTAGGAGTGGGAGTGAGATGGTGATATAGGATATGATATCTTAAGGGTAGGAGGTTTCTTCTTGATGTGATAAATATGTTCTCAATTTGACAGTGGTGATGATTGCATATATCTGTGAATAAATATACTAAAAACCATTAAATTACACACTTTGGGTAAATTATATGGTATATTAATTATATTTTAACAAAGCTATTTTTAAAAAATAAAGAGGTACAGAAAAATGAATGATGAAAATTGAGAAATTCAAGAAAAGGATACCATTAAATCTAATTCAGAATATTATTTTGGCCAGAACTAAGAAATCTTTCGTAGTTTCTTTCTGAGAAATAACAAGAAATAGTATCAGAACCCCATTGTATAAAATACATAATCCATTGTATGCGTTTTTTAGAAAAGATCTTACTAATTTATTTGAGATAGAGAGAAAGAGACGGGGCAAAGGGAGAGGGAGAATCTGAAACAGATTCTGCACTGAGTGTGGAGCCCCACTCAGAGCTCAATCCCACAACCACGACATCATGACCTGAGCCAAGACCAAGAATCGGGCATTCAACCGACTGAACTACCCAGGCACCCCTCCACTGTGTGCATTTTAAGTTATTAAATTTATAGGGTTAAAAATAAACTTAAAAGCACAATGACAATACACAATATTTCTTAGACATATTTATGTATAGAGTTAAAGTAAAAGAAAGGTTGGGGGGGCATAGTTCATGTTGAGGAGGAATTTCTTTTCCTAGGGCTTAGAGGTTCAAGTCTAGGCACATCCAGAGTAAGACTGCTTGCTTTTCTCTACCCACTCACCATTTTTCCCAAAGAGAACAGGAGGTTGTTGGATTAGCAATTTGAGGACAAAGGCTGATACTTGCTCTGCTCCATCTCTCCCTTCCTCATCTTGAGATCTTCCTGTGTCAGAAAAAAAGGACCATTTGCTCTCCTACAAGTGGTAAGTTGGCTCTGTTTTTTTGTCAGAAATTCTAGTCAGGGGAGTGCTAGAATGTCAGATGGCCAGATGAAAAAGCATCTGCTTCTGTCTGATTTCTGTGTTTGTCTTTTACCTGGTTCTGAACTTGGCTGGGGAAAAGGATGTTGCTCATTGAACCCTCTCAAAACCCAGTAGTTTAAAACAGAGTTACCTGCTCATGATCTCAGGGTCCTGGGATTAAGTCCTGCAT
The DNA here is from genome assembly GCA_002007465.1 of Ailurus styani. NCBI lineage: Eukaryota > Metazoa > Chordata > Mammalia > Carnivora > Ailuridae > Ailurus > Ailurus styani. The sequence continues at coordinate 2,798,848 of LNAC01000160.1, forward strand.
CTGGCTCTCTGCTCAGCAGGGAGCCTGCTTCTCCTTACTCTCTCTGCCTGCCTCTCTGCCTACTTGTGATCTCTCTCTCTCTCTCTGTCAAATAAATAAATAAAATCTTAAAAAAAAAAAAACAAACAAACAAAAAACCAGAGTCACCTGCTATTCAGCAGCGTGAACCCGCCAGTTTAGTGTTTCAAGAGAGTTAGTTTTCTCCATATTTCAGTTATTAACATCAGAAAACATGAGACTCATTTTCCTCCCTCCGCTGACAAACTACAAAGAAACAATCAAAACCAGCATTTACCTCTTCATAAAGGAAATGAGGAGAGAGAACATGATCAGGGCAAAGGGGTCCCAGGGTCTTCAACTCCACTTGCAACATTTAATTCATTAAGCTCCTTTTTACCTATATTGATGCTTATTATGCCATTCCTGGTATAGTTTTGTGTTGTCTGAAATATGTTCTAGTATTTTTTAAAGGAAAGAAGGGGGGTAATCGGACTCAAGATATGGAGTGCTATTATAGAAGGGGAAAATTGAAGACTTTAAGATCTTTAGAGCTCACTATTTCTGCTTGCAAGCTTTTCTGAAACATTTCATGGACCTACAATATAGCCAGCCACTGTTTGCAAATGCTTGAAAAGTGTACATTTCTATGTAAACATTTATAGAAACAATTGAGCAGAAAAGAATTTCAAGCCCACGTGGTGACAATGCCTTAGCTTTGTGTATCGAAGCTAAACCAAAAACCTCTATTCTGCTTGAAGTTTCATGTACTGTCACATGCAACAAATTAGAAAGCTGTTTAAAATAATTCCCATTATGTTTAAGATTATTTTTTCGTTGTGAGAAAGCTTGCAGAGGATATTCATGTATACTTACTTTAAGACAAGTAGAATTGTCAACCACAAAGGACATAGAAAGAAGCAGTAAAAACCATGCATTACTGCCAACATATTGTCTAAGTTGGTGCTTCTCAAGGCTGTCCTTGGTAAAGGCCAGTCATTAAATTTTAAACATTTTAAAAATTTTCAGTTTTAAACATTAAATTTTTTTTCAATTTATCATTTGACATCTAAAAACATATAATTAAAAGTAGTTTCCAAAAAAATCAAGTAGAAAATGTGCAGATACAAACCCAAATCTATAATTCATCAGGTTTGACAGGCACCAAATTACTCCATCCAATTGCTTAAACATTTCTAAATGCTTACTTTCTCATTCTGTACTTATCTCACTGACCCATGAAACTGTGGACTAGCACTGGCCTCTGGACCACTGTTTGAGTAGCACCAGTCGAAGCCATTCTTTACTTTTTTCCTATATATTTTTTTTGCCTTGATAATAGTACACAAATATGCTTAATCTTGAGTTTAAACTGCTTTGACCTTTGTGTTTCTTCCTTTAAAGGATTTCAGCCTGTTTTTCTTTTTTTCCAGTTAAAATGATACCTCTCCTCTTTCCTTCTCTTGATGGATAACAGCATCTCTGAGATCAAACTGATCTAACAAGCAATATTCACAGATGATCTGTTTCCCTCCATTTCTACCTCTATCTCCCTCTTCCTCTTTCCTTAACAAATAGTTGAATGTCTACTCTGTACCAGGAACTACAGATCCATAGATAAGACACCAGGTCCCTCTCCTTGTGGTGCTCAATATCTACTAGGAAAACACTAGTTGAGCAAATAATGTATTACTTAGAATAAGGATAAGTTCTACAAAGGAGAAATAGAGGCTACTATAGGGTTAACATGCATGATGAGACCTGCTAACCTATATAATTCTAGAAGACAAAAGTTTAGATTTATCTTTAAGAAATGAATTATGTTTATATGTACCATCTTTAAAATGAAACTATATCTTTTCAAAATGACATTTTTAATTTTAAAAGTCTGAAATGAATGATTTCTTAAAAGTAATTTCAATTGACTCAGCTTAAGGAGCTGAGAACAGTAATCTAATTATCAAAAAAGATCTCTTAGCCCGAAGGATTTTAAAAATCAGATTACAACCTGATTTATACTCAAATGCATTAAAATTTTCTCTTAGTATTTTTAAAAGATAAATAAATATCTATAATTGCTTTAGTTCCAGTAACATGACCTTTCAAACTCAATTCACCTATTACTCTTAAATTAAAAATATTTCTTGTTGAGAATTTCAATAATTAAACATATTGTCAATGTCTACTATTTTTTTCTTTTATGCTTCGATTTAGTTTGCTGATCTGAAATTTTTGACAATTTTGTCCTTTCTTTAAAGTCATTCTCTCACAAAAATGTCAACTCTAAACTTTCACTCATCTATGTTGATAAGGAAAACAAAGATGATTTTATCCAGATATAAAACAAGTGTCATATTATCCAATATTCCAACATGTAATATTTCACAAATGTAGCCTTTCTTAATTTTTATCAAATTATTCCTGCTCTTACTCTCTTTTTAAAGAAGTAGTAAAATTTCAAAATAATTTTGATGATTGATAGGAAGAGAACAAGAATATTACCTATATAATCACTGAAGAGTCATCAGGAAATAATAGTACAAATGGACAAAGTGATTTCTCTACTGCTATTGAAAATGACCATCTTGGAAAACCTTGTAGTTTCTCTTGATTATATCAACAAGGGAGAGAAACAATAACTAGCAAAATAGAATGATGATGGCAAGAATCCCAAATGCTTCACTATTTCCAGCTTGGTGTAGTATTGATGAACTTATGCATCATTTTAAGGTAATCTATCCAGAAAAATACAAATAAATATATTCTTCAGAAAACTAACAAATGTGTTTAATATGAGATTGCTAACACCCAATAAGAAGCAAAAGTTAAATTTCTATGAACATGTCTGTATCTGTGTATTTATTTGTAATCTATATTTTTGTAAAAAACATATAGATATATTTATAAATCAAAATCTGTACTGTTTTAAAATTCTAAGTTTAAATAAATGCTACTCAAAAAGTAGCTCACTAGAAAATCAAATTTTCTGTTGTGTCTTATGAATACAATCTTAAATATAGTTTGATGCTGGATCAGTTTGGAAAAATAAAACGTACTTTTATTGCAGAAGTATTGAACGTAGACTAGTGAAAACAGTCAACAGAAGCTGATTTCTTTACTACCATCTGTGCTGATAAAAACCATATAGGTCACCTCTCAGTCAATCAATTTAACTATTTGTTCAGTCATAAGTGTCCTGAACTATAGTTCTGAGAACATAATTATTAACCTTATTGATACTTATGTTTACACTTTCTTTTGACAGATATATCTTATACAGTGTCTCCAAGTTTGTAAGAATTCCATTTTTTAATCTCCTGGGAGTTCAGAAAAATGTCAGGAAAACCTCAAAGACTGGAGTATTTCTATAGCTAAGGAAATATACTTTCCATCTTGACTTTGCTCTAATACTGTTAGATGTACATAGGAAGTATCCTCAGATGAACTAGTGAAAGGGCTTATTATTTATGTATTTTTTATGTATTTATTTTAAGCTACTATGTCATTAACTTTTATACAAATGGGATGTGTTAAAGCAGTGAAAATATATTTTAAAACTCACATTGGCAATAAAGAATTAAATTTCTGAGTGAAATTTTAAAAACAAAATTTTGTACTATAGTACAACATGTCGTATGTTGTATTCTCTTCATATCTCTATTCTCCCTGTGTTCACTTTTCTTATTCATGGGATTTCATCTCTGATCTTTTTGTCAGGTATCTCAGGTACTTATTGCCTTCATGTTTGCAGCCATTTCTCTGGTTTCAGTTTTTCTCGACTATATAACCTGTAACAAGTGTGTGTGTGTGTGTGTGTGTGTGTGTGTGTGTGTGTATTAATTTCTTGAACTATACCACTGTAAACCTACCTGCAGACTCAATGAGATCCCCTATTAATATTTATGGTCAGCTGGGTCTGCAAATACTAAATATGATTCTGGACACTCCAGACCTCATTCCATGTGTCTCCAGCAGAGTGTAAGGCAGCATGACTGATCCACAGGTGAGTAGCATTGCCTCTTCTAGGAACAGTACATCAGAGTATTTGCAAACTTATGGCTTAAAGGAGAAACAAACATACGGAGCCTGGAAAAGGTTGGGCCTGGAGCCATCATGATGCCATGGTTAGCCAATTCCATAGGCACATCTGGTAAGCAATTGTAGTCCATGAACCCTGTAAAATTGTAAACGTGGCCTGTTGAGCATAAGGGCCCTTTATATCTGACATTATATTGACCGGGCTCTTGCTATTCCCTCCAGAGAGGCCCTTCACCCTGCTCTGTAAACAGAGAAGGAAGTCAGAGGCCCGCTCTTGCATGCAGGCGGTCAGCAGCTCACCCTGAACTTGCTTCAGCCAGAGCACACTCAGGCGTCATGGTCAGTGGATATCTTGGGGCTTCAAAGGTGAGTCCACTGCTCAAAAGGAGACATTTCGATGACCCAGGATTCCTGGCAGATTTTATTTCAGTTGCTGGAAAGTTCTCAAAAAAGCTCAAAAGCCCTCCAGCTGCCCAGAGAGTCTGAAATGCATGCAGTGGGTCTCCCAGACAAAGCTTTAGAAAGCTGCTAGCAACACAGATCCAACACAGCCTCTGCATCTTGATTTCACTAGAACAGATGTTATCTGCAAGCAATTAACATACTTGTCATCACCAGTGAAACAGATACAGAATTCTTCAGGTTTTTTTTTTTTTAATGCACCCTAAAGAAAAGTGTTTGTACATAAAACAAAATGTTCACATTAGTATTAAAATAATATTCAGTGAAGAAAGTTGCATGTGTCAATTTTTCAGTTTTTTCTAATTTTTTTTGTAGAAAAGACTGCAATAATTTTTAGAAAACTGTGAGGGAATAAATGTCACCAGCAATATAAATATTTGTGACAACTCCTTGTTCAATTAAACCAGTATCTATTTGTGATTATTTTCTATCTTCATATCTTGACTAATAAAATTTGCCATTTGGTGCATTTTCTTCTACTTTAAATTTTTCAAAATTGATTGATTTTATAGATTTCTGTGGGAAATAATGGGATTTGCTTTATTATAATAATTCAAACATCAAATAGTAAAATATTGACCAAAATATGACCCTTAAGATTGGGTCAAGTGAAAAGTTTGGTAAAACTCAATGTGCAGCTATCCTAGGTGATAAAAACAAAAACAAAAATAAAACAGAAATCTTAAGCTTGAGTTGTTCCAACAGAAGAAAAAAAACCCACATAGCACAATACCTTTGTATTATATAATTATACTCTTGACATCAACTCAATTTCTTACAGGCTAACTCCGTAACACAACAGTCCTGGTTTATCTTTCTTCATAAAATTGAGTTTTCATTCAGCATTCATACCCTCATACTTCTTTTTTTAATTAGTAAAAACTGAAAGGTTTGATTTCTAGCATTTCAACTTCTGGTCACAAATTTTTCTGCAGAGGTTAAATTCAATTTTTTTTTCTTTTTTTTCCTTTAAGAAATTTTGTAAAATTTAATGACAATGATTTGGCCATACCGACAGCTTAACTAATTTGAAAATACAAACACATTACCTGAGCAAATGCTATGACTGATATATTCCTTCTGAACAGAGTACTTATAATATATGAAGCAAAATGAATATTCACTGCTACTAACTGGGTGGCAGATGTGGGGTAGTAAAAGATCACTGAATTAGTGTCTAATATTCTGGTTCATTCTCACAGGTCTGCAATTTACTGGTGGGTGATCTTGAACATGGCCCAACATTCTTACCTAGAAAATGATGATCTTCTTAAATGATTTACTGTGAGTTAATATCGTTTATATGAAAATACTTTATGATTATGGCACATTATATAAATGAAAATAACATTTTAATCATAAAATATTTTACAAAATATATACTCAATAAATACCTGGTATAGAGCATTGCCAACTCTATTGGGTGATGCTAGCTCTAGTGCTCCATTGGTTCTTGAGGCTTCCTCTCCAACAGGAAGTGTTTACTTGGTTCAACTTTACTATTAGATAAATTGGTTGTTCAGTTGTCTACTGATAATTTCTCCTATGTCATACAGATGGTTGTTCACACTCTTCTTCCAACATTTTCTTTCTTTATCTTTGTACAAGGCCTCATGTCCTTAGGTCCTCCTCAAGTCTTGGTTGTCCTTGGTGCTCAGTGTGTGTCAGGAAGTCAAATCCTTTAGTTTAAAATCTCCACAGCACTCATTAGGTATTTTACTGCCTAAGACAAGGCTACCTTATATTTTAACATCTTTTACTGATATCCATTTACATCAGTTATATCAGAATCCCCCTGTAGTTTCTCATTCTTCTGCATAGTATCAACCTCTATTAAACTGCCCAGTAAGAAATAACTACTTAAATGTCTCCTAATATTAATGATTTGAAATCTCTAAAATCAGAACCTGGATATTATGGGTAGGCTTTTGTCCAAGTGATTTTAGACCAATCCTTTAGCAAGAAAGGCAAAACAGCCAATGAAATAAACAGGGTACTATGGTGGAGATGAGCAGGTACAGGAGGACACTTTAGTGGAGTCTAGAAGGACAATGTAAGTTGCAACGTAAAGGAGGAGAAGCATCCTGTCAGACCAAGGGCAAGGCAAAGAACAGAAGGTTCAAAATCCATTAGCAGAGAAGAACTTACCTATTCTAAGTTTTCTGAGGGCCGTGTGGGTAAATAAAGCACAGTGAAAGGAGAAGAAAAGGCAAGGGATCATGAAAGATAATAATGACAGTTTTGTCAGCCAACATTTATTGTGTGCTTTCTATTGCCAGATACAATCTTTGATTATTGGGGAGGGAGAAAGATGTGTAGGAGATTCATTAGTGGGATTTTCAGTTCCTTAATTTGGAAATTACACATACAACTTCCACTATCATTTTATTGTCTAAGCTTAGTCACATGCTTGTGATGAACTGCAAGAAATATGGACAAGTAGGTGAAATTCAGTTGAGCATCAGATCTTCTGTAATGCTCCTCAAACACCGCTTAAGAAGGGTAACAAGCCTGAGATTTTTAGTTGATAGTAGAGGGATCATATTACTCTTTCAAGTCTGTACTCTCAGATTTTCTTCTGCTATTCTTTAGCGTCAGTGTATACTGATTATTACACAGTTACTGGAAGTACCAGATGTGTTTCCATAGTTCCCCTTCATGTAGGATATTAAATAAACAGATGCCATTTCTAATTAGAAACTTCCATTTCTTCCTACTTAATATAAAATGTTTCAAATTATTTCCAAATTAGAGATTTTTTTTTCTGTTTATGTTTTTCATGGTTTTGTAGTAAGGTTCTCTAAGAGGAGTAATCTTAAAGCTTTTGCTTGTCCCAAGTGTACTGTTCATATGCTGATTGATTTGAAACACAACTTCAAGAAATGTGAAAGCATCTTCCAATTTTTAAATAAGATGCAGTTGTGCTCTGTTTCTTAAATGATATACTGTGTTGGCATGATATCTATACGGTGTCATCATTGTTGTAATATCGAAGGTTTAGGCAAATGTTCAATTGTGTTTTCACTTATTTTGGAAAATTGTATTACATTAATAAATTTAGCAGGAAAAGGAATACAGTTCAAATACTTTAAAATATCTTTCAAATATAGTTCTGGAATTCAAATTGAACATCATTGTAAAATGTTTTCAGAAATGTTGGAAAGCCATCTATAGTATGCTTTCAAAGGAATTATTTTATCAATTGGGAGGTTAAATTGGAAGACTTCTGGATTTTCCTGGAAAGTTTCATTCATCTCTGTGGTTCTTTTGCTTTAGGACCTGACATGTTTAAGATTACTTACTTCTTTATTTATTTCTCTTTAACCATTAGGTCCTGGGACTCAGACATAGAGCACATTCCCCCTTTTTTAAAACAAAAATTTGCAAACAGCTTATTATGACTTTTGAGTTAACCTGATAGATAGGAATTCTACATATGATTCCAGCAATGCAATAGACTAGATACTCTGACGTTCCCTCCAGCTAATCCATAAATAGAGACTGACTTAGTTACACCAAACATAATTTTTAATCGTAGATTTTTCTCACTAAAAATTGGAAATTAGTAAGTGTGAAAAGAACAGTCAGCAATGAGAGTCAAGATGCTGAAGAAGACTTAGATCAGTGACTAATTCTGTCATGTTCATGGAAGACTCAATATCTTCAAAAATATCAGTTCTTTTCAAATTGATACATGGGACAAGGGCAACTATGATAAAAATCAAAGCTGGATTTTTTAAAAAGAATTTGATATGCAGATTTAAAATTTATGAAGAAGTCTAAGGGCCCAAGAATGGTCAAAATATGGAACAAGAGCAATCATGTTGGAGGGATTGTTTAACGAGATTAAAGGTTTATCTTTATAAACTGGAATAAGCTCAAAAATGACCAGTAAAACAGAATAGAAAGCCCAGAAATAGATCCATTAATCTATGGAAAAGAATATATGTCAGAATCATCATTGCTGGTGACAGGGGAAAACAGGAACCATAAAACACCTGTGCTGGACAGCTGATTATTTGTATGGAAAAAAATTCAATTAGAACACTACCTCAGATCATACACAAATATCAATTTCTGACTGACAAAAAAGATTTTTTTAATTTTAAGGAAAATGTGGGAAAGTATCTTTATAACATCATGACACAGTAAGAGTTCCTAAGCAAAGTATAAAATGTACTAGCTACAAAAGAAAAAACTACAAGCAAATTTATGACCTTTGGTTAATAATCATTAAAAAAAATAAAGACACATGTAACAAGGGATTTAAATTATTTAAAATTATTTAAAATATATAAAGATACCATTTAATACGCTCTAGAGTGGCAAAGGTAGGACATTTTTGTCGAAGGCTTGCAAAAGATGAGGAGCAGTGGAAACCATAATATACTTCAGGAATGAAAATTGATATAACTACTGTGGAAAACACTTGGGCATTATATAGTGCAGTTGAATCATGGTATACCCTACATTTATAATATTATAGTAACAACATTAATATTATGTTATATAATATGGTACATATATAATAATAATAATAATAATATAAAGGAACTCCACTCATAAATATTCTGTCAGGATTCTACCAAAGAAATAGAATCTGTAGGATAAATAGACACATCTGTCCATATTTCCCCAACGTAGTTTTGTTTGTTTGTTTGTCTATGTGTGGGCTTATGTGATTATGGGGGTTGACTAAAAGTAAGTCCCAAATCCATAGGTCAGGCCATCGGAAAGATAAGCTAGAAATTTTTGGGCAGGAGTTGAAGTCATATTCCACAGGTGGAATTTCTTTCCCTTAGAAAAACCTAATTTCTTCTCTTAAGTCCTTTCAAATGATTGCCTCTAGACCACCTAAAGTATTCAGGATAATCTTCTTAAAGTCAACTAATTGCAGATGTTAATCATGTCTACAAAATATCTTCACAGCAACACCAAGATTAAAGTCTTAATATCTGGGGACTATATCCTAGCCAAATTGACATGTAAAACTGACTATCACAAGTACAGAGTCTAGAGAAATTCTTCACAAGTACCCTAAGAAAAATGTACAAGTTAATGGAAATTTTTATAATATTAATAAATGGAAATTAACACAAATGTTCATTAAGAAATAATGAAGAAATAAATTGTGAATTAGTCACACAATGAAATATTATGCAATAGTAAAAATGGACTCTAGTTACCCAAAATAGCATGGATGATGATTAAAACATAATGTGAATGAAAAGCAACTTCTAGAAGATTATGTTCACTCTCATTTTTGAAAGTTCAAAAGCAAGAGCTTCACTAGTTTATACATGTGAGAAAACAAATACAAAAAAATGAAAGAATAATAAATTCAGAATCTTGGTTAGTTATGTTGGTTTTGGAGTGAAGGCACATATGGTAGATTTAATGGTGCTGAAAATTTCCAGGTTTTATGTGGTAATGTGTTCACAAGTGCTTGTTTTATAAATGCATCATAACTTACACAGTACCTATATTTTTCTATATCAAATTTTATAAAATATAAATGCAAAATTAAGGAACCAATCATTTTTATCATTCGCTTGTTGATTGGCATCAGCATTTTTGGAAAGTGTGGAGCCTAGATATGTGTTCAAGTCTGGTAAGCGGCATTTATTGGGCCAGAGGTCTCAGTAGCTATCCTGATATAAATGACTGTGATTTGTGCAAATTGCAAATAGTTCCATAACTGCTGCATACTTTCTTGGTTCTCCTAGCTTTTTCCTGTTAGTGCTCTTCCCTAATTTCCAAGTGAGCTCCAATTCCTGAGCTGGGCTTTATCTAGATTGTCAGAAATAGCCTGGTTCCAGTGAAGTTAGGATCAAACTATAGGGAGGGTCTCGAATGTTCCGATTGGAAAGCAAGCCACAAAACAGGTACTCCCCTTTGAGTCCCAGCTATGTGTTTCTTGGTTTGATCATTGACATTTTGATTCATTGTTGAACAATTGACTGGGCTCTCACACCACTTCTTGTATTATTTTTTCTATCTTAACAACAATGTGTTAGTGAAAAATACTATGAAAATGCTGCTATAAAGATTGTGAGGGGAAGTAGTTGCTCTCATCCCTTGCTCTCTCATGGCCGGGGGTCTCAAATTTATGCTGAATATTTTGTTTTGGCCTGTCTCTGACTCTAGTATTAACCTTTGTGCTAGGCATTTCTGCTATCCGTCTTCTCAATCTGCTCCATTTCTGCTCTTTTTACTTTAATCTTGCTACTGAAAATACAAAGGTGCATACTTTGCTATAGTTCTTAAGATGGGGAAACAATAAATATGCAGACAGGATTAGAAATTTGAAATATATGTAATTAGCTTTTTACTCTAATAATTTTATTATTTACCTCATTCTTGCTAGTTTTCTATTCAATGTTTTTAGGGACAAAAAAAAAACCAACAAAAAACAGCTCATTTCTAATACATATTGTTCAGTTCTTGTCTTTACTTAAGTTACTGTTCACATATGTTGAGAAATAAATGCTAAATATTAATGCTAAATAATGCTAAATAATATATTAAATAAATAAATAAATATAAAACAATAGCAACAAAGACTCTTTTTCCAGTGGACCTTAATAGGTCCATTGCTCACAGGGCTCTCAATCTCTTCTACCTCTTCGTTCTGGCTTCTCCTGGTCACTGCCAACTAGTGGCATCTCTGAACAGCTTGTTAAAAAGGAGCATAAGCTTTGCTTCCCTTAGGTCTTCTCAGTATGAGGGGTTCCAAGGCACTGAACTGCCAAGACTGAGTATTTCTTGAATGGTCCGCTCAGAATTCAGACCCCTGGGCTGAAGCTAGATTTATACAATCCTCCAAATCCTGCAGGTAAATACAGAGCCGCACAAACTTTGTCTAGTTAACTCTACACCCGTCATGGGAAGGGGAGTGCCTAGGTCAGGAAGTAGAGTATAAAGAACTACACTTGACATTTTGAATTAAGTGAAGCTACATTTCACCAGAGGACAAATGATAGAAATACCAACTTACTAAATCCACTTGTATGAGACCACCTTCTGTTTATTCCTCTTTTCTAATTACATTGGTTAGAACAATATTAATTGATGCTTATGATAACAGGTGATTTGTCCTGTTTAGCATGATGATACCTTTTTAGATAGGGGATAGTGAGAGAAGGGGTAGGGAGCCCCAAGGAGCAGAAAAAAGGGCAAAATAAAGCTGAGGCCAGACTCATAAATATACATTATCATTTTATCTCAATTTTTAAAAAGACTGTTGCTGCTTCTTAGTGTTTAGGAGGAAATAGAGGATACTAGTTCGAGATGGAAAATGAAACCCCTTCCTTTCCACAGCCTTGGTAAAATTTCAGAACAGAATATATTTAAATTGTTTCTCTATTTAATTTTGACTACGTAACACATAAACTAAAAATTTTTTAATCAAATACCATAGCAGAGTTTATACTGAAAAGTAAGTATCCTGTTTACCCCATACCTCCTACTTTTTGTCCCAGAGGCAACCACTCTTAATGGGGTCTTGTGAGTATTTACAGAATATTCTGTCTGTATAAACCATTTTCACAAAACTTATAGATGACTTCTTTATAGACGGCTCTGTCCTTTGATTATTTTTTGCACAGTAATGTATCTTAGAAATCATTCTCTATCAGTGTATAGATCTGCCTCATTCTTTTCAATGGAGATCATGTGGATGAACCATAATTTATAGGACCAATTCTTCTTGTTGGGCATTTAGGTTATTTTCACTCTTTAGTTACCACAACCAATGCTGTTAATAATTGAATACTGTTTCGAGTACAAGTGTGAGTATATTGGTAGGATGCCAAAAGTGGAATTGGTGGGTGGAGGGATATGTGCCTTTTGACAGAGAGTATGAAAAGGCTTACATAAGAGGTTGCTTATTTTACAGTAATGCTTACAATACTCAAGAGTGCCAGTTCCACCTACCCAAGCCTAACAGAGTTGATTTATACTCAAGCTGTGTGATCTTTTTCAAAATGATAAGTATAAAATGATATTCTATGCATAATCTGCATTTCCTACTTTCCAAAGGACTTTGAACAACTGTCATGCATCCAAAATTGCCACATGTTTCTTTTCCTGTCCTTTGACTCAATTCCACTAGAATATTGGGTCTTTCCTTACTGGGAATAGAATATGTTTACATACCACTCGATTGCCCTCTCTTTTACATATATTGCATATATTTCCCAGGTCTTTGTTTGTCTTTTGCTTTCAAATATCACATTTGTTTCATGCATATTAAAAATTATGTAGACAGATTATCAATATTTTTATCTATGACTGCCATATTGTATCTCTAGATATATCTGTCTCATATTGAGACCTAACAGTTTTATAGTTTCAAATTTTATGTTTAATTCCTGGAGTCATCTGAAATTTATTTGGTATAAGATTTGAGGAAGTCAATAAATGTATTTTAGTATAGCTTCTATTTTTCCAGGCAAATTAATTCAGTGATCCATTTTTGACCAAAGATTGCAAATACTGTCTATATAATTTTATAAATCCTGACACAAATTTGGGTTATATAGAGACACTCTATTCTATTACATTGGCATATTTGTATATTGATATTCTAGTATGAATCCTACTTCAATTAATAAAGCTTTCCATTACAGTTTGTTATCTGATAAAGCTATTCTGTTTTTATTTCTTTTCTCTTTTGGACATTTTCTGCCTATTCCTACACATTTATCTTGGTATAAAAATTATAGAATCACTTAGTCTAATTTTTAAAAATGTATTTTAAAATTATTTAAGATAATCTATTCAGCATTTTTATTGAGATGTCTAAAAATCTTATATAAATTTCAAGTCTTCCTTTCAAAGAACAGAATGTGTATTTCCAGATCCTCATACATTTCTTGCTAAATTTACTAAATTTATTTATTTACATCTTTTATGTTGTTATTTGTAATGGGTTCTTTTCTCTTTTATTTTGTTTTGCAATGGAGAGTGGTTTCCATGTAAGAAGGTTATTAATTTTGGTACGTTGATATGTACTCAGCCAACTTACTGAATTCTCTTATCCTTGGTTATAGTTTTCTGAATTAATGCCTTGGAATTTTCAGTTAGGACCTTATATTTCAATGTAATATAATTTCAATTTTTCCTTAAAAACTGTATATTCTTTATTTTTCCTCTTTAATTGCATTTACTAGAACAATGTTAGTTAATCCTTATGTTAGTGAGTTTTTTAATATTGTTTCTGATTCTAGAGCAGCACTGTCATAAAACTTCATGCAATGATGGCAATGGTCTATGTCTGTGTTATACAATACGGTAACCACTAGCTGTGATTGACTATTGAGCACTTGATATTTGGCTAGTGATACTGAATATCTAATTTTATTGAATTTTAACTATTTTAAACACAAATTTAAATTAGCAAATGTGCCTTGTGTACTGTATTGGACAGTACAGTTTAGAATTTAAAATTAAGCATGATGATATGTGTTCTTCAACCTACCCTGTATTTTTTCTTCACTTTTTTTAGGTCACTGGTTTTGTTGCTTTTCCATTTTACTTAACTAAATTCTTGATTTATTTATTTTCATCCTTATTAACTTATTATTGTAAGAAGTGCTTAACCACTTTTTCTACTGTATCTCATGTATTCTGAAATGTTATATTTCATTAATTATAGATTTTATGTAACAGCTTTGGTACTGTCTTTGACAAGATGTGGTTGGGTAGTCTTATTTTTCTAATTGTTAATTCATTGAAATATGCCTTGTGCGTACATATGATTTTTTTTTTCTTTTCTCCCTCCTCCCCACTCTACCACTCCCTTCCCCCCAATAACTGGGCAGCTTGGAAGATGTAAGGTAATCCAGTGCAAACCTAATTAGCTGAAAGGATTTGTTAATTTGATGAATAGAGACGATAAATTATTTAGAGGTGAGAACATGAACAACTATTGGAGAGAACCTGCTGTTTCTGAAGCTTAGTTCAGGTTAGGACAAGAGCAGAGAAATAAATTCAATGTGAGAAAAAAGACATTAAAAGGGAAGAGGAAAGAAGAAAAAGTAGGAACTGGATATTGTAGTGGTCAAATATCCTCTTGGGTCATTTCTAGAACATAACTGTGAATATAATGAAAACTAATTTCCTAGTTGACTTAATTTACTGGTTCTACATCAATGGAAAACAATAACCTCTCTAAAAAACCAAGAATCAGAACTACCACAATAGCCTAGGTCCAGTCTACATCTTAGATGAAAGAAGCGTATGCTCCTCATTTTTTCAGATGAGTCAACCAAGGCCTTTGAAGAATGCCTGACACATAGAGATTGCTTCCAAATATTAGTTTGATGAATAGGTGAATGAATAAATGGTTCAGCCAAGGTCAGAGAGCTGGAGACAGGTGGAGAATTAGGGGTAATTGATCCTGGTGTCCTGCCTTTTAATGCCTTAGTCTTTCTAGCACCCCATATTCACTATTTATTAAACATAACAGACTTAAAATTTCATTTCATTGGACAGATATTGTTTCAGTTTCTGCTTTTCCCAATCTTAAATATGAGAAAAAGAAACAGCCAAGGCAAGATCTTGTGAGTATAGTAGTTGAAAGTGTTTAGGAAACATACTAAAGAGAAGAACTGTAGAGGCTTATGAAGGCAATGTCCAGACACAAAAAACAGTCTCATATGAATTATTATCACTGCACCCCAGCAACACACCCACAGTTAAGAGTTGAGGATCACTCAGAGAGTAATTGCATATAGTAAGAAAATAGAGTGTAGGTTATATTTGCTATACCAACTCCGGTGGTTTGGTGGTGGCTTTCTGGAATACAGCTGAGAAAAATTCAGAGTTCATGCATGAGATCAGCAAGAAAGTATACATGATTGATTAAAATGTCTATTATGGCTATGGAGGAAAATGCAGTATTATTAATGCCATAAATTTTCAACTCTAACTTATTATATTTTACATAATTGCTTTCACATTATTCAGTGAGTTAACTGAGTGACAGATGACTAAGCCATAATAGACAATTTGTATGTATTTGTTGAACTAAGTTTTGTTAAAATAAGTGCTTTACTTACAACAGTGGGTGGATAAATATTTCATGAGTAGCATACGTAGTGATCAAAGATTTTGGAGGTATGCTGATAGGAAGATATATTGAAAAGATAAGAGAATATTATCCCAGAAATAAGAATTGCATAGCTGTATTGCCTGGAAGTGAAGAGGAAGAGAGAGATTTCTTGATACCAGGGAAAGATGATTGACATTGCCTCACATGCCAGTGGTCAGAACAAAAATGCATTTTAATTGCAATATTTTAGAGAAGTTCAATTAAGTCTACATTTTGAAAAATTTGGGCTGAAGTCAATTAAAAAGTACAAGAGAACTAGGTTAAACTTGTGGTTAATGTGGTTGCACCATTCAGTGACATGTGGGACACATTCTTGGATGGAAGAAACCATCATCCAAGTTTAGAATTATTTGGAACCTGCGGCTTTTGAGATCTGAACCCAACCTGAACTTCTTGGTGCTGTGTATTTTCTTTTTGTTTTATTTCCTGGCATGAGAACTTGTTGTGTGTGTGTGTGTGTGTGTGTGTGAGTGTGTGTATATTCATTCTAATGTTTATAAAAAAGTTTATTATAAAGCCAATTGGGAAATATGTTTTTATTAAATATACTTTGATGAGTTAACTGTAAATAAAACTAATATTAAGAGGATTAAATTTCCACTAAAACATACAAAAATTTAGAAATTGAAAAGAGAGATACTTAGAAAAACATAGCTTAGGTTTTATCCAAACCAGAACATTTGTAAAAATAGCTAAAAAAATATTAGGTGATCTCAAGTTGTGGTACAGCTCAAAAACTTAAGTTACATTGTTTTCCAATATTCAGATTCTCTAGGATCCCCAAGCAATAGAAGGTAAAACTATTACTCCTTGGGGAAGAGAATTTCAGATCTCTGATTTTGGTCTTCTGCTCATTCATCAAACCACACTGGAACCTGTTCTTGGTTGGATAATATATAGGGCCACCATGCAAGTTCTAAGAGCCACCTGGGAGAAATGATTAAAATCATGTGGCTAAGCTCTTCAAAACATATAGAAAAATTGATATGCCTATCCCTGTGGGAGGAAAAGAAATCCACAAGAATAATGACCTTAATGGAGCCTTGGGTGTTGCTCGACTTCCAGTGTGTATCCTGTAGTGCTGCCAAATCTTCTAATCTGAAGGATTGTGGTGTTGGCCAGCAGGAGAGTGAAATAAATGTATGGAATATGGGACATTGTTTGCATGTGGTTTTGTGAGAATATGATTGTTTTAAGTAGTAAGTCTTTTACTATTTTACTCAGTTCATTGTACTATTTTACATTTTTTTCAAAGGTACCATTTTAATTTAATATGGCGGAGTGGAAAGAGTGTGGGTTTTGGAGTCAAGCATATTTGACTCCGTCATTCACTAGCTGAGTGAATTTGGGCAAGAGCTGTACCTGGCATATGGTGTAAATAAATACTTGTTAAAGGAGGGAATGAATGAATAAAAGCAAATAACCACTCTTAGCCTCAATAAAATTTAACCATGCCTGTCAGCTTTTGTTTAATTTTCATGTAATGGGACCAGATCACTAGGCATTTAGAACAAAAGACATGAGAACAGAACCTCTTCTCTTGACAAAGGGGTCTTGACAACACGGTGGCAAGTTAGAGAACAAAGCTGGCTTTATCATAAATGAAAAAGAAATTAAGAGATCACATTTATAATGGTTCTTTGCCAGTGTTTTGGTTATGCAGATTTTCAGCATTGCTGTTCAGTGCTGTTGTAACATTTTGAGCTTAGATCCTCTAAAATAAAACCAGTGAATCCTGCTTTTTGTAGTCTAATTTTTGGACAGCTATAACCATCAGATGGAAAACAATATTCTGGAATCTATAGTTAAGCTTATCAAATAATAAATATTTTCCACTGTTTTCCCATCTTACCCAGGCCAGTTTCTGAATATTGCTGATTGTCCTAGAATATTTATATCCATTACAGAAACCTCTGTTAATGTTCCTATTAGCCCAGAGGATGTTTGTTAGTACAGAGCATCCAGGAAGTCACTAAATCCATACGGGTTATTAGTCAGTTATATATCAACTTGGGTGATTGAGGGATCCATATATGCCTGGTATATCTTCCATTATGGGACCTCAGATCCTAACTAATGAATGTTAATTATTTCTGATCTTTAATATACATCTATGAAAGAAATATCTTTAATGCATAACTGCTTTCTGCCTTTATAGCTACTGTGTTTCCTTTTCCTCTTTTTAATTTTTTTTTGAGTATGGTTGACACATGATGTTACATTAGTTTCAGGTATTCAGAACAGAGATTCAACAACTCTGTACATTATGCTGTGCTCACCACAAGTATGGCTCCCATCTGTCACCATACAACACTATTACAATACCATTGACTAGATTACCTATGCTGTGCCTTTTATTCCTGTGACTTATTCATTCTATAACTGGAAGCCTGTATCTCCACTCCCCTTCACCTATTTTTTCCCATCTCCCCACTGACAACCATCAGTTTTTTCTCCATATTTCCAAGTCTGATTCTGCTTTTTGTTTATCTATTTATTTGATTTGTATTTTAGTTTCTACATATAAGTGAAATCATATGGTATTTTTTTGTCTGATTTATTTCACTTAGCATAATACCCCTAGGTATATCCATGTTGTCATAATGGGAAGATTTCACCCATTTTTACAGCTGAGTAATATTCCATTTTATATATACTACATTTTCTTCATTCATTCATCTGTGAATGGAC
Source organism: Ailurus styani (assembly GCA_002007465.1). Lineage (NCBI taxonomy): Eukaryota > Metazoa > Chordata > Mammalia > Carnivora > Ailuridae > Ailurus > Ailurus styani. The sequence goes on from LNAC01000160.1 coordinate 2,817,152, forward strand.
ATTTGGGTTGCTGCCATAGCTTAGCTATTGTAAATAATGCTACAATAAACATAGGGGTGCATAGATCTTTTCAAATTAGTATCTTTGGGGGGATAAATATCCAGTAGTAGAATTATTAGATCATATATTTCTATCTTCAATTTTTTGAGGAGCCTCCATTCTGTTTCCACAGTGGTTGTACCAATTTACATTTCCACCAACAGTGAACCAGGGTTCTTTTTTCTCCACATCTTCACCAATACTTGTTATTTCTTATATTTTTGATTCTAGCCATTCTGACAGATGTAAGGTGAAATCTCATTGTTGTTTTGAGAAGATATTTACAAATGATATATTTGATCAGGGGTTAATATTCAAAATATATGAAGAACTTATACAATAAACTCCTTGTATTCTTTTTATTACTATTTCTGTTTTTGTGTTTGAGACTCTTATCAGTTCATCACTTGGCTTTCCATAACTCAAACTATCTCATAGTTCAAGGAAGTTTATTTTTTTTAAAGATTTTATTTATTTATTTGACAGAGAGAGAGAGATTACAAGTAGGCAGAGAGGCAGGCAAAGAGAGAGGAGGAAGCAGGCTCCCCATCGAGCAGGGAGCCCAATGCAGGCCTTGATCCCAGGACCCTGAGATCATGACCTGAGCCGAAGGCAGAGGCTTTAACCCACTGAGCCACCCAGGCGCCCTCAAGGAAGTTTAGTATTGAGTATGAGAGCATGGGCTCTGAGCCAACTGCCTCGTTGTGACTCTCAGCTTTGCCAATTCTTCCATGCATGAATATGGGTTATTTATTTTAACATTCTTGTGTCTCAGTTTCCTCATTTGCTTGTTATACAGACTAAAAGAGTTAATACAAAGTAAAGAACTAAGAATTTTGGCAAATTGTAGTTGTTCAAAGAAAAAAAATCTTACAGAAGAAAGCAATGAGACTGACACACTTCCAGGTAGCTGAGCTATAAGGAGAAAATAAAACACTCATGCCAACATGGATATTTCAATTCTTATATGTTTTTCTCATGTTAAAAGAATAAATTAGCATTTTGACATCTACTCGAGTTCTATGTATACTAAAGATAACATGATTCATTCTCTCAAAGTATGATAATTCCTTGGCAGTGGCAATAATGAATTTTTGAATCTTCCAAGTCATGGGCCAGATGATCCAGCAGAACTGCCATTATATTAGTTGTTTCCAGACACCTCTCAGTGGATCTATATCAGCCTGTAATGAAGTGTTCCACAGTCTGAAGCAAAATGAGAACATAAAGAATGGACTTTTCACAAACCAAAGTTTTTAATCTAAAAGAATGTCCTTTATTTTGAAGTTGTAAGTATGCTATTTTTTTTGTTTGCTTCCAGACAAAATTTTTACTGAATTTGTTTTACTTTATTAGAATCTGAGTTCCCACATTCTTTGCCTGGCCCTTCCTAACTAATCACAACCCAATTATTTCGTGAACTGCATTCAGCCAGAATTTCTCACTTTCCCCTGACATACTTGAGCAGAATCTTTACATCTCATCAAAGTCTCATCCAAGTGTTTCTTGGAGGCCCAGAGTATATCCAACAATGTCATCCCTATCAAAGTCATGGTGCTACCACACCAAACCTAAAAAGCACCCATCCCACTATGCTAAAGGGGCTATTCCTACCTGCTCTTGCAGATGGTATAGTTTTCCTCTGGCCCCTCTTCAGAGCCCAGCTGGCACTGGGAGTCAAACTGGGAAAATAACCCTTTTTCCTTTATATTTCTCTTTGATATGGCCCAAAGGAGCATTATTTGGGGCCCTGGTCTCATTCATTGGTGTTCAAATACCAGCTCCCATAGTAATTCACATGTCTATTCTTCTCCTGTGACTTGAATGAGTCAGTGGGTCAAGTTCATCATGCCTGGCTTAGTCTCTCCCAGGAATCCTCTCTGGGAAATTTATTCAGGACCTTGTGTGAAAAGGCTTTGAGAAAGCCACCCCAGCACATCCACCAGTGTGTCTAAGCTACAACAGTAGACTGATTTTTTTTCCACAGGATACAAATAGATGTCCATTAAGACTGTTTCATCAGCTTAACAAACATACTTGAAGTCCAGTGGTTGGTAGTAGGAGCCCACACGTAGCTCAAGCTGAATCATTACTATCATCATTTAGGAAGATTTGGATATATAAATAGTACCCAAACATCTAGCCTCAAGTTCATTTCAACTATCCTTGGCAAATTACTTAATATCTCCAGATGTCACGGTTTTTATTTACAAAATGGGGATAATAATAGCACCTACCTTACATGTAAATTAAATGGGTTTATATATTTTAATATATATCTTAATATATTTTAAGTTAACATATTTTAATAGTGCTGTCTGTAGTAAATACTACATTCAGATCAGATATTATGATTATAATAATTAACTTTGTCACACTATCTCCTAGGTTAGAAGCAGCAGATATGTTTGATTGTCTTCATATTAAGTTGAGCTAGGATTTCTTTTAAATACACACATAATGCCTGAAAATAGATACTTTTTTCAGAGATATCATTCAGAGATAAAAGACATATTAATTATAATTAATTATGTTTTATTATTACATTTATACTTTGAGGAGTTTTTAAGATTGTAACAAAACAGAAGAAATCTAGGAATACAGCACATAAAATAAGTCAATCAGTTATAATATTATCCTACATGACTAGCTGCGTAAAATTGGTAAAAGCATTACATCAGATGATGGGATATGTAAGCTAATAGAATGGAAAATTTCCTTCCTACTACAGATTATCCTCTCCTTGCTTTTTTACCCAGCAAGTGGCAGGGAAGTTCAAATGACAACTCACATTGTAGCTTTAGTTCAAGTCACGGCTCAACGTCAGAAAAGCACAACTGACAATTCCAGATGTCCATTAGTCACGGCACCATGAAGACAGACCCCACTGATCAGTTTGTAAGCTGCGGGCATATCAAGAAATTGTCTTGCCACCATACAGATAAACAAAGCATATGTGCCATCAGTTCAGAGCTGAAGATAGAATGAGAATATTCAAAATCAAACAAGAACATGCAAGAAACAATACGATTTTTTTTAAAAAGAAGAAAATACAAACTCTGAGGACATAAACAAAGGTAGTGGTAATGCAGAAGAGAGCCTGATTTTTGTGGTAGTTTTGCTGTCTTTGATTACTGTATGGGGCAGACCCATGCCGGCTGAAATTATGTCTAGCACTTTACAGCAGCAGATTGGACTAGCCAGAGGCTTGGAACCTTGTGGATTTGTGGCTCTTCAGAAGTGCTTCTGTATTGGAATGTGTTTGTGTTTGCCTTTATTTGTTTTTAATAAAAAAAAACTTGAAGAAAAAGTTTCTGCCTTGGTAGATTTTCTTTGGAATCCCAGAAAGGGCTCTTGAGGGCTCTGTGGCTCTTTTGTGATGATAAACCAAAGCTTTGAGCTTGTCCCAGTTGGAATTCCAGACACTAAAGAAGCCAACTTCAATTATTATTATTGTTGTCTACAGAACTGAGCCCCTTTCTGATTATTCAGGTTTATACTAATAGTCTTCTAAACATATTAAGTTTTTAATTTCTTTCCAGTGAAGCTAGAACTACAAAACAAAGCAGGGGAAACTTCACAATAATGTTTCAGAGGTGCCAATTTTCTGAGTCTCCACGGTGGGTACCTGTGGTGTGGCGGGTTTTATTGGGAGGGAAACATTAATAAAAATATTCTTCCACAGTGAAGAACAAATTTCATAAACTGGTAGAAGAAATTATTACACGAGAGAAGATGGTAGCTGAGATAAGTGTAGTCTTGCTGAAAGAAAAAATTTATTACAATATTGGAGTCTCCAAACTGAGTCATTAATAGTTGTGAGGATAATCATAGACTAAGAGTTATACGTGGAAAGTTAAAGATTTTCAAATCCAACCTTAATGTTTTGCAAGATCTCGCTGTACCATGTCCCAGATAGAGTGCTTAGCTTTTACTTAACCTGATATCCTAGCAGAGAATTAACTACCATACAAGAAAGCCCTTTCCAGGTGAGAACAACTCCGAGACAAAGTTCAGCTCCACACAGGGCCAAAGTTATTTCATTTTAACTTTGACCCATTAATCATGATTCTGTCCTCTGAAGTTACTCTTTCTTTCATGTAATATCTGTCATTTATTGAAGATAGTTATCATTCCATCCCATTCCCTGAAGCCTTTTCTTGTCAAGAGTCCTTAGCTCCGGCAACCATTCGTCTCCTTTAAGTGAAATTAAATCAAATTAACATTTGCCGAGTACTGACCATGAGCCATATTCTGTGGTAGGATCTTGGAATATAAAGATTGATGGTCTGTATTCTTAAGAAGATCACAATTGGGACAAGGACATTAATGACATATAATCTTATCATTGCAATACGTTCTCACAGATGTTAAACGGAGACTTGAGCAGACTGGATGGTGGCCAGGGACCAATTAGGTCTGCCAGGGGAAGCTGGGAAATTCTTATCTAAACAATAGCATTTTCCAAATGAAAAATTAAGGAAAAGCAGTCCAGGTGAATTGAAATACCGTGTATGGCATAGCTATGTGAAAAGCAAATTGTATTAGGAGACAGGGTCACATGTCTTATGAAGTTTTTTCTATAAAGCTTGAATGGACCCAGGAATATTATTAACATAAAATCAGGTAGGGGTTCTTTTCCAATTTTGTAACCTACCTTGAATTTCCATCTCCTCTTAAAAATGTTTATTCTTCCTTTTCTAGTTTAAGAATAATTCTACTTCACAGGGAAGACAGAGTGAAAGTGGAATTGAGAATTTGGAGTTTCTCACAATTTCCTTAAAAAATCCCACCCTCCTACCTCAGTTGATTGGTCTATTTCTCTCTTTTCCTAATTCTTGTACCCCAGTAGCTTTAAAGTGCTTCCCTTCTGCTGATCTTTAGCTCATCACAGGGCTTGTCTTTATCAACACTATTCTATTCTTATTCTTATACTTTGTCTGTGATTGCTTGTGCTTTCTGTGTTTATGTTTACCTATTTTAAACTTTCATTGAGAGTCATCAGTGCTTTTTAATAGTTAATTAACTATTACTGATCATTGGTCCAAGAACTTTAAATCCATTATTTTTTTGATCTTTTTAATAGCTCTATAAAATAATAATTATTATTTACAATTTATAGATGAAGAAATCTGAAAGGATAGGCAATTCAGCCAATTTATACACGAAGAAATCTGAATGGATAGGCAATTTAGCCACAAAATTTGACTCTGGTGCTGGCTTTCTTATCTGATGCAATGTACTGATAATACTGTAACTTTCAGATCTTTTTTATCTTTAGCACTTTGGCCCCCTTGGTAATGGTAAGTGAGAAAATTTTACTTTTTAACACTTTGCCTATTTTTTTTTTCTATTCTGGAGTCTTTAACCATGTAAACAGTCTTCCCCGCCCCCCGCCCCCAGTTTTAAAATCTTGTTTGTGCTTTTGGCAAATAACTCATTGAACACTCCCCAAATAACCCTATCTGCAGATGCACTCCTGAGGTTCCTAGATGTGCCTGACAAATAAGACATTTTCTTAGAAACCAAGGCTTGTTTTGGGTGATTACTGCAATTAAATAACCTATTGCTTGGGATTTGGGATTTGGGATTTGGGATTTCTATTTATCCATAATTGCTTTTTATCAAAAGTCTTATAGTCAAATCAAGAGTGATAGAGTCAGTAACAAAATTAGTTAGAAAGTTAGAAAATTATAAAAATAAAATGAAGCATTCTTGCCAATTATAGAGATCCAGTATTTTATGTGCTTTTGCTGATCTCCCAAATTTCCAGACTCCGAGATTCTCATGCAACCCTGGAAGTCCCACTGGCTAGCCACAGGTCTTAGCATCTCCTTAGCCTTCAATATCTTAGCTGTTACTTTTAAACTAAAAATAACTAGTGATTGGGATCACTGCAAATATTTGTTCGTAAATACTAAAGACACAAATGGGAAATTCTGTGACATTAGATTTTATAAGATGTGAGAAGTGTGTTTTATCAAAGGAAAGGACACACTTAGGGTACTTCTGTGGACAAAAAGGATGGCAATTTATTGGAAGGCATCAGAGGAAATTGAGCTGGAAGAAGAACAAACAGAAGCAAAGTTGGAGGCTTTGTTAAAGGAAAGTACACTTGTTATTAGTCTCCATGTTATAAATCTTTTGAAGAGAAGTAAGCTCACAAAAGCAGGACATTGTCTCTGGTGCCTGACAACATGAGGACGAAAATGGAAACATTAACATTCTATCAAACGGCCAGTACAAGAAGCGCATTCTCTCCCCCTAAAAGACATAATGGACCCCATAGAGGTGGTGATAACTCTGAAGGGAAAATGCAGAATGTATTAAAACAGATACATAGGGTGCCTGGGTGGCTCAGTGGGTTAAAGCCTCTGCCTTCGGCTCAGGTCATGATCTCAGGGTCCTGGGATCGAGGCCCGCATCGGGCTCCCTGCTCGGCAAGGAGACTGCTTCCTCCTCTCTCTTTGCCTGCCTCTCTGCCTACTTGTGATCTCTCTCTCTCTCTCTCTGTCTCTCTCGGTCAAATAAATAAATAAAATCTTTAAAAGAAAAACCAGATACATAATCTTAAAGAAAATCAACACATAGTTAACTACAAAATTTTTAATTTAAAGAAAGCACTAAGAAGTGCTTCTGATCTTGTTCGAAATCCCGTGATTTCTTTTAACGTGAAAATGCCTGCCGGACATTTATTCTACAAACCGAAATAATGCCCTTGCCAATCCAAGAAGAGGAGAAAGGAATAACTCCTGTGGAGAAAGAAGGGGGAGAAGAAGGTGTGAATAGTGTTGAAGTAAAGGAATGCTGTTTTGGCATTTCATCCATGTCAGTGACAGCAGGTGCCACAGAGGAAAAGACAACCAAATAAAGGGCAAGGAAACCAGGAGAGCAGACACAAAGAGGGAAACACATCCATCTGCCCTGTGCCTCATTAATCTTGTCACAAATACTTGCTGCTGAGAAATGCTAATCTTCTCACTACCCAAACTAGCCTCCTTCACAAGAATGTTTTCAAGGTCTGGTATATCTAATGACTGAACCATTTAATAAATTACTTACTTATGTTACTATGAAAGCCAGGCCAGCAGCTGTAACCTACATGTAAAGCACTAAATCCTTATACCTGACTTTCTAAAGGTTCCTCTAAATCATATTTAGTGACAGGGTGAGGTACACAGGAATCGGGATTTAGTGGCAGGGCATACTTCATGCTGTTTTGGGTAGGTCAGGAGGTCTGATTTGGATTTCTTCCCAGTAACCTGATCTAGGTGAATCAGCAGGTTATAAATGAAAGTCAGTTTCTAAGATCTCCTGATTTTCTCTATCAGAAACTTTATCAAAACACAGTGAAAAACAGGAAAAGACTAAGAGATAATAAATACCATTGACTGATATTATGATATTGCAATTTTTCCTTCCTCAGACAATGTGAAATGAGATGCCATTTTGTATCAGCTAAATATTTGTATAGATTCCTGAGTTTTTTATTTCTATTGTTAGCCAGAAAAAATACTCAAATGACTGAAAAGTACTTAAGAGCTCACGTTACCTTTTCTAGGTCACAAAATATAACATTAGATTGTGAATTTTTCAAGGGCAGTTTCCAAAGACTTTTGTATATTTTTATCACTCACGGTATGAAAATACCTCCATAACACATTAAATCATAGGAAAGAGAAAGAATAAAGGGGAAGACAAAAGAAACAAAATGTTTTAGACTTATCAAATTCAAAGCACTGACATTGGTTGCCTCATTCCATCTTCACGACAACTCTTGGGTGAATTAAGAAACTTTAGTTCAAGGTCACAGTAACTATGATAAAATTAGTGTTTGACTAGTTTCATCTCATTTGAAAGCTTGAGCAATTTGCTCAGAAAGGAAGATGCTTGAGTACAAGCAAAACTTCCATGCCCCTGAAACCATGCGTCATTGACAACTGTCCTCTTGTTCTACACATGTAATGACTACACCAATTTATGGAGTATTTCTAAAGGATCATTTGGTCTTTCTCTATTACCCTCAATTAAAAGACTTCTGAATTAGCATAGCGTGCTAAATCTAAAAATTACATTTACAGAATCTCAGAGAAGCCCAAGGGTCTCACAAGCATAGTTACTAGTAGCATGTCTTCTTCACTGTCAAATAACAATTGCTGTTACTGAACCCCATGGAAACATTGGGAATATTTGGACACTTTGTAAGTGTAGGAAAATTGTGTGAAATACAAAGAAACTCTCATCATATAAAAACGGTAATAATAACAATAATGAATAGTAAGTATGCAGAGAAGATTGACCAGCTACTGTGTGTAAAGCAGCTCACAGCACAGAAAAAGTGTTAAGTTGATGCTAGTTTTTACTAACGCTCTTTTCATAATTACAAGTATCTATACTTTGAGATAAGAGTTCACTAGCTTCAGAATCCTAAAGTAAAACATTTTCTTCTGTTTGTCTCTCCTCCAATCACAACTTCTTTGCTTCTATCTTGTATTTCAGGAGAGTGATCAGACCTTTTATAAAGGAAATACAAGAATAAGCTACAGATGAGAAGAAACTGCATATATTTGCAAATTCAGTCCTTAGTAACTAATATATTTATAAATAGCTCAATATTTTTGCCTCCATACATACCAAAAGAACAAGTGAAATTCATTTTCTACACATCTCCCAACCTTCCCCTATCCTTCAAAATTGCATAAAAATCCATGACTCTAAATAATAAATAATAACAAATAAATATAAAGCTCTGCCTTTATTGCTTACCTTTTTCTGAAGGTCGTAATGCATTTCAGGAATGTCCATCCTTGATCTTATTAGTCCACTTCTCTGAACTATCTGATTTTATTTTATATTCGTTGTATACTGGGGTGAAGACAGGCAGGTAAAGGTTGGGTTGTGTGGTATTCAGAGGCTGGAAATTGAAACCCCCTGTTTCTCACAGCCCAGGTGTGGTGCAGACAGCCCTGGCCTCCACATTTCCTCACCATGCCCTAAAAATGACCTTAACCCTGACATGGAAAGAGAAGCAACATAACCGTGAAAGGCTGATGTTGGCTGGCTATGTGAGACAGAGCAGTTTTCTGAATACTGGGGCTGTATCTCATTGCTCTCCCCTGTGTGTTAACACTTCCAGTCTCTCCAAGTTGACCCGGACTCTGTGAAGCCACAGAGGGGTCAAAACTAATCCTCAGTGCCCATCAAACTCACTTTATGAGTTGGTCCTTGAAGCAGTGAGAAAATGACTCAGATCAATTCTCTCCCTTCTATTCAATCTTAAAATCTATCTGAAAACATTATTTTCTTTTAAGATATTTCACGCAAATACACTCTGCCTTTTTTTAAAAAATCTTGCTCTATCCTTATAAGTAAGTAAATAAGTAAATAAGCACATAAATAAATAAGTAATTTATGTGTGCATAAAACACTGAAGTTAAAACAATATTCCATCACTCCAACAAACTGCATTTTCCTTGCCTTGTTTAATCATTTTTCATTTATTACATATCTTTACCTGTTATAAATCTGACAGCGATAACAAAAATATCTTTTTGGCTTCTCTAAAGAGTATGTGTTCTTATTTTTTCTTTGAAGACAGATGTTTAGAATGATAGAAAGTGATCAAACCAGGGGATGGAAGAATTTAAGCACATGGAATTTTCTTTTCTAAAATTTATTGAAACAACATGGACAGGTTTTATTCTTCTAAAAAAATGACTGGTAAAGTTTGCTTTATAAAGTATTTCTTGCAACATTTAATTAAATTTAAATCCTATGCAGAATAATTCAAGTCTTAACGAAGTGTAGCCTCTTCTTTGCAAAAAAGAACTGTTTTAGGGAAAGAGTCATTTTTAAAATGTCTACTTGTTTTCTTTAGTAAGGCTCCAGCATGCATGCCCCGGACTCCCAGCAACCCTCTCTTCATCTTTCAGCATGTCTGACTACTGAAAACAGGAAATGAAAGGAACAAGAACTCTAATAGATTTCATGACATTGGTGATCAACATCAGCTCATGGAAGTGTGATGTCTTGGTGGAGGTAAACCCATTGTCCTTTGCTCATAGGTTCTTCCCCAGAAAGATTGCTAAGTAGAAACCCAGTTTCTATTGCCGATCTGTTCATATGCCATTGCTCTCATATACTAAAGCGTTCATATACTAAAGTAGAATATTTCTAGATTGGCTCTTGACTATTCCAAAAAATAAGGGCTCATGTGAACTGAGGACTAATGGCAGTATCAGAGCAGTACAAATTTCGTTCAAGTAGTACTCAAAAGGGGATGTTTTAGTCCAGTCTCAAAATCTGGGCCTAGGTTCAGTGAATGGCAGAACACTGGCGTTAGACATGGTGGTTCACTTTGGGCTTGTTGGTACAGCAGAAAGGCCCAGAACCAGCAGTGCTTTTTTAGGAGTTGACCCTAAAGGAGATGATGGGTGAATTACCATGGACACTAAGAGAATATGCAGTTTTTCATTGCGTTTACTTCTTTTATTATATACCTTTCCCAGAAATGTATTTTTATTAGTAACTAGGTTTTGAAATTTTTTACCAAGACGCCAGTATAAACCATTTCTCTCTAAATAAATGCCTCCAATATCTGATGTGTAGGTATAGGTCCGTGCGAGCCAACCATGCTATTAGGAAACTAATAAATATGTCTCCTTTGTTTTCTATTAAATGAGAAAAGGCAAGACAATATGGCTCATGCCAGATCAGGTTGTGACTGGTATGTGCTTATCCTTTACATAACAAGTGTATTTTATAAGAAAAAACACAAGGGAATATTTTTATTTATTTTATTAGTTGTACAATAGCCATGTTGGCAACTGAAGAACTAATAAACTAAAATTGTCTCATGTGGTTCTTATTATGGAATCAAATAGTAATGTAAAAGGCAAGCACACACCAATCGTAACCCCATATGGCTGAAAGAACGGGAAAATGTGGCTCCATTTTCATTAGTAAATAGAGGCATATATTTCATGATGTGTTCTAACCTGGCTCTAAAGGAACTCCCAGTGCACTATGGCATTTTGTACCACTCAAGAGGTGCCACACTTATACAGGTTAGTGTTGATGTGAGTTGGAAGGAGAGGGCTGCTCTCAGTCTTGCAACAGCATTAACAGAGCACCAGTGGAGACCAGAGTAATATTTCTTGGCAGTCTTGGAAGAAAAGCATGCTAACCCAGTACGTGATATGTACAGTCTTTGCAATATACACTTGGCTTATTTGCAGCAAGTTGACATGCACGTAACCACCAAAATTTCATTCCAGAATGTTTAATCTTTTCAATAACCAGACAAAACCATTCAAGCTCTGGAATCAAAAGACTGCATGCATTAATATTTTCTAAGTTCCTTCAGTGCAATTTTCAGTTTATCTTTAAGGAAATATAAGGGTATCTATTATCAGTGGAAGGTAGATATTCATTTGCAACAAGACACTGCACTAATGAAGCATCCTTGGGATAACAAAGAGTGGTCATTGGGCTTCTAGGAAGTATTGACATGTAAGAGCATGTCATGTAAGTATTGACATATAAGAGCATAGATTTTTATTAGGAACAGAAAATATTGGGTGCTAAGAATCAAAGTTGGTTCCTTCTAGCTTCTCTTTCTGATTTGCTTTTTCTTTTCTTCTTTCCCTTTCTTTTCTTTTCCTTTTCCCTTTCCTTTCCTTTCCTTTTCTTTTCTTTTCTTTTCTTTTTTTTCTTTTCTTTCCTTTTCTTTTCTTTCTTTTTCTTTTCTTTTCTTCTTTGCTTTGCTTTTCTTTCCTCTTCTTTCCTACTTGTGAATATATGGCTAAATGATCATAGCACCCAGACATGACTAAGTCTCCTGACTTTTGAACAGTATGTGCCACAGCTGAGATGAAATTATTTTCTTATCCTGGACTTGTTCTGGAGTGCAGAGGAAATGATAAATTCGTTCTTGACATATTTTATTAAATTACATTTAGGTTTACGTAGAACATTGATTAATTTGACAAGAAAATAAGTGCAGAAGAGAACTCAAGTCACACAAAATTTCTAGATTTATAATCCGATAAAAATCTATACTTTTGGTAAACAATCTTTTAAAATATAGTCAACAGACAAAAAAATGAAACCATGACCGGAATTATTTATAAAAAATCATACTAACCAGTGTTTTTATCCACGATTACTAAGTACATCAAGAATCTATGTTGCTGCACCTATTTACTTGGTAACTAAATATTTGACCAAAGATATTACTTGAACTGAAATGACCACCCCATTGGATAATGACCAACCATTAAAGAGGATACTAAACCTGTTCTTAAGGATCTCAGAATAGATCTTTAGTGGGAAGAAAATGTCATTTACCCTCTTGGTGTCTAATGTATCTGGAACAACTGGGGGCAATATGTAAAAAGCATGACTGGCTTCTGACACCATTTTTATTCTCCTTTAGTGAGAAAACCTGATAAAGAAAAGCAGGTTGGGCACCTGGGTGGCTCAGTGGGTGAAAGCCGCTGCCTTCGGCTCAGGTCATGGTCCCAGGGTCCTGTGATCAAGGCCCACATCGGGCTTTCTGCTCAGCAGGGAGCCTGCTTCCTCCTCTCTCTCTGCCTGCCTCTCTGCCTACTTGTAATCTCTCTCTCTGTGTCAAATGAATAAATAAAATCTTAAAAAAAAAAAAAAGAAAAGCTGGTTAATTCCTGGCTCTGTTATAAGGGGGAATCTAAACTTGAATGTTAGAACTGCTACCTAATGACTGCAACATTATTATTGCTTTCTTTTGTTTTTTAAAAGATTTTATTTATTTATTTGCAGAGAGAGAGAGAGAGAGAGCACAAGCAGGGGGAGCAGGAGAGGAAGAAGCAGACTCCCTGCTGAGCAGGGAGCCCACTGTGGGGCTCGATCCCAGGACCCTGGGATCATGACCTGAGCCAGAGGCAGACACTTAACTGACTGAGCCACCCAGGCGCCCCTATTGCTTTCTTTTGTGAAGCTAATGAGAGAATGGATGATCAGGATTTCTGTTTATTGTCTTACCCCTAAAGCCTCCCCAGTGTTTGGCATATAGTAGGTATTCAAAATACATTTTTTAGAAAAAAATAAGTTAATGAACTAATACCTCTCATCTTCATTTTCCTTATTTATAAGGTAGAAATACTAATATTTACCTTACTGTTTCACTTTAAAGACTAGAGATGATATGTGTAAATCCTGGCACAGTTCTCGACATACTATTGGTAGATGTTAGAAACGTCTGATGGTGTTTATTTATACAACAGATTATCCACTTACATATGAAATAGTTCAATTTTTTTCTTTATCCAATACCTTCCTTGACAATGAATGTGCCCCCTGAAGGTGAAGATGAGGTAAACTTTGAAGGAAGAAGAAAAAAGATGTGGATTCAAGATTAATATCATATCAATTTGGAAGACACAAGCACACCCAAATATGTTTGTTTCCTAAAATACCCAAAGCCTGACCACTGTAATATATTTTCACTGAGTCCCGGAAGCTTGTTATATATCACTCAAAAATTAGTGTATTGTATATAAAAAGCATTTCAATTCAACTGATATCAGCTCGACAGAATTGGGGAGAGGGATACACAACAACTACATACTTTCTTTTACGAAGACAACATTTTTTTTTTCTTGAGCCACATTAATCGTATGACGTAGATCAGCACAAGTAAAAGAAAAGACCAGATTGGAGGGGGAAGCATTGGTATTTCACTGCTGTAAAATGTGACGTGGTGACTCATAGCAACAGAATGAAGAGAGGAATGGAGGAGCGGGAGAGGTCACTAGCACTGCAGATATGGGAGACAGGAACAAACCCGGCCTAAACCCAAAGGGCATACCTGCCAGGAAGTGCTGCCTTTCCGGAAATGCTGCACAGCACGGATAGAGGGCACATGTTTCTGTACTAGCTTTTGGGACTGCGGACGTGTATGTCCCCAGGCCTCCTATGTATGGGCCACTGATTAATCCTTTGAACAGCATTGCTTCTGTTTCTGAAGGCAAGGCTGGAGCTCAGCATAGCCGCCGTGCCAAGCCACTAGAAAGGAAAACCAGAACCGGCACTGATCTTTCAGCACTGTGTTCCCGTCTACAGTGTTTATTTCTCTAAATCTTTTAACAATTAAAATATTCTCAATTAGTATACAAGCATCTTTATGATTTGCTATATTCTTTCAACTTTCAGTGTAACATTATTTATTTTAACTTCAGTTTGCGTTTGATGTGGTGCATGTATACAATTTACCACAGAACCCGTTTTAACATTTAACAGCACGCTTCCTTTTTCCTTTCTCAAACTATTTAAAATCACATGTTTTACATTTTCATTGGATTCAGATATGTTTTCAGCAGATAGACAGTAAAACAAACAGAAATAAATTGATTTTGGTAAACAGCGGAGATGTAACACGAGGCAAAAGTTCAATTTACACTTTCCATGTTTCTCTTATACTTTTTATTGCCAAAAAATACAATTTTCATTTTAACAGATAGGATAATCTAAACTAGAGGAGATAATCAGACAGCTAAAGTCTAGCATTTTCCTTTGTTTGATGGTCTCTTTATCGGAATTATAACACTGTGCCAACATTTCTCTAACAGTTAGTACATGGGAGGGTTGTAATAAAAAATGTCATGTTTATTTAAAATACAAAGCATAACTACCACCACCAACATCAACAATAAAAATTCCTTGTTAAAAACAAGTGAACTAAAAACCTTCCGAAATTGCATTTGATTCTTAAAAATCTGTTGTTAGTGAATACTATCGTGGTATTTCATTCAGGTCAAATAAAAGTGAGATAACATTTCTAACTGCCCACCAAACACAGACCCCTTCCCCCAGGGACTCGATCTTATCACCATATGCTTCAAAGGGCTCACTGGGAAGACTTTCTCCTTGTCAGTCCAGAGTGTTTTGAGCAAGTGGAATCCTGGGAAATAAACATGGAGGAAGGGGGTCACAGCAATGATGCTCCGTACATGGTTTGGGAATCCTGGTCTCCCTAAGAATCTCTGTTGTGTTAAATGATGTATGGCTAAGCCTTCTACAAATACTTTCAAGTAAATTAATATTTATTCTGTATTTACACTTGGAGAAATGGAGGCCCAGACAGGTTAGTAACCGACTTGTGGTCACACAGAAGAGCAATCATTTGATCACGGGTCTGACTGAACCAAACCCATGGACATCCTGCTCAGTATAACCTGCTCTCACCCACAGACCACATTTTGAGGGAGTTTACATGTACACTTAAAAAAGGAGTGGGGTGGGCAGGAAAGATGATTCAGTTCACTGTGATTCTGCTTTTTTTTTTTTTTAAAGATTTTATTTATTTGACAGAGAGAGATTACAAGTGGGCAGAGAGAGGAGGAAGCAGGCTCCCTGCTGAGCAGGGAGCCCGATGCGGGCCTCGATCCCAGGACCCTGAGATCATGACCTGAGCCAAAGGCAGAGGCTTTAACCCACTGAGCCACCCAGGCGCCCTGTGATTCTGCTTTATCCCTTATCACCTCCTTCACTCATCTTGAGCGCCTTCTTAACCTCTTGCTCAGTTAAAACTCCCTTTTCCTGCTGATCACTGTATTAGTTTCTGTCGCTTCATAATAAAATTACCACAAACTTAACAGCTTTTGAAACAGCATCCATTTATTATCTCACAGTTCTGTAGATCAGAAGTCTCCAGGGCACGGGGGTTCTCTCAGGGTATCACGAGTCTGAAATCAAGGTGTTGGCCAGGCTGAGTTCTTGTCTGGAGGCTCTGGGGCAATATCATCTTCTAAGATGATTCTCATTGTTGGCAGAACTCAGTCCCTTGCAGTTGTAAGACTTATGTCCCCATTTCATTGCTGACTCTCAACTCCTAGATGCTCTTTCAGGTAACTTTCCACATGGCCTCCACAGACAGTTTACAACAGGGGTGTTTGCCTTCTTCTAGGTCATCTGCAACTTGTCTCTTTCCTCTTCTTCCACCAGCCAGTGAACACTCTTTGTTTTAGAAGACTCATGTGAGTCATTTAGCTCATTTAGATCATTGCCCTTTCTTAAATTCAACTGTATCATTTGACATAACTAATCACTAGAGTAAAATCCATTTTCTTCACAGTCCCAGAAATTAGAGCAGGAATGCTTGGAGTCATTATAGACTTTAGCCTGTCTATAGTGAGACATCATCTAAAGTTGTCTCAATAATTTTTTTCAAGTTTATTTATTTATTTGAGAGAGAGAGAGAGTATGTGTGTGTGTGTATGTGTGTATGTGTGTGTGCATATGAGTAGGGGAGGGACAGATGGAGGGAAACTTTCAAGAAGACTCCCTGCTGAGAAAGGAGTCTAACATAGGGGCTCAATCCTACCACCCATGAGATCATGACCTGAGCTGAAACCAAGAGTCAGACACTTAACCGACTGAGCCACTCAGGATCCTCTCTTTCAGTAGTTTTAAATGAACTTAGATTAGGAAAAAAATGTACACAGAAAGCATGTATTCAAGTTTTTCGGTATATTACTAAGTCACATGAATTGATAATTGATGGAATCTGTGGGAAAGACATTTTAGGGGTAGCACAGTGAAGCATGTTGGACTAATGTAATGACTGAAAAATGCAAAAATTGTTTAGTGTATTTCATTTCTGATGGTCACTTATATGATCAACATGCTAGTATTTAAGTTAAAAATATTCATATAATGTTGATGTAGTATCAAAATTAGTATTGTTATGGTACTTGTACAGGTGAAACTACTGGAAGTGGTAAAGTGAGAATCATTTCTACGGATCGGTGACTGCCATGTGCCTCCTGGTTTCTCCCTTTTTGAAGGGCCATGTGTAGAAATGCCAGTCACGTTTGTCCCATTAATGATTATCGGGTATTTGGGAAATGGATAACTCAACTATTTAGTCCTCATGTCTTCAAATAAGATAAGTGTTAATGAAGAAGCTGTACTCAAGGAATTGCACCCAAGAAGCATCTGCACCTGGACCTGATTTAGATAAGGAAATACCAGACATTTAAGAAGATACCAAAGTAGAATGAGATTTGGATGTCCCAGGGAAGAAGATGAATGCACCTTGCATGTGGTAGGGTAGGAACGATATGAATTTTTGTAGCCAGAGGTTGGACTGTGACTTCTTTATTTTCCAAAGATGGCCTGCATGTTCTCACAATGACAGTCAAATAAGAGATCACATTTCTAACTACCCTCAAAACCTTGATACTGCTCCCCCTGAGTGTTGAAATCATGTTCCCTCTTCCTATACCAGGCAGATCTTTGGATTGTCTCATATAATAAGTATGGCAGAAGTGATACTAAACGACTCTGAGGTAAATCACAAAAGTGCCCTGCATCCCTCCTTGGCTCTCTTGGGACACCGTCACTATTCTGTGAGAAATTCCACACTAGTTCACAGAGAGAGACTACATGAAGATGTCACATGCACGTATTCTTTCCAGTTGATCGCTAAGCTGAGGTTGCAACCAATACTCAGCACCAACCACCAGGCGTGTGAATGAAGACGTGTGAGTGAAGATGCCCCCAAGATGACTTTAGTCCTAGCTGTTCAATCACCTTCAGCTTTAAAGTCTTTCCAGCTAAGACCCCAGACATTGTGGAACAAATATCACCCATTCCGGCTACTCCCAGTATTAATTTTTTACCCACAGGACTTGTGAGCATAATATAGTTGTTGTTTTCATCAAGTTTTGAATGGTTTGTTATATGGCAATAATAAGTGGAACATTGGAAAATTAGAATGCAGTCAAGCAACTGTACTTCAGCCCTTCACTTTATTCGGATGGTTTTCTGGTAGTGCCCTCTCAACACAATGGATTGTATACATTATGGAATCTGTTGAAACCAACAAAGCTTATTACAGACTTAAACAATGCACATTTAATGATATGTATTGTCCTTATTGCTAAGTAAGGAGGCATAAAGTCAAAATAATTTAAGTAAGTGATTTTAATTTGTAACACATTCAAGTGTTTATCTTACCAGTTAGTTCTCGATATTTGTATTTGTATTTCTTATAATTTGTGGTTGATTTCTGTGCTACAGTGATAAAATACTAATCTGGATTCCACAGATGCGATTAAATTTCACTCAGCTGTAGAGTCAGAATAAGTAGACTAAGTAGTCCATCCCACCCGGAAAGAGAATATGTACCTCTACAATTGCTTTAGATGTTGTCGTAAGCTGGGTGTAGGAAACAAGAGGCTGGGGGCTTTATATGAGGTGAGTGGATAGAAATGCCCATGGGGAACTGATAACAAGTCTTTCCCGTCATGGTGGACCAGAGAAAGAGCTGTCTCCTCCTGACTACTACTTTCTATTTCCATTCTAAGATAGAAGTTAAATGTCAGATACAATCAAAGTAAACGTGCAGAAATTCAGAACAAAGTAAGAAACCAAACAGTAAAAACGAGCAATGAAGTAACAGCAGAGAAATCTCAAAAAGATAAAAACTCTCAACATGCCAATTTAGAGAAATAAAGAAGAAAAAGTCCACCCCAACCAACCAACCAATATTAACAAACAAACAAAAGCAGAGAATTCCTGATTGCCTGTGCAGCACTCTGGGTGAGGAACAGCGTGATCAGGAAGGCCCAGGTAGCTTCTGTCCAGAGGACGCTATGATCATGCCTGTGAGATAAGTCACATGAGATCTCTGTAACTCAAGGGACAAGCTGGACAATCAGTTTCTTTGTACCACAGAGGGCTTACTTTCAGTCTTGGTCGGGAAGGATTTATTTCCCTCATCTCAGCCAGCACGCTATCATCCCCTAGACCTGCACTCTCAACATTTTGATGTTTCCCCTTCAGAAACAAGTGACTCACTGTAGACATTTCCCGTGAGGTACGTACACATACTGGTGAGAACAAGCCACTAGGTGGAGAACACCCCATCTCAACAGCCCAACACCACTGTGGTACACAGTATTAGAGATAATTTCAAGATGTTAGGTACTTTTTCTTATCACACTCTAATGTGGTATTAAACTTATGCTGTCACATTATCACAATTTCATAGCCTGCTCTCTGCTCCAAGCCTGAGACCTCCATCTACTCTAATCTTGCCCATAAACTCCTATGTCCTCCTCTACTCCCTAAACAATCTCATTTCAGCCTCTCGTCCTCCAAAATAAGAAAGCTGTTGCCTCCAGAGGCTCGTTCTGGGCTGAGTGCCTTACAATCTGCAAATTTTCAGAGCAGAAACTGGGTCAGAGGCGGGAACCATGCATCTCACAAGGGGGGACGACCTGCAGCAGAAAGGTGAGCATAGGGGAGGACAGAGAGCATCACGAGAAAGGATCTGACTGTGAGCAAAGAGGTGTTTGCCAGAATCTTCAGTCATGGAGACTAAAGGATAGAAGTGTGAAGAGGGAGAGAAGGAACTGACACTTCTTCCTCCCTCCCTCCCCCAATGTGCATCTCAAGTTGCTTCTGAATTAAGCCTTCACACTCCAAAATGCAGAAGTCAATCCATCTGTGGCTTCACTTTAAAGTATCGAAGGCTTTTAAATGGAGATTAAGTGCCAAAAAGTAGAAAGGTAACACATTAGTGTTATCATGCAAACTCCTAAGAGAGATAACACATCAGTGTGAAGCAAGCTCATTCAAAATGTACATAATGATATCTGATCACTTCCTGCTTTTCTGGAGGAGGGGGAGGGATGTAACTAGGATTTTGCCTCAGTCCAAAGCCTAGACATTAAATTGAACATACTAAATGGTTACATACTGTTTAATGGTTCTGGCCTTTACACACCTTCTCTCATTTCACAATGAGTTATTCATCTCACAATAAACTTATGCTCTCCCATTATCCACCCCCAATTTTAGGATGATGAAACTATGACCCAAACAGTTTAAGCAACTTGTTTGAGGCCAGGCGACCAGGAATGGGTAGAGCTGGCCCTGAGACACAAGACATTTGACTTCAGTTCTCATGTTCCTTCCATCGCACGAGAGTAGCTTCCTGTTTACCTGACTTGGGTAGAGACACAGCGGAGCAGTGCCCAGTGGCTTTCGATGGCCTTCACTGTTTGAGAGCTGCGCCCTCACATCAATCCTGGGCACCATTTCCATGCTATAATAATAATTGCCTGGACAGTTGATGAGATGTTCTGATGCTGTGCGTTGCCTTTCTTTTTGAGAAAATACCACACAGAGTACCCATAGTCTAGGACTGACAAACGTGCTATAGGGGATCAGAAAGAAAAGCCAGAATTTTGGTATGTTTAAATCTTTTGCTATTTATCTCTTAGTTTAAGACAATCTGATTAAAATTGATCTTTCACATATTTTAAAAGGAGAAAAATATGATATAGT
The DNA here is from genome assembly GCA_002007465.1 of Ailurus styani. Taxonomy (NCBI): domain Eukaryota; kingdom Metazoa; phylum Chordata; class Mammalia; order Carnivora; family Ailuridae; genus Ailurus; species Ailurus styani. Next base: position 2,837,525 of record LNAC01000160.1, read on the forward strand.
CCATTACAGAATAAAGTTTCAGTAATTTCAGGGGATACATTCAGGGTTTGTAACTGCTTAATAATGGCTAATCCAGTGCTTACCGTGTGCCAGCCACTAGTTTCAATGCCATCAAATAGACCAACTCTTTTCATTCTTACAACAGTCACCACATGGGCAAAGTGCTACTGTTAACCTGCATTTTACCAAGGAGGAAACTGGAGCCTCAAAATGTTAAGTGACTTGTCCACAAGTTTGTGGTTAGCAAGCTGCCTCGCTGGGGTTTGAAGGCAGGTGATCTGACTCCGGAATCCACTGTCTGTACCACAACGCCAAAACTATCCTGCGTGACTGCTTGGAAAGGTGAGATCCTTCCAGATGGTCCTCAATTTTTGGATGACTTCTCTTTGTCATTAACTATGTGGTTACTGTGCATTTTCCACACGCACTGTATTTCTTTCCAAACTCGTGGGCTTCCCTAGCTACTAATTGTATTTTGTTTCGACATCTCTATTTTTTCTATTGATTTTCATCTCTTGCAATTGGGAACAGAGTTTCTATTTCAGTCCCAAATGTACATGGGCTTGGGATATAGTCTACCCAATATATTTAATGAAGAAATGTATACGTGAATTATCATGTGAGATAGTTAAATGCTTATAAACCTGGACGGACATAGTTTTCTGGGAGAGGAGGCCCTGTTTGAAGCTTTCCTTGAAATGAACTCTATAGTGGGGTCATGGAGGAAAAGTACAGGAATGTAGCTAGAAAGCTGAAATGAGTGTATAAACTGCCAGTCTTTAGTAAGTAAAGTCTTTACTAAGTAAACGAATTTCCCTGGGCTATATTTCCTTACCTATGAAATTAAACTTTGGCTTATGATTTCTTTGATCCCTTTCAGTTCAGAATTATATGATGCTATGATTCTATATCAAAATTTACAACAAAATTTCAATGTCCATTTTTTAAGAGCCTTAAGCATTTTGTTCCAGTAACTTGACTTTTTCTGGACTTTCTTTCTTCTCTCTCTCTCTCTGATTCCTTTCTCTATCTCCTTCTCTCACTTTCTCCCTTTCAAAGAGAAAACAAATGACTCCCCAAGTGTGACAGTTATTTTTCAGGCTCTCTCACAGCTGAAATTATTCACCACATAAAAACCCCAAACTAAAGTAGTGACATATCCCTTATAAAGTATCCGCAAGCTATTCAACCAACATTAAACATGGAAAATACGCCTTTCCTCATAAGGGGACATTGGCAAAGATTAAATCGACTTCTATGAAGTTCAGGGGGTGAAAACCATATTACATCATTATCAAAATTAGACATTTTTCTTCAAGTAATGGGTAACAAGAGAGCCATCTTCTGTCCTTGCTGTACATGTGGAAATCTGTTGGATGACAGTGGAAACTTTTCATGAAGGACTGATCATAGAATGCCTCTTCTGCTTATTTATTTATTTGATTTATTAAATTTGCTCGAGCCTCTGGAGTCATGAATGTAAACCGTAAAAAATATTAGTGTGCATAGATCTCAGTCTCTTTCCCAACCTCACAGTTGGGATTCTCCATATCAAACAGACAAAAGCCTGGATGCAGTCCAGAGTATTAATGAAAGTTGTATTCTCATTTTGCAGTCCTAAACAGAATTACATTTGTTAACACATTTTCCTCTCTGATCATTGTCCAGAATGCCTCAGGTTTTCTAATGTTTATTTTGCTTTTTCTAATTCATTTTCCACTTCCAAGGGTCGATTATACTACAAAATGAAGAAGGATTGATGGAAGCTTCTTTTCATCAAGACTAGAGTCTTAAAGGCATTTCCTTGGGACGTATGACCCAAAGTAATAAACACAGAGAGAAACTGGCTGACAGTTTTCCTCTGTAACATATATCCAGTTTGCTAGTATTGATACTGATACATTATTACATCTACTGAAGCAAGAGATATTGTTCACCAACAGGTATTGGTTACCTATCCATTCGTCTTCTTGAAGCTAGGTCTAAAATTTCCAAGGGTCACTTTGGAGAAGGACCAGCTCCATGGATACATAACCCGTGCAGTCACAGAGGGCTCCACACTGAGAAGACTTCATACTTGATTTAATGTTCTGTTATTGTAGTCTTGAAAGTCTGAATACTTTTTGAATAGAAAGCCCCATATTTGCACTAGGCCCTTTAAACTATGTAGCCAGTCCTATTTAAGAATATGATCTAGGGGCACCTGAGCAGCTCAGTAGGTTAAGTGACTGCCTTCGGCTCAGGTCATGATCCCAGAGCCCTAGGATTGAGCCCTACACCAGGATCCTTGCTCAGCTGGGAGCCAGCTTCTCCCTTTCCCTCTCCCTGCTACTCCCCCTGCTTGTGCTCTCTCTCTCTCTCTCTCTGTCAAGTAAATAAATAAATAAAATCTTTATTAAAAAAAGAGTATGATCTAATTAGGCCACTTCAGCGATGTCATAGATGCTAATTTTATTTTTGAGCCAGGGAAAATTAAACTAGAATATCAGTAGCAGCTGCCATTCACTGATTTACATATACCCAGAGCTGTATAATGGACCATGTATGTGGTAGACAGTATTACCTTGAAACCTGAAGATGCCATTTTTCTCATTTTTAAGGATAAGAAATCTGAGCCCCAGAGATTTTTGATAGCTTGTCCAAAGTTACACCAACAGGAATATTGGAGACAGAACTTGGACTCGTGCCTTTAGCTTCTAAGGTTCATACTCTGTCTTGTATACCACACCCCTTTCTGTGGGTGTTTGCTTTAAACTTGTGCTGGAACATAGATTCAAGGAGGATTCTCTGGTGTAGGTATAGTCAGTTGGAGTTTCAGTAGACTTGGATGGAGCTTATTCACCAAAACCTAAATGTCATAGGATAGCCACTTGATCTATGTGTGGTTTCTTTTACCATGGTAAGACCAGTTAGCTCAGAGTTGAAGCCTCTATTTATTCATAAGTAAAGATATTACTTTATTAGTGTTCCCTTTGACAATAAAGACTATTGTGACATTTTCAGAGCACTTTGCACCTAGTGAGTCATGAGAAAAACAGTGGTTAAAGTGGAGCTATTTCTCCACTACTGAGAATTAATTATTAATACTGTTTTATTTTTCTCATACCATTCTTAAGAAACCAATGTAATATTGTGTGTCAACTATACTCAAATTAAAAAAAAAAAAGATAGGTAACTTGAGGCTTTCCCCTCTAGTCATGCCTCTTCAACAATGTTTCCTGTCAACCTCTCCAGTCTTGCCAATGTCATCAATCTTTTCACTGTAGGACTTTGTAGACATCTAAGCATCTGACTAGAAAGAAATCCTTCTGCCAATTCTTGTGTTTCCTTTGTCTTTTTCTTTACTCTTGATGATAATATTTTTGACTGTTACCTTCCTTTGTTACATTATAAACTTTCCTTGACAGCCTTATATTTCTTTCTCTTTTAAAAGTTAATTTAAATAAATTGGTAGACTAAGTACTTGCTGTAATTCACTTAGCTTTTTTTTAATGCTTATTCTGCCTTCTGCCAAAATGGAGCTTGCTTTGAGTTCTCATTTTTGATGACCTGATAGGAAACATTTAACCAATGATATTCCATCTCCTTTACTAATAAAGAATGTAGCATGCTTATATAATAAAAAAGTGCACATACAAAGACAAATAGCTGCAAAAGCTCTTTACACTGGGCAGATGGTGAAAAAGATCAATTTAAAAGGGCCTTGTAATAGGCTGGTAAGATTTCATAGTCTCTTTGGAAAGAGTTCATGTTCCAGTGAATGGAGAAATTATAGTCATCAATTTTTTTTAAAGATTTTATTTATTTATTTGACAGAGAGAGAGAGAGATTACAAGTAGGCAGAAAGGCAGGCAGAGAGAGAGGAGGAAGCAGGCTCCCCGCTGAGCAGGGAGCCCGATGCGGGCCTCGATCCGAGGACACTGAGATTGTGACCTGAGCTGAAAGCAGAGGCTTTAACCCACTGAGCCACCCAGGCGCCCTATAGTCATCAATTTTTACACAAATATTTTAAATACTGAGGAATAAAATTCTATATATGATCTTATTAAAAATCTCATGTTAGCAAATAGTTGCTGGGAAAATGAAGAAGCTCTAATTTTTTTTCCTGTTATCTATCTTCAGCAAATACACTTTAGCTATTTAGCAAACAGTTTGACTAATAGGTATATTTTAAAGTTTTCCCTAGTGATTGTTCTCAGAATATGACTTAGGAATTCATCTGTCTCCCACATACCCATAAGAAGTAAGAAAACTTAACAAGTATAGAAAAAAATTGAAGTTACTTCTATGTGACTTTTATTAGACTAAAGCCATTTTAAAAAAGATTTTGAGTATACAAGAGAGTTATTTTCCCACTGAGGGAACAATATAATAATTTTCAATTATATAATCTGACCATTATCCACGGTGATACACATCCAGGCTTTTTTCCCTTCTCTTTTGAACAAAATCCAACAAAGGATGGACAGAAACATGATGCTGACAGGGGCTGATAATGCTCTCCTCAGAGTCTACCTACCTCTTTCATTGCTTCACATTCTTGGTTCATCTCCTTGTCCGATGGAATTCTCCGAGGAATCCAAAATTGTTGCAAGGGGTTTCTTTCTGGATTATTAAGAAAATGAAAAGCCCTAATAAGCTTCAGGAGCTGAAGAAAATATCACTTGTTGAGCACCAGCAAACATAAAATAATAGAATGTGTGAGAGGGACGAGCTCATAGATATCATTGGGTCCAGCCCTCCTAATACAGGGCTAGGGCCTGGAGGAGCCTTAGATTAATGCGAAGGTTCTGGGAAACCCCATGCCTCTTATGTAATACAGACTGAGTGGTGTTTTCAAAGGTACACAGATAACAAAATACAGGTCTATTTGAAAATCGTTACTTAAAGAAGCTACCCTTTATAATTTTAAACTTTGTCATTCAACAAATACATGGATGATATAGTAGTGTGCATTTAGTTTTTTCTCATGCTAAGAATGGATTTTTAAGTTAATAAGATATGAAGCAGGTGCGAGTAGAGGTAATGATTAAATGTGTGAGAATCGGTGCCGGTGTACCAGAGGATGAATTTTATATTAAAAGCCTCCTTGCCATGTTAACTTGGACAAGTTATTTCACCCCTTTGCTTCTATTTCTCCTGTGTCGAATGAAGAAAATGACATCTATCCCTTAGTGTCATCGTGGGTACTATATTAGCAATTAAAATAAAAATACTTAGATGAGCTCCTGGCCCAAAAAAAATAAATGCTACAAACTTTAAGATGTTAGTACATGTTTTGTTCTACAACTTAAAGTAGTTCTATGAGCCTCACTTGTCTGTTAAATGAGTTTGAGAAATTGGTTCTTTTTTTAGGATACACAATCTAACCAAGCTTATAAAGAAGCCCTCTTTCCTGTACCATCGTTAACAGCACACTTTATATAGATTTAAGTTTTTAAGCATGAATGCATGATAATATTCTGGCTATAATTTGGGATTTGAGTGGCAATTTCATCACAAGAATTATCAGCAGTCACTTCGTTGCTTCTAAGTGTCACTTGATGATCCTGTCCTGGACTCTTCCCTTCTTCAAGTTCACAGCCACATTTCCAACCAGGCCTTTCTTCTTTTCCTCAAATTCCCAAACACACATTGCTTGAGTGCACTTCATGACAAGTCTGGGACTATGCCCTCTGAGAGCCAGAAAAATGGGCACACACAATCCAAGGGTCACAGCAATAAAGAGAATGCTGATTTGTTCATGGAACCCATTCAAAGAGTTCCAGAGCCTATCCACAAAGGCTGTCACATTGTTATACCACATTAAACACAGGCCTGTGCAATATTGATGTGTTTCGTAACTTCAGAAATAACAAAAACCTCAACTGCTTCCAGGCTTTTAATTTCCTTTTGTAACCATTGTTAACTGACTCTCCAATGCAAAATTAAAAGCTAACCCTCAATCAGCTAACCCCTCCAATTCCTCCCCCTGACTCTAATTCCTTCTCCAACACCCACTTAAAAAATAACCCAGTCTCCCCTTAGCCTCATTTTTGAGTGGAGAAGTCATTCTTCTTCCAAGCAGATTCCCCCAGTGTGGTATGGTCTGTCGCTGTGGTCAGCCTGCACGCCAGGCCTGTCCAAAGGCTCGCCGTGTCTGGAGCTGTTGGGGAACATCAAGCAGGAGAATGCTTCGAATTCCTTGAGTTGTTCCATGTATCACTGTCTCCAGCTGCACCTGGGGATAGTCAGGGACCTCCTGTCAAGGAGTGCGATAGCCATGCCTTCCCCAAGAGAGTCTACACTCCGTATTCCAGGGGAAAAAGAAAAAGAAAAGCAATTAACAAAATAGTGGAGTACTAAATTCAGGTTCACAAGAACTAGCTACACTATAAATGCAACATAAATATTGTAAACCAAAGATAAGAAGATAGAAATTATCTGCAGGCCAAAATACAGTCTTTTAAAATTTTCCTGGATTTTTCTCCTCCTTCTGCCTTCTTCCCATTTAACCAGCGTGATCCCCATTTCCCCCACAGTGTTCTCACACGGTCCCCTGTGTATCCAAGACACTCAATAGAATTTCCAAATCACTCAATGAGATTTTCCAAAGGGCCCTCATCGCTCTGACCCAGAGCTTTCTGAACTCAATTTCCTTCAAGTTTACTTAGTCCAGATCTCTCAGGTCCTTGCTGAGGTGACTGGATACTCATAAAATCTAAACTGTGTTAACATATTAAGAACTATCAATTGAATAAGATAACCCTCTGAGAGGTATTTGTATTTTCACTCAGAAGTCATAGAGATAAAATACTGTGTGCTAAATTACTGAAGAATTCAAGGAAACTGAAGAAAAGAGATTTTGGGGTAAATTACAAATACATCACAAACACATAAAATAGGATTTTGAGAGACAGTGTGGCAAATATAGTCATTCCAGACTTAAGACAGGTAGATGCTAGGTGTTGGGGAATGGTCAAGAGTAGGGAGGGGAGGAGGGGAAAGATTATGGATATTAGTTGATATTTAAAGTAGAATTTTGGGGACACCTGGGTGGTTCAGTTGGTTAATCCTCGGCCTTTGGCTCCAGTCATGATCCCAGGGTCCTAGGATCGAGTCCCGCAACGGGCTCCTTGCTCAGTGAGGAGACTGCTTCTTCTTCTGAGTGCCACTCCCCTTGCTTGGGCTCTCTCTCTCTCTGACAAATAAATAAATAAAATCTTAAGAAAAAAGAAAGTAGAATTTTATAATTGGGACAGTGCAAACAAAGTATTACTTTTAATAACATCACAGAAAGTATAATTACACAAAATTTCCTGAGAGATTTAGCAATAGTCAACCTTGGGAGTTCCTACACTGCCATCTAGGTGGGGGGGGCGGGGAGTCAGAAACCTGACAGGTTAACTACTTATGTTCCTGCACTGAAGACTATGATGAGACAAAAAGTAGAGGAAAATGCATGGCCTTTGAAGGCAGATAACCTTGAAATAGAATTCTCACTCAGTTCTTACTAAGCTATATGATATTATGTAGGCTATTTCATTTCTCCGAGTCTGTTTCTTTATCTGTAATGCAGAGGTGAATTTCAAATCTATTTTGTAAGATTGTGGAGATATTGAATGTGAAGTGCCTACCACAATGCTTTACGTTCGGCAAAAGGTTAATAACCAGTAGCTCTTGTTATCAGCATTCTGCTTCTAAAAATAAAGCCTGAATTACTGTTTAATGGCACTTGGAGGTTGCCAGCAAGGCCCAGAGCTACTCCCAGGCTCTGATTTGTCTTTCGATTCATGAAAACATGATTAAATGGCAATTTACACAGTTATTTTATGCCATTTCAAAATTCATCTTTGTCACACCATTGAACATAGCACGATGCTTTGTGATTAGTAGGTATTCACTAAACATTTGCCAAGCTGATAAATTTGACAACTGGAAATATCCATATGAGATACAGGATAGTTCTGTTGATTTAGTTGGAATCCTCCTAGCCTCGAGTCAATGTGGTATTCTTGAGTGTCAGCAGTAAAAGTTATGGGGGGACATCAGGTTTTTATTTTCGGTGGAGAAACACATTTGCATGCGTATGTATGTGTAAAACTAAAATGTTCTGGCATAAAGCAAATATCCAAGGGGCAAACTATGAGGAGGTTATTTATTTATTACAAGTTATGGATGAGTTCTCAGGGCTCCCTCATAGCTCAACCATGTGTGAGAGCCATGTAACAAAGAAAAGGATCCTAACCAACATGTGGAAATAACAGAACTTGTCCTGGTCAGGCCACAAAATAGACATCCGGCCTCCTTAAACAGCCCTGTTGGGGGCAAGAAGGTGATTTCTGAGAAGCCTACGTCTTCTGTTATTGCAGAACACTGTGGGGCTGACCCTCATATTTGAATATTAAATTAGTGAAGGCAGAATCTACACAATACCAATGGTATTAGTCATGTCTGCTGGGGCATCTAATACCAGATGTCACTTTTCTGATCTTTCAGGCTGGGCCTTCACTGTTTTTGGCACGTCAGAGTTCGCATCTGAGTACAATTTAAGTTGTAACAATGCAATCAGCATGCCTGACGATTTTTTTGCCTTTCTCTCCCGCTATTTTGGGAGCTGAAGCTATGAAGTCCCTCTGCCTATTAATCTGGGAAGTTTGAGATGATTTTCCTAGACTCCCTTCCCCCATCCCTTTTGAGGGAATAAGAGAACCTGCTCTCTGCTGCCTTGCAAACGTTCATTTGTAAGATTTACGGCAATCTTGCAAATAACCATTCTCCAATGGAAAGTAATAATTTATGTTGGGTGAGTAGAAAAGAGTTCTGATTCCACTCATTTTCCCACCTGTGCACCTCCTGGGAGAGAGGCACTGGTCAAAAAAATGAATGTGTGCTGGTGAACTGTTTGTAGTTATTTTCAAGGTTGACTTAAAGTATGATAGTTGAGAATTCACCCATCTGCTATACCTCTTAAACTGAGTCTAATTTGCAGGTAAGAAAGGGACATAAATCCAGGTCTATCTCATAGTTTCTAATTATTAAACAATAAGACTGAAGGGAACTTTTTCAAGCCCAGGAGTCCTCAAAGTTTGGTCTGTGGACTACACTCCTAGATACCCTGGAACAATATGCATGTGTAACCAGTTCTAACACAAGAGTTACTTTGCTGTGTGTAGTACACTGCATGCGGCATTTGTATGAATGACATGTTATCTTTCAGATTTTGAGCTTCTTGAGGGCAGGCATCATGGTTTTGTGTCAACGTTTAGTATGGGCCGGGTACAAGGTAAGACCAAAACAAAGCCTTCATTGAACTTTACTGACATTTTCTGTATGTACCTACGTCATTTCCACAACCATGATTTTCAAAAGTCATGTTTACTGCCAAGTTCCAGGTTCCACTCTGAAGAGTCTGTTTTTGTTTTTGTTTTGTTTTTTTCCTTCACCATGCATCTTAGCAGTTCCAGCTCCAAGATACTGTTTGGAGACTCCCTGTATCAGAGTCTCAGCAGAACTCAAACGGCACTTGCAAACTGGGTAGTGGGAGGACAGCTTACAAAGGTATGGGCAGGGTGTAGGGAAATACGAGGAAGCCGAGTACCCTGTAGTTAGGAACAGCAGAATACTGTTATCATCCCACTGGATGGAGAAGGGAGCTTCTTCCTGAATACGGGGATGGAGAGCATCATGTGGAAAGGGCTGCCTCACAAGAACTCTGACATTTGAGGAGCTCATCTAGCCTTTGGCAATGCAGCAGAAAGGTGGCCAGGGGGATAAATACCCCAATTTCTCCCCATTGACTGAAACTAAGAGAAGCCAAAGGGCAAGGGAACCTATCATGGTGGGAAAAGCAAAGAACGGCACAAATCGAAGCTATCAACATACTTAGTATCTCCCACCTTGTCAACTAGCTTCAGGGGAGTTCTGCTTCCAGTTAAGGTGTAGAAAGATATAAAAGATGTTCATTTCCATCAAAACAATAAGACATCAAGGGATAAACCAAAAATTCCTAGTAATGAACAAAGAAATCTAAAACTCCTAAAGTCGAGTCAAAACTTCAAAGAGATGGGTGTGAGCAAAGAAGAGGAGATGGCTGAGGTTGGAAGCAGTCAGAAAAGCAAGTCTGTCAGAGAATGATGATCTTCGTTCAAATAAGAGATCTGACAGACATTTTCTAATCCTACAGTCTGGCCTATTGGGTTTGAATTTGGAGAAGTAAATCCAGAGATCATTCTGCTGAGTAATAATCCCTCAGACTTGCAATCTTGGTGATTTTGCAGACTTGCAGTTCCACAGTGTTGAAGTCTTGTGAGCTGGAAGTGATCTCACAAGTTCAATTGTTTCACACTCAACAAACTCCCATTCCCAAGGTCTGGCAGCTTTACAGGCTTACATGCTTGCGATGTGTCATATCTGATCTTCAACAGTCATGACATCTCTATCTTGAGGTCTAGGATTCTAGCCATCTTGCGGTGTGGAGGTCAAGCAGATTCAAGGTCGTATGCATTGAAGTCTGATAGTACTTGCTCCTAGTATGCAGTGCTGGAGAGAAAGGTTTGTAACCATTGTCAAAGCCTTGGATACTAGATGAAAGTTGAGGCTAATCGAATCGTCAACCAAAATGCCACCTGATTCAATGTCTGGTAAAATCAGTAAAACTCATCTCAGTGGCTGTGCAGGAAACTGCAGCTGGAATGAAAAGCCTGTGGTGCTTGAATTCTAAGGTCTTGTTGGAGGGATTCAAGTCATGGCCCTGCCCCAAAGCAGCTAAATTCATGATTAAATCCAACTGATCACCTATATGTCTAACATAGAAAATTGTGTTCTTCATTGAGAAAATATACTTATTATATAATGGAATATGATATGATATATTATAAGATAATATAACAATATATGTATACAGGTGTATACTACTTTTTAAAAATCTACTACCACACCTGCTATTCTTTTAGACACAAATCCAACATGCAATATTAACAAAACACGTGAGGAAGTTTGAAAAATAGGAAAAAAACCCCCCACAGAATCAAGAGAAAGATAATCTGAGTGAACTAAGTGTTGAAATAATCAGAAAAGGAATTTAAAATAACAAGATAAATGTATTGAAGAATCTACAGGAAAAGATGTATATAATGGTAAAAAGATAGGTAATTAGCGATGTTAGTTTTTGGAGAAAAAAATAAATGGAGATGCTAGAATGAGAAATATAGCATCTAAAATATAAAATTTGCTGGATGGAATTAACAGAGAATTGAACAAAATAGAAGAAAGAATGCCTGAACTGAAGCAGGTCAATAGAAATCATCGAAGCTGAAGCAAAGAAAAGATCTTTTTAATAAAGACATTTCAATGATGTATTGACCAGTATCAAGGAGAAGTCCCAAAAGAAGAAGAAAGAGAATGGGCCAGAAAAACAAGAATTACTGGCTGAAAAATCTTCTAATTTGATAAAACCCAAAACCCACAGATCCAAGATGCTCAGTGAAGCTCGAGAAGAATAATTACCAAGAAAACCACTTCTAAGCACAAAATTGTCCAACTGCTATAAATTAGACATAAAATCTCAAAAGCAGCAAGAAAAGAAGTCATATTATATGAAAGAAACCAATGATAGAAATAAGGGCCCCTTTCATCAGAAACAATCGAAACTCAACAGAAGTGGGATAGCATATTTACAGAGACAGAGGAAGAGAACTGCCAATTATATGTTCAGTGAAAATAGTTTTCAAAAATGAAAGTAAATTAAAGGTATTTTCAGATAAACAAAAGGCTGAGAGTGGACCCACTCCACAAGATAGGCTAGAGGGAGAGTGCCTGGGTGGCTCAGTCAATATAAGATAATATAATATAAGAAAGCCTGCCTATAATATAAGAAAGAAGGCCTGAGCCTGCCTTTGGCTCAGGTCACGATCCCAGTGTCCTGGGATCAAGCCCCTGTGTTGGACTCCCGGCTCAGTGGGAAGCCTGCTTCTCCCTCTTCCTCTGTTGCTCTCCATACGTGTTCTCTATCTCTCTGTCAAATAAATGGATAAATAAAATCTAAAAAAAAAAAAAAAAAGATATGCTAAGGAGAGTTCTCAGGTCAAAGGAAATTATACCAGAAGGAAATAAGATCTATAGAAAGCAATAAAGATCACTCGAAATAGTAGTATGAGTAGATATGATTTTTTTTCCTAAATTTTTAAAAAGTCAATGATTTCAAGTAAAGTCATAACAATATATTTTTTATAATATGTTTAGAGTTTATAATATGTGTAGAGATAAATATTCAATAAACAAAACACATAACAAAAAGGCAGGAAAGCATGTAAACAAAGCAATAGGTTCTTACATTAAATGAAAGCAATATAACTTTAATTTGAGGCAATCTGTGATAAGATTAGAATACCCATTGTAATTGCTGGAGCAGTCACTAAAAAAAGAGCTAATGAAGTATAGCTTAAAAGGCAATAGAAGAGAGAGAATGTAATAATATTAGAAAATATTCAATATATGTAAAATAAGAAAGAAAAGGAAGAAAAGAGTTATAAAGAACAGAGGGCGTAAATAGAAAACAAATGGCTATGAGTGGACTTTGTTACACACTGAATAGAAATGGACTAAACATTCCGATTAAAAGAGAAGTTGTTAAACTGGTTAAAGGAGGAAAACCAAGACCAACACAGTTTGTAAATAAAAGGGAGGAAAACAACATACCATTAAACACTAAGAACAAGCAAGTGATTGATTATATGACAATCAAGCAGTCTCAAGAGAAGTGTATAACAGAGATAGAGGGCCATTTTTAATGAAAAAAGATAGCTACAGTCTACAAAGATATTATCTTTATACTAAAAGATTTCACAAAAATTTTACAATCTTCAAATATAACAATAAAATATGAGGCAGAAAAAAATAAACTAAAGGGGGAAAAGAGAGGTTTTTAGCATTGCCTCTCAATAATTAGTAATTCATGTAGACAAAAAATCAGTATGGGTATAGACTAAACACCATCAAGTGAGTTGATCTAATAGATATTTATAAAACACTATAGCTAACAAATGTGGAATACAAAATCTCTTCACGTATAGAGGGAATATATAATAAAATAGATCATATGCCGGTCCATAATGCTGGCATCAATAATTAAAAAGAAATTTAATCACATAGAGTAGGTTCTCTGACAATAAATAATTAAATTAAAAATCAGTAATAATATAAACCTCAAATATTTTGAAGTTAACCACTTCTAAATAATTCATATATCAAAGAATAAATCCAAGAGAAATTAGAAAATATTTTGAACTCAGTGGTAATTAACACAGGACATATCAGAATTTGTGGGATGGAGCTAAAGCAGACCTTAAAAGACAATTAATAACATTAAGTGCTTGTATAGATAAGAAGTAAGTATTAAATCAATGAGATAAGCTTCCATTTTAAGAAGTTAGAATAATAATGGTTAGAAGAAAAGAAGTAATAAAAAGCAGAAATCCTAGCTGACTGATCTAAAATGAGAAGGATATAAATTATCAATATCAGGAATAAAAGTGTATATATCACAACTGATCCCAGAGACATTAAAAGCAAAGCAGGATATTTTGATCAACTTTATGCTAATAAGAACATTTAGGAAAAAAATGGACAATTATTTGAAAAATACAACCACCAGAGCTGACACATAAAGAAATAGAAAATTTAAATGGAACTAAAATATTAAAACCATTGATTTCATTATTAAAATTCTCCCCACCAAGAAATCTTTCAAATTGGACAGATTCACTGGTGAAATCTGTCAGATTTTTCTATTGTGGTAAAACATATACAACATAAACTTATCATTTTAACTATTTTTAAGTACATTCACATTTTTGTGCAACCATAATCACCATTCATCTTCCGAACATTTCTCATTTTTCCAAACTGACACTCCATGCTCATTCTGTAGTAACTCCTTACTACCCCCTTCTCCCAGTCCCTGGCAATCACCACTCTGTTTTCTACCTCTATAAATGTGACCAGTCTGGGTACCTCATAGAATTGGTATCATACAGTATTTCTTTTTTTGTAACTCTATTATTTCACTTAGCATAATGTCTTCAAGTTTCATCCATGTTATAGCATGTGTCAGAATTTTTTCCTTTTTAAGATTGAGTAACATTCCAATGCTACTGTGAACATGAGTGTGTAAAAAATCTTAGTCCTTGCCTTCAATTCTTTTGAGTAAAGAAGTGGAATTGCTTGATCATGTGGTAATTCTATTTTTAATTTCTTGAAGAAATACCATATTGTTTTCCATAGTGGCTGCACAATTTCACAACCTCAATTAGCAATGCACAAGGGTTTTCACCCATAGCTATTATTGCAATTTCACCAATAGTTATTATTTTTTGTTTTGTTAGTAGTAGCCATTCTAATGAATATGAAGTAGTACCTTATTTTGTTCTAATCTGTATTTCTCTAATGATTAATTAGGTTAAACATTTTTTCATGTGCTTGTTGGACATTTGTATATCTTCTTTGGACAAATGTCTATTCAAATCCTTTAACCACTTTTTAAATTGGGTTTTTTGTTGTTGTTGAGTTTCAGAAGTTCTTTATATATTTTGGATATTAACATTTTATCAGGTATATGATTTCTAAATATGTTTTTCCATTCTATGGCTTGCCCTCTTACTCTGTTGCTAGTGTCCTGTAATGCACAAAAGTTTTAATTTTGATGTAGTGCAATTTATCTACTTTTTCTTTAGTTGTGTGTTTTTTGGTGTCATATCCAAGAGAAAAATTACCAAATCCAATGTCTTGAAGTTTTCTTCTGTGTTTCCTTCTAAGAGTTGCATAATTTTAGCTCTTAGGTGTGGGTCTTTGATCCATTTTGAGTTAATTTTTTGTATACCATGTAAGGTAAGGGAGCAACTTCATTCTTTGTACATGGATATCCAGTTTCTTCAACGCCATTTGTTAAAAAGACTGTCATTTTCCTAATGAATGGTTCTGGCACCCCGTCAAAAATCATTTGACCACACGTGTGAGGGTTTATTTCTGGATTTTCTATTCTATTCCAATGGTCTATATGTCCATTTTTATGCCAGTGCCACATTGCGTTGATTACTTTCGCTTTGTAGCAAGCAAATTTTGAAATCAGGAAGTGTGAAACCTCTTTGTTCTTCTTTTTCAGAAATGTTTTAGTTATTAGGGGGGTCCCTTAAGCTTCCCTATGAATTTTAGCATGGACTATCAGACTTCTAATCAGAGCTGTCAATGATCTTTGGGAAGTCTTATGAAAAAAGCTTTGTGATAATGAGTTTAATGTCTTTTATAGATATAGAGTAATTTACATTTAAAATTTCTTTTTATGTCAGTTTTTAAAACTTTTTTTCTTAAAAATTTGTTTATTTTATCAAAATTGTCAAATGTATTGACATAGTTTTCAAAACTTTTCCTTACCTCAAAAACGATGAAACTTTGCTAAGAAAAATTAAAGAAGATTTAACTAACTGGAAGGATACCCACTAATTATGAAATAAAAAACTCAGTATTTTTAAGAGGTCAATTCTCAATCAGTTCATTTCCCACCAAAATTCTGGTAGGCTTTTTGAAGAAATTGATATACTGATGCCAAAATTCATATGGAAATTCAAAGGACTTATGTTAAACAATACAACTTTGTAAAAGGAAAACAAAGTTGGTGGATTTATACCATTTGATTTCAAGACTTGCTATAGAGCTAACTAATTAAGATAATGTGGTATTGGCATAGGAATAGACAAATAGATCAATTAAACAGAATTTTAAAAAGTCTAAAAATAAAGTTATACACATAGCTAATTGATTTTTGAAAAAGCAACAAGATAATTCAATGTGGAAACAATAGTCTTTTCAACAAATGGTAGTAGAAGAGATAAAAATATTCATTTTAAAAAAGAACATTGAACTCTATCCCTAATTTTTTCATAAAAGCTAACTAGAAACATATTATAGACCTAAAACTATAAAACTTCTAGAAGAAAACATAGAATAGTATCTTTATGATGATATCTTCTTGATCTTAGAGCAAGCAAAATTTTCTTAGAAAAGACACCAATAAAAAAAGAAGGAAGGAAGGAAAAAGAAAATATTATATATTGGAGTTCATACAGATTAAAATTAGTGTCCTTCAAAAGATATTAAGTAAATGAAAAAGTAAGCCATAGACTAGGAGAAAATAATCACAATGTATATATCTGAAAAAGAACTTACATGTAGAATATATGGAAAAAACTCCTACAACTTACTAATAAAAAGATAATAGAATTTTTAAATGAGCAAAATATTCAAAAGACACTTCATATACATAGACACACAGACACACACACACAGACACACAATGGCACAAGAAAATTAGGAGGCATAGTTCTTGGCTACTTAAGCATATACTTTGAACTCGACATCATTAGTTAACCAATAAGCACATGAAAATTTGCTCAACATCATTAGTCAGCAAGGAAATACAAATTAAAACTAACATGAACTGAAACTTATATATTGTGCATAGGAGTATAAAATTGTGCACTTTTTTGAAAATAACTTACAAATTTCTTATAAAGTTAAATAAAAACCTATCCTATGACTCAGCATTTCCCCTGCTAGGTATTTATTAATAATAACCAAATCTGGAAACATTCTACATGTATGTCAGCAGGTGAATGGATAAACAAATTGTGGTCCATTCATATAAAGAATACTACTCAGCTATACAAATTACTGAACTACTGATATGCTGAACAACATGGATGAAATTCAGAAATGCTATGTTAAGAGAAAGAAGTCATACAAAATGGCCCATACTATATGATTGCATATGATGTTCTAGAACAGAAAAGACTAAGCTATAGTGACAGAAATCAAAATAATGGATGGGAAGGTATTGATTGCAAAGGGATATAAGAGAACTTTCTGGCTTGGTGGAACTGTTTCTTATTCTTAATGGGGTAGCAGCTACAGAAGCATATACTACTTTGCACTATACCTTAAAATATGCACATTTTAAAAATATAATTTAAATCAATAAAGTTGATTTTTTTAAAAACAGATTGTTCCATCTTCTTTTCCTGAAGAAAAGCAGTCCATGGCTTGGACCAGGATTAGGACTTAGTGTTTTCCACTATTGTTCTCTCAAGAAATGTATATTAGAGTATATGCCAGTCCATCTTTTTTTGTTGTTTTTTTCCTGTGAATTTAGCTGTGCCAATATCCTTAGCAAGAGTCCTGAGGCCTTCTTGAGGTGGAGAAGTTTGCCCTTCCAAAGCACAGTGAGCCCTCTGGGGTGGCACGTGTTTCCCAGGACTCCCCAAGGCATGCATGCAAATATGCTTATGTAGTCTTTGTTGTACTGATTTTAATTAGTTATATCAACTTAGCATTCATTTTGTCAAAGGGGAAATCACCACATTAGTTATGTAACTAAAAAGAGCACATTTTTTTCTGTAATAAGTCCAGCAAACTACTTTGTTTACTGTTTTTGCAATGATAAGCCATTTCAGTAGAGATTCACTATTCAGCAGGACCCTTGTTATATAGTAGAATTTTAGTTTGTAATCAGCGTTAGTCCATCCTCTTGCTCTCAAGCAGAATTACCTTAAGTCATTCCAGATTGATTCAATCTATTTAAGTACTCACCAAGAGCAAAATTTCCATCTCCTCCTTTCTAACTTTCAGAATTATAGTCTTTGCAGCTCTTATTTCAAGAAAACTCTTCTTTGCTCCAAGTCAAATCCTCTGTTCTGAGATTCAGTCACAAAGGCAGGGCAAGGGATTTGTCAGCCTGGCACTGATAATCAACAGATCCCAGAAGTGATAAGTAGCCAGTTAACATAATAGGAGTGGGGCCCAAGAACAGCAAAGAGAGGAAGGTGATTTAATTTATCAGGATAGGCTAGTTTACACCACGGTAGTTAGCAATCCAAAAAAAATCTTAGAGGATTAAAACAATAAAAGTTTTTTTCTCACTCATGCTGCACTTCTATTAAAGATTGGTGGGGGTTAGGATGTGTTGACTGCTCCAAGTCATCCTCACTCAGGAATCTAGACGAATGGAATTTTCAAAATCTGGACCATAATTGTCACTTTCGATAAATTTCACTGAACAACTCACAGGTCATGAGAGGAAGCAGTAAATTACTATCCTCCCAGAGTAGAGGAGGTATGGATATTGGTGAATAGGAGGATTGTTGACCATATTCTTGGCCACATTGGTTTATAAAAATACAGGAATGTCAAAGACACTCCAAGGATTGTATGTACCTGCAAGTAGCAAAGTTTTAAGCCTTCATGAAGCAACTGGGCTGAAGGACAGATCCTGAGCTCTAATCTCAGGATTGGTGAAACAAGAGGAACTAGAAAACTGGATAGAAACTTAAGAGTAAATAAAGTGATATCTCTGGCCTCGCAAACTATGGCAGTGGGGACAGGTGTTTCTTGGGCTCTTAGCAGCAGGAATGAGATCATTAATATCGGAGCATCAGTGAGAAGTTCTTGGATCGAGGCACAGCTTGAGAGCACAAAGGCCAGTTCTAAACTGCAGAGTCTTGAGGCAACTGATAAGGAGAACCCCTAGGTTGTACCAGGATTTCTCTGGGTAGAAATTAAAGTCTCCAAAATGTTTTGTTCTCCATGCTGGTGTTTTGTGGAAGAGGGGCGAGTAAGCCTTTAAATGTGAGGGGTCAAAATGAAAGGAAACTATAGGAAGAGGGGGCCTAGGTAAAGAACTAGGTTTGGCAGTCCCTTGATGTCTGGTGTCTCACAGTTTACTTGTCAGGGAGGAAAAGAAAGTGCATACATGAAATAATAAACAGTTGACTGCTTCCCTGTCCATAGGTGATCTGGAGCAGATACAGAGAAGAGTAGCTTCTGGAGAAAACTTCACGGATGAGGTTGGTCTGGTTCAGTTGTTCAGCTAAGATAACTTCCCATGGCAATGTGTCTACTCCACCACCATACCACAGGGACACCCTCTAGTTGCCCAACAGGATGAGCGACTTTATTAGAGTGTGGCTCCAGAAACAACAGGAACACTAGATGTTGCCTTCTGTATCCTTCTAAGGAAATGATGTTTAGGACATTTGTTTCAGTTCAACCTCAAACCTGGAAAACCCTTTCTCAGGTTGAACAGGATTAATACCTGCATTTGAGTAGAAGAAAGACTGCTGCCTCATTCAAGAAAGAGGGTTTGGAGTCCTGTTTTAGTGTATAGTTATGTAGAGAAGAAACCAGACAATGATATGTACTTCCACAGCTTCCAAGTTTCTCTCTCCCTGAAACTTCCAGCTCCAAGTCTTATTCTAGATTCCTCTCAGAGCTTCAACTGCATACTCAGCTTCTCTACATGGGTGTTCTATACTCCTTTCAAATCAACACATCCCAAAATAATGAAGCATATTCCCTACAAAGCCTCTCTCTCCTCCTTGCCTGAGGAGAGCAACACATTTACTTCAATGAGAAATTTCTGATCCTTCCTTGCCTCCTGCTTCTAAATACCCCAAACCAGTCAGTCACCACATCCTAATAATTCCAACGCTTTAGTAGTTTTAAATGGGCCCACTTTCTCCATCCACACTGCTCCAGGCCCCCATGTTTCTTGCCAAGACTGTATGATTACACTTGTTCTCCCACATGCATCCCCTCCCTGGGCCTGTCTGTTTTTTATGTAACAACTGGAAGCTGCTGCTTAGCAGGTAACGCTATCATGTTAATCCTCTGCAACCAGCTGTTGCCCTAAGGATAAACTCCAAACTGGCCCTGCCTGTTCTGGCATCAGTGGATCTCCCTGACCCTGGTTCTTGCTCAGAGTCCAAGGTTTTTGCTCTATCAATGAACCCTGCTTTGAGGGCTTTTTTGCTTTTCTTTTTTGGCACTCACACATCTTTTCTGGCTCCTTCTCTTTCTTTGGTGAAGTGCCTGACTCGTGCTGTAATTCAGGAAGTTAGGTTGATGTGTCGTCCCCCATATTATGGTGGAACTAACCAACAAACCAACCAACCATGCTGATGGAATCCCATTTCCATCTACTGCTTTGGCCCACATATATATGAACACTTCAGTTATTCAGTGTTAGATCCAAAAGGCTATTAATTTTCATAACCCTGTTGATTTTCTCCAGCCTTTAGAGACAAAAGTATATACACACAGCAATTTTTTAAATATCTAACTCCCAGTTCATCTCTAGAGACTTTACACCTAAATCCTTTATAGCATAATGACAGTCTTAAAATATAAATTAGATAAGTCTTATTTTTATTGAAAATATGATGAGAGTTAAATATACCCAAATCTCATTAACTAGAACATGCTATATATTTTTCTTGGAAATCTATTTCAGGATGATCAGTTTTGCTTTTTAGCTAGAGTCTAAAAGGTAAATGCAACCAGCTGTTCTGCAAATGCCTATCAAAAGAGTGTAGATAGATCTATATAGGTCCATAGGTCCATTCTCATTACTGAAAATTCAACCCACACCTCTTTTTGAATGGTAGGTGAGTAAAATGACA
Source organism: Ailurus styani (assembly GCA_002007465.1). NCBI lineage: Eukaryota > Metazoa > Chordata > Mammalia > Carnivora > Ailuridae > Ailurus > Ailurus styani. The sequence continues at coordinate 2,858,011 of LNAC01000160.1, forward strand.
TATACGAAGGACAAGAGGTTATTTTTATTAAGTTAAAACAAAACTCAAAACCTGGTAACATTCACTGAAAAAAAGAAATAAAAAAGAAAAGAAAAGAAAGCAAGAAAGCAAGCAAGCAAGCAAGAAAGAAAGAAAGAAAGAAGAGAGAGAGAAAGACAGGAAGGAAGGGAGGAAGGGAGGAAGGGAGGGAGGGAGGAAGGGAAAGAGGTACTTACTTGTTGGGCTTAATAATTTAACATGGAAAATAAATTGCTTAGCTTTGGGTAAGGTACATTTAATTATTATTAAATATATTAGTTACCGAAAACAGCCTGGGCTTTGAAGATGCCAGTTCTAGGTTTTCAAATCAATAAATGTCCCTTAGTGGCAAAAGGGAGCCCTGAGAGAGGATTACCACATTAAGAACATTCAGAATTTCTCCCTCATCTGCTGCACGATTCTACATAAAACTGAGTATTTTATTTGTTACTGCAGAGGATTATGATCTGCCCCATGATCAACATTTAATGCAAGAATTACACTTAGTTATTGAAGAGGTAACTAAGATTCTTACCAGGAGAATGTTGTGGTTCTACGAGTGAGGAATACAGAAATGAAATATAAGAAATAAGCTGAGTTTACAATTTTAAACATTAAGGCATGGCCAGATTTGGCATCCATTTCACTGACTGCCTCCTCCACCCACTTACTTTTTGGTTGGGAGTTAGATTAGCGATGGAATGGAGCCGAGGGGCTGGAAGTGGAGAGAGAAGCAATTATGGCGAGGAAATCTCAACTCTGCAGCCAAGCTGAGCAAAGGATCCCAGAGTGCAGGCTGCTTCAGATAGGTTTAAGATTTAGAAGCCACCAACTACGAGGTGACTTTGTGGGCTCCAAACTGATAACAGGGAATCCTGATGGCTCTAGGTGACAAGAATCCAGAAGTCTGTATAAGATCCAAGTGATCTTTCAAATCCGTCCAATTCCAGTTAGACGAGGGAACGTACAGGAAAACTGGCACATAATCCGTGCTGAGCACAAGTATAATTCCTAATCCAGAGTAAACCAAACCCTTGGGTCATTATGAATCATAGCAGTGACCCTGGGTTTTAAATCCCAGAGCAGGTTCATGATTCATGGGTGGATACTGTTAGTGACTTAAAATGGGATACCAGGGGGAAAAACTTCTTTCCGTTGACGAATGCCACAATTCACTGCCAGCAGTTGAAGACTCTATTTTGCAGGGGCTTTTTGACCATTGACCAGGGGCCAATATGAGTCCCTAAATGACGAATAAGCAAAAACTGGTCATTCTCGAAGTTACGGTGTCCTGAAAGAATTTTAATTCACTTTGGTATACGATCTTCACCTGTTTCTGTTAAACACCAAGTATCATCCACATATCACATAATTAACAGTTATTGAGCATAGTTTTGAGGGAAGTGCATGGTGTAATTTGTCTGTAGAAAGGAAATGTAATATACTGCCCATGATAGCTTATATCACAAAATAAAACTCACTGGTTTTGCATTGTGCTTACAAATATTTTGATTGCTGTTATTTGAATTCAATAAAATGTAATGAGGTGCTCTTAGCCTCTGGGCAAAACTGACACAGAATTTCATTTGCACTAGTCAGCTGAAGGCACAGAATGTTCCCGGGGAAAATTCTGCTGTGCCATACAAACATGCACCTCTTACTGACAGGTTCTTGGAAATCCTGTGCACAAACTTCCTATGCAAGTGAGGGGTGGGTGTGGGGGGTGTCCTGCTAACCACAAACACTACTGGAATTGAAGTAGAGTCTTCACGTATTTGACAGAATAAGCTACATTGTTTCAAGACCTTAGTTTGCTCCCTAAAGGTCAATATTTTCATTTTGCAACTTCTAGCTAAAAGCATTGGCAAATAAAGCAAAACAGGGTGTGTGTGTCTTTTTAAGGAGATTTGGTAGGAAAGAGATGACTTGAAAATAATTCTAAATTACTTTTTTGGTGGTTTGTACATGACCTCCCACAGTCATGGGAACTAGAGGCCAAGGTGACTTTCTCTCAGTAACTGACTGGGACAGGGTGTTTTTTTGGTTTTTTTTTCTTTCCTCTTGAAGAGTCAGGATTATGTGACCTTATAAATTGGTCTCATTACAGAGCTACTGACAGACAGACATATTGGTTGCTGCCAGTAGGCATATGGGCTGAAATTTGAAGGAGGAGGGGCGAACAGATGGAGTGGAGAAACAGAGTGACGGACGGGCCCCTCACACAGGGCCCAGCTGGTAGGGAGCAGGTCATGTCTGTTACTGCTACGCTGGGAAGATAAGAGTGTCAGCGGTGGGGAAGGTGACTCCATCAATCAGCCTCTTCATTATATCAAGAATGAGCCTTGTGGTCTGAGGGTGGGAGAAGAGGGCTGGTCATCCCACACCCCACAGGTGGCAACTCTGAAGGGGCTTACCTTTCACACTGCCATGAATTCCTTTTAGTTGTTGAAGTTCCTTCAGAGAAAACTCTGTTGATGATTATCTTAAATTTTGTTTTCAAGGCTTTTTACTGTGAGTATAATATTATATGAATGTTAGACTTGGAAAAAATAAGAAAGTCACATTACATAGGGTTTCAGGTGAACCCCAGGCTCTCTTTGATGTCTATGGAGAAGTCCAAGGCAAATGGGGTGGAAGCAGGGAGGCTCTTTCAGTGTTTCTGGAATGTAAGATCCTTGAGAGGAGTGATTGTTGGTCTTTTTTGTTTCCGGTACCTGGGTGCCTAAAACAGAGGTGTGTAGTACATATTTATTGAATGAATAAGTCAAAAGAATAGGAAACGCTCCAAAATGACTTTAACTTCCAAGCAAATGTATTTTCTGGCTCCTTTCCTGATACCTACTTTCACTTTCCCAAATTTTCTTTGCTGCTATTTGAACCTAGGTTCAACAGGTCTGACTCAGGTAAGGAGCAGCAGTGAGTGGAACATTTCAGATGAGAAGTAATTAGTGGATACCCTCAACCGGTTGAGTTCTGCACTGAAGTTTCACACTTTGGTGAGGACAGGGTGACATTTGGAGAAAGGAATGCTTCTTTTATTTGGGGGAATATATCCTTTTACATGATACTGAAAGACTGGTTAGGTTTGCTTCAGTTTTCTCAAAAGCAGAATATAATCTTTTTTGTTCTATTACTCACTATAATGTCTTGAAAATAATGATATTTAATAAGTGCTGAATCAAAGAGTTTAAATAATTATTTTCTATTCACAGAGATTTCTAGGAAAGGGTAAGTTTCCATAAACTAATTTGGTGTTCTTAAATATTTCAGAGAGGAAAAAAAATGACCATAAAGGATTAGGAATGTGATCCAAAGATCACTTAATTTGGAAGTATTTTGATCTATAATTTTATTTATTTCAAGAGAGATACATTTATTCTCTTAAATAGTAACATTTTTACTGAAAATTGGACCATGTGGAAATTAGAACAGCTTTGGAAGTCAGAACAGCAAACAGTCGAATCTAACTAGTCGATCTTAATACTTAATTATTAACATAGACCAATCCATCAAGAAGGTAGGCGTTATTAATTTGTAGGTACATTTGAAGGTTACCAACCTGGTCAAATAGGCTAAATATCTGAGATTTATTTCTATTTTCTTTTATCTTCCAACTGGAAATTAATAACATATATATCCCACATAATACAAGAAAATAATCAACTTTTGGGGGGTTACTAAAGCAATTTTTTTCACACATATGTCTTTAAAAATCTCATTCTCTACAAGGTTCTATTACATACTAACATAGTGTCCGGCTACTCAGTTCACTACTTTGTATATCCTAAAAGACAACTGTCTATTTATGAAATTAGAACAGATTTTGAACAAATAACTAGAAAAGACTTTGAAAAAATTTGAAAACGTGTCCATATTTAAATTTGGGGGGACAGTTGACCTCTGTGTGATAAAATTTGCTTCATGGATCATACTGGACTCTCAGGAAGGACACATTGCTGACCTCAGTAACTGGTTTAGATAGCGGTTTCCTAATTGATAATGAAGGGTTTGAACTAACAAATGAGTTTTAGATTGAAGGAAGCTTGCTACACGTTAGGGGAGGAGACAGGTGATTAAGTGCTTGGGCTCTAGAATGAGAAGGGCTGGACTCTGAGTCTGGTCCTGTAGCCCTAGGTGAGTTAATTAACCTATAATTCTCTTTTTCTCATGAGTTCATGTTGACACTAAAGGATATAATGCATTCAGAGCACCTTCCACAGTGTCTGGAACAGTCAGCGCTCATAGATAGTAATGGTTCGCTGTGCGGTTAGCTTGCCCAACACTGCAGTTTGGTTCTTACCTCCCCAAAGATCTTTAGTGCTTTTGTGCTCCTCCTTTCCAAAACCTACCTCTGAAGGAAATCTAGGAATCCAGTCTTTCTTCCTTTCCTCCCTTCTTTTTTGCTGCCTTTCTTCTTCCCTCCATCCCTTCCACCCTCTCTTCTTTCCTTTTCTGTGTCTAAAGTCAACAGATTTTTAAATGGTTGCCAAATGGGAATCCAAAATGCTCATGCAGGTAGGACATTTAAAAATGCAGTTTCATGGTTCATAAACAGGATTATTTATGCTGTCTAGATTATCCCAGAAGAGGAAAAATACTTTATAATTTTAAGAAAAAATGCCTGATATAAGGATAATATATCTCCTGTAAATATAGACGAGACTTGGAATTCCTGAGGGTATTTTTCATTCAGTAATGTTGATCCATGGGCAAAAAATCATGATAGATTAAAGGTATGCCCTTTCCTGGGTTTCCTAGTGGCCAGCAGGACCCTCACTTCCTCGACTACCATCTGCCCTGAATATTTGCTTCTCCGCTTATGGGAGATATTCACATGCTTGTACCTTTTAGAATAAACTTGCTGCCATTTATTTTGGGATTCTGTGCCAATCCTCTAAAGAGGACTCTCTCCCCATCCCCTTGATTTCATTTGCCCACAATCATTTTGATTTCCATTGATCCTAAAGGAACACGGAAGTATACATATTAAAAATAGGTGTGCTCAAGTATTTATATATCTACATACTGAATTTGCAATCTGAAATTTCTGATATCGACATTCGGAAATTGAGAATTGACTATGGAGGAGAGAGCCCAACCACAATCTGGATTATTTTTCAAATGCTTTGGGTTTGGCATAAACTAAAGTGCTTGTTGCCAAGCCCCTTTCCTCTTAATTTTTAAAAATCATGTGTGTTTCAAGGGAAATTTAATCCACATGTTTCTGATTCATTTGCACTTAAGTTGTCAAGCTGTTTTGTAATCACAAGTCTCTATCTTTCTCTCTCCACAGAAAGTTGGGTTTTTCTAAGTGTGCACAAACAATAATCTCTCAGAAGAATGAACTGAATTTCAAATTCAGAAATCAAGGATGGGCAAAAATGTGTGTATCTCACCTGCTCTTGGTTGAGGAAATGATGTTTGGACTTTTGACCCTAACTCGAACATTTTGATGTAGACATTCACTTACCCTTGGAAATATGTAATTCTTCCCTCCAAGAAAAAGTAATTTTAGAGTTTAAAGTAGATACTTTTAGAGTTTAGAGTAGAAGGTGCCAATGGAGAAGAAAGATTCTAATTCTTTAAAATTATAAGTAAATATGATTATGAATAATAATTAGGGGTTTGTTTTCTAAAAAAAAAAACTTATTTTAAACTTCATAATCTCCACAGTTGGGTTTATTTACCACTATCAGCCCTGCATCTCTTAGATGTGAGCTTAAGAAAGGAAAAGTGCAAACTTTCTTTCCCCAAAATACTTTATCTAAAATTAGCTTAAATTATAAATAGGAGAATTTACAGGGGGGACATAAACATAATATTTTAAAAAGCCTATTTCATCTCTGAAAATAGTACAGAATTTGCTCTATTTACATTTTTTTCTTATAAAGCATTCTGTAGTGAGAGTTCAAATACTGAAGCTTACTGTGACACACTGTCCCATTTGGGAACATTAAGAACTTTTGTTTTATGGGAACACAAGGATGGTTACTCCCATTTGGATCTCTTAGGAAGTGCTAATTCCGAACACTTCCTCCTTTATCTTGAGATCAAACCATTTGGACCACTTATTATCATGTACCCAGTCAAACTCAATCTGTTGTGTTAATTAGTTATGTAAACACATTTTATAATTGTGGGGACAAAGCAGAACTAGGCAACTGGGTAGGTGAGAAAAGATCAAAGATCTTCCTTAATAAATTGTTACGCTAATTAGTGTTTGTCTTGTAATGCCTCTCCAGGGGGTCTTTTAAACCCAAGCTTGGGAAAACCAGCTAGAGAACAAGGGAGCTTTGGCAAAAACAAATCTTGCCAAGCTCCCCAAACTAGCTTAAAATCAGTGAAGTGAGAGAAAACGGAGTACACACACACACACACATACACACACCCGTAAAAGGGACTAGAGATTCCTCGTGAAGAGACCCTACTCCTAAGTGTAAAATATGATTGTCAGATCACATGGAGCTTACTTTTTATACGTGAAATCAGCTTCTCCTCACCCCCGACACCACCAGGAATGATTGTGTGTAACTTATTCTGAAAATAATCGAGATATCCTAGTGTCTGTACCACTCAGCAAATGCTTCAAAAAGGACCTAAATTTTAGGATGACAAAGGCCCCCTAGAGATGTTCTCCCCGCCCCCCGCCCCCGCACTATTGCCCAGACTTTTCTCTGCCTTATTCTCCTTCTTAGCGTTGACCACCATCCAACATACTACATAATTTACTTATCTGTATTCTTTCACTGTCTCTTCCAATTAGAAAGGCCAGGAAGTCAGGGAGTTTTGTCTATTTGTTTACCGCTGGTTTGTTCAATGACTGAGTAAAAGAATAAAAGTATAATAACGTTCTAAACGTTTTAGAAGCAACATAGTGCAACATGGAATGGTCCCACCGCTTGCAAAATGTGAAATGGCTTTGGGCAATTCACTTAATCTTTTTGAATTTTACTCTCTCACATGCATGTGTGGTCATTATTATCTGCGATTGGGGATGATTTACTTAAGCTGCCCAGCAGTATCCAACACTTGGCAGATGCTCAGGTAAATCGTGCTCATTGTTATTGTTGTTGTCATCATCTTCGTTTTGTCTTTTGTCTTTATGCAAGACACGTAATGTTAAGACCCTTGGGTTTAGTATCATGCTCTTTGTTTTTTTTTACCTCACTTCTTTTTGTTGTTGTTTTATTCACATTTTCTTCATTTTACAGTACTATCCTGTGGGTTAGTCACCTCAAATGTTAAAGAAGCAAAAATAAAATAAACCAATATAATTACAATTTATTAGGACGGTTCTTTAACTTTCTTCAAAAATTTCCATACATTTGGGGTACCTGGCTGGCTCAGGCAGTTAAGCGACTGCCTTCAGCTCAGGTCATGATCCCAGGGTCCTGGGATCGAGTTCTGCATCAGGGTTCCTACTCTGCGAGGAGCCTGCTTCTCCCTCTTCCTCTGCCTGCTGCTCCTTCTACTTGTGCTCTCACTCTCTGTCTAATAAATAAGTAAAATCTCTAAAAAAAAATTTCCACACATTTATAAATTACTATTAACTTTCCCAATTTCCAAATATAGTAGTAGGTAGCGGTGGGTCCCTTCCATTTCCAAGTATTGATATTTCCAAACCCAGGGCAGTGAGTTATCATCCACTTTGCCTGAGGTTGTCAAATATGATTTCATACACTTCCCTGAAGCTTTGGTGGAGATGGACTAATCCCAGCCAGATCTGTATCTAAGATTCGCCTTGGCCTCAGCCTATCTTTTAACTTGAGGTTTTATCTCTAAATTACGGTCCTGTCCTGAAACTCCCTCCAGGAAGACTGGGAGTGCAGAAGAAAAGAGGAAGATAAAAAGAGCCCGGGAAGTTGCCCTTCTAGAATGTTCTTCACTTGGTCTTATTTTCTGGCACCATGCTTACTTCACAAGTTCCTAGTTGTTATGTAATAGTCAACTTAAAAATACCTTTTTACCTCTCATTAAAGTAATATGTAAAAAAATAGTAATATGTAATTATTGCAAATTTAGAAAATATGGACAAGCACAAAGAAAAAGTAAAAAATCAGTAATCTCACTAGATAGAATCTTTTTTTCTGTGTACAAATATTTATTATCACAAAAAGTACTATAATATATACATAGATAATATTTCAAGAGCTGGTTTTAAATTTATAACTTAGCATCCTTCTATCATTAAACACAAAAGCATCACTTTATGATATAGAATGCATATATCACTTTCTATTAAGGCAACCATTTACTATAGATATGATGAAAAACATTTGAGCAAAAATTGAAAATAGGGATTTTTTGATGGTAGATAAAAGGAAAAGAGTTAATATTTTTAGCTTATTTCCTGCCAAATAACTCTTTATTCTTATGATATTGTTTTCCTCTTCTTTCAGATAAACCTTGTAGATAGGAGCGCGCACACACACATAAATCCCAGACCCATCTCAGGAACCTGGAATTACAATAAACAAATCTTCTCTGTCTCCTCTGTCTTGGGGCACCTGGGTGGCTCAGTCGATTGAGTGTCCGACTCTTGATTTCGGCTCAGTTCATGATCTCAGGGTCGTGAGATGGAGCTCCGCACTGGTCCCTGTGCTGGGTGTGGAAACTAGTTAAGATTCTCTCTCTTAAGTGCCTGGGTGGCTCAGTGAGTTAAAGCCTCTGCCTTCGGCTCAGGTCATGATCTCAGGGTCCTGGGATTGAGGCCCGCATCGGGCTCCCTGCTCAGCGGGGAGCCTGCTTCCTCCTCTCTCTCTGCCTGCCTCTGCCTACTTGTGATCTCTCTCCCTCTCTGTCAAATAAATAAATCTTAAAAAAATAAAAAAGGTTCTCTCTCTTCCTCTCCCTCTGCACCCGCCCTCCACTTGCACACTCTCTCTCTCTTAAAAAAAAAAAATTCTCCTCTGTCTTGTTCAACATTTTCTCCTTCGATATCCAGGACATTACTACTCAAACAATAGTTCTCAATAAATAAATAGTTCTCAATATTAGACAGCTGAACAAATGAAGCTAAATCACAGACAAATAGCATCTCACGACATCTACGATTATATTTACCAGCAAGCTTGTTTTGCCACTATGGGAGTCAATGAATTGACATTTGCTCCCTTTTTATTCTTATGTCTTTGTCATTTTCATGTAGGCTGAAAGCTGCCAGGTCAGTGTTCTCCAGAACATGGACCATCTGGATCAGAATTACCTGGGGCACTGGTTATAAATGCAGACTCCTGGGCCCCAGCCTAGATCTATTCACACAGGATTTCTGAATTTGGAGCCCAGGAAAGTCTGAGAACTACTTTGGGGTGGGACCTGTAACCAACTAAATTTTGCCTATCAGTTAGTAGAATAAGTATAGAACATACTGCACTTCCCAGCGTGTGTGGAATTAATTTATCATGGGGAAAGATAGAACTGGGGGAAAAAATACATGTTTTCTTAAAGACAGTGGCATTATCTTCATGATTAGAGGATGATGAAGAACTAGTGAGGGTAAAGAAGTCCCATTGGAAGCTCAATTTTGTTTTATCTGGAAACAATTTCAATGGCCAATTCTAATCAAGGGAAGAAAAACACAATCTAGGTTTAAAACATTTCTTTTCATGGCTTTTTTCTTTATCTGTGGCATCTTTTAAAACTCCAGTAAAAGTTATTAAGAAAAATGTCCAATTCACTGGTCATAAGCAAGAATCTAACGTATTAAAGATGTTTTCTTCTATGCTTTTGTACACCACATGGCTTCTAGAGGTACCTAAGTTTGCTCAGGTATTGTTCAATCTGTGAATGCATTAATTCTATCACTCTGTCTAATCAACCTGACAACCAAAACCAACCTTAAAAAAATGTATTTTGCAAGAAGATGTGAAAATTAATATGGCACGTAGGTGCTGTTGCTTCCAATTAAAATCAATATCTGTCCTGATTTGTGCCTCTTGTCTCTATGACAGCAAGGGGGCTGGCTAAGGGGATACATCTGCTCCTCTCTCCCAAAGGGGCTCAAAACAAGTGAATGACCCGCAGTGTTTATTATTAAGTTTTCAAAGGGAAAGTTGTTTTGGTCTAATTGAAGCAATAATATGAGAGAGGTTATTTCTGGTCAGTTCCCTGCTGTTTTCACTCTGGAGAATATATTCCAGGTGTTGCTGTGTTGCGCTCAGTACAGCACCGCCCTCCCTCGAGTATAGGCATGTTAGTGCCCGTGGAGCAATAAACTAGTGTTAGGAGTTGAAGCCAGTTTTGGCGTTTCAGGAACAGTTTTCTTTTTTTAGTTAACTTCATAGTAAACCAGATGGTTAATGACCACATTCATTTTCAAGAATTCCAGTTACTGTGAAATAAGGCAATGAGACTTATAAATCTCTATTGCATTAAAGAATCAATTTCTTTTATTTCCCTGCCCTTCGAGTCTTTGCCACACCAAAGTCACTGTGGTGTCAATCACTCTACTTAACTTTTTCAAGAATTTTTTTTTTCTTTCCATCTGGATGAATGGTTCACTTCAAGTAAGCGAGGAAAGAAAAATTAAAATTTCTCTAATTAGTCAAAGTATTAGCTATCATTGAATTTATAACTGCTTATTGTACTTCTTTGCTTTTGAAACATGTATTCTAGCTCCATGATTTTCACATCCCGGGGGGGGGGTGTCAAATAATATCAAGGATGATTAGTTAAGGATAGAGTCTCCAAATCTGGATGTTGGACATAAATACAAATATCCAGTATACAAGATTTGTCTCTGATTTACCTGATGTACATACGACTAGCCATTTCCAATAAGGAAGAAACTTGTCACAAACAACAGTTTGGGAATTTCAGAGGTGATCCTCCTCCACTTATTGGCTAGCAAAAAAATGCCATAAACTTTTATTATTACTTTGAGAGATTTTTTTCCCCCCAGAGTTATAAAATTAAAAGGAACTTATTAGTAGAAGTTGATCTTAATTTTAAGAATTGTATGCAATATTCATTTAAGAGACTTCAATTTCAGTTAAATGCTCAGGTAACCCATATTGGTAATCACAAAAACAAAACACTATTCTAAAGTGGAAATTCAACTTCTTGCTGGCTCCAAGTGGATTTTTGGATCTTGATTTTGCTTATTTTCATCTGTGAACCTAGTATGAACCCAGAGACCAAAATAGTCACATTAAGAATATGGGCTGGATTTCAGGCTAATCAGGGGAAATGCCTGGGGAGGGTGGTGGTGGTGATGTCTGCTGCTCGCCCGCTTAATCACGCAGACTTTTTGAGTTCAGGATACTTCCAGAGCTTGAGTGGTAGCGATTGCTCAGTTCACATTCCCAGATGTGCATGTCAAAGGGTCTAGCACCGAATGTCCTCGAAGGCAGGGCTCTGGGATGGGGATTGCTTTGCCTCTCCAGAAAGAGAATAATGAGTGGCACTCAGTGTCAAGGGCATCATATTTATAAAGCACTTAGGGTTCTTTGGATGAGGTTCAAGGTGCTATGCAGGATCAGGATTATTACTTATGTATTTTCACTCATTCCAAGGAGAGGGCAGTAACCCAGCCCCAGTGACTGTGTATCAGGCAAAGGAAGCTGACACGCACATTCCCCTCATTATTCTTTCCCTGTCCTTCCAAATACCACACACATAGCGAGCAGGTGAGTTGTGCAAACTAACACAGAGGGAAAGTTGAAGATGTTGGGGGGGGGGCTGGGAGTGGAGAAGAGGAGGGAAGGGAATGACCGCCTGGTTGGGAAGGCAAGCAAGCCACCGTGCCACTTAATATATATGACAGTTAACTAAAGAAGATTTAAATTACTGAACAGAAAACAAACGAACAAAACCCTCCATATGATTCCATTCTGAGTGTTTCCAAAAAGTTTGCGATATTATTGTGTCCATTTGAGATTTATCCCAAAACAAAAATGAGGTTCCTTTTTAATTTGTAACTAACAAAAGAGAGAAAGAACTATTATCACTCTAATGCTTTAAAACACTGAATTCTTGTACGGTAATATTCTATTTCAGGGGTCATTGCGAGAGAATGTGCTAAGGTTTTTTTGGCTTATTACAGGCTATAGGCATATTGCAGAACTAATTATTTGCTGTTATTTATTATTTGCTATTATTTAATAGTCATAAAAGAGCTTTCAGAAAATGGGGGTGAGCTCAGAAGAGAAGTATCTGTTACTCCCCGCACACGCTTTTAAAACCCCTTGGCAGGTGATGCCAGAAAGCAGAGTAATTACTGCCAATCTTAACAGACATTCATATCTAGGTTTTTCTACATAATGTCAAATTCATTGTACTTTCAAAAACTAGTATCCGCGCTGATCATTTCAACAAGATATTAGGCAAACCTTAAAGATTAGCTCCTGAGTGCTTACTGTTCTATTGTTCAAGATGGGCTAAACTCAAGAAAACCTAGTTGTTGTTTTTTTAAAGATTTTATTTATTTGAGAGTGCATGCATGACAGTGGGGGGTGGGGGAAGAGGAGCAACAGAGGCAGAGGCAGAGGGAGAAGCAGACTCCCTGCTGAGCAAGGAGGCCGCCATGACATGGGTCTTGATCCCAGGACCCTGAGATCATGACCTGAGCTAAAGGCAGATGCTGAACAGCCTGAGCCACCCAGATGCCCCAAGAAAACCTAGTTTTTAAGACGAAAAGTTGGAGGTTGAAAGTCCTTAGTTTTGCGTAAGAGAGCCACATTTTTAACAACTGGAGAAGGATAAGATGCTTGTAGTGCCAACTCTGTTGATTTTAAGTCATTGGTTTTGTTATTAGAGTGTTCTTCAGGACCATGCAATAAAATGGACTAGTAATGAGCTTGCTTCAATTATCACTTTATTGGAGATATTTCAAAGAGATGTATAGCTGATAGAATGTGAGATAAAAAATCACTTACACTATTGTTCTTCAAAACACGAAGGTAACTTTAAAGTATTCTTCTCCTTATGACCTTTCTGAGGTATGGCAAGTTATCTTGTTTGTGTTTTTTTTTAAATAAGGAAACTGAGTCAAAAGCTGATTTATTCACAGTGAAATAAAAAGCTTTGATCTCCTGTATCTAAAACTGCTGTTTAATTATGAAATTTTAAGAAGCTACTGACATTGTCTATCACTGACATAACTTGCTGAATAAAAATCTGTCAGCATGAAGAAAATAAAAGGTGGTACACTTCCAGCAGTGCTGGGCTGTACACATACAGACTACTTGATAAAGATGCACCTTAAAGATGGCTTCACCATCTTAATATTCACAGTAACTACTGTTCTTGGGCTGGTGGGTGTATAGGTGACCTGCACACCCTTGACTGTTACAGGTAACTTTGGAGTAGAGGCTGTTGGGCAGGGTTGGTTGGCCATGGCAGAAGTTGTCCTTGAATAGATATAAATGATACCAGTATCATTTTTGCAGCAGCTGTTGGTATTAGGACCCCATATTCACAGGCTTACTTTACAGTTTTCTTTTTTTTTAAGATTTTATTATTTTAAAGTAATCTCTACACCCAATGTGGGGTTCAAACTCACAATCTCAAGATTAAGAGTCTCATGCTCCACCCACTGAGTGAACTAGGCACCTCTTTCAGTTTTCAAAGCTTTTGTAGCATATCTTCTTAGACTTGGAAGATTTTGGAGATCAAATAGCCATGCCACTTGATTTTATAGGCAAAGGAGCTGAAACTCATAGGTCAAGTGTCTTCTCTAAGGCCACACACAAGTAAATGGGACCAAGGGCTAAAATCTAGGATCTTTTTTTTTAAATCTAGGATCTTGATTATTTACTCCATGATCCTATACTGTTCTAATAAATATATCTTATTTGATCCTCATCACAACTATGTGATATAGGAATTGCTACCTATGCTTGTTTTATAAGCAGTAAAAATGGCTCCAAAGAGCCGGACGACACCCCATCCAGAGTCTTAAAGCTTATTAAAGACAAAATTTGATGTGGTAGCCTTGTTAAAAATTTTAAAAGTCATCTGAAAAGGTTTTTAGTTACATTTTACTGAGAAACTATTGCAGATTATCTGTGTGTGATCTGTTAAGGGTCTGTTGAAATGAGCATCAGTTAAATTTTTCAAGACCTGTGAAACAAAAGTGGTTTCTATTAAATTATAACTTCCAGTGGACTGAAAGTTTCGTCACGGTGCTAATTTTGCACAATGGTTATTAGTAGATGAGCTAAGTTACTGTTGACCCTTGAACAATTCTGGGGTTAGGGTTTTCCAACCCACCACACAGTCAGAAATTGATCTATAGCTTTGACTCCTCCAAAATTTAACTACTAATAACCTGTTGTTCACCTAAAGCCCTACTGATAACATAAACTGTCCATTTATATGTTATATGTATTATTTTTTTTGATAATGATCTAAACATATTTTTTAAATTTTATTTGACACAGAGAGAGAGAGATCAGTTCACAAGTAGGCAGAGAGGCAGGCAGAGAGAGAGGAGGAAGCAGGCTCCCTGCCGAGCAGAGAGCCCGATGTGGGGCTCGATCCCAGGACCCTGAGATCATGACCTGAGCTGAAGGCAGAGGCTTTAACCTACTGAGCCACCCAGGCACCCTGTTATATGTATTATACACTGCATTTTTACAACAAAGTAAGCTAGAGAAAAGAAAATGTTATTAAGAAAATCACAAGAAAGAGAATATACATGTATAATACTGTTCTTATGCCTGAAATATTCTCAATTATTCACATTTTCTGGCCATGTGAGGATCTTTGTCATTCAAAGACTTCAGGACATACTGATTGCCTATTTATCTCATTGTTTACCCTTCATTTATTTATTTTATTAATATTTACTAAGCACCTTTTCATGGCAGTCACTGTTCTAAGAGTGGGGAAAAGAGAACCGAAAATAGAAAAAGTCCAGTTAGCTTGTAGTTGGGAGACCCATTCAATGTACACATAAATGTGTAACATATCAGGTCCAAAGGTTGTAAAGGGTTAAATGAAGCTGGGTAGGAGGATAGGGATTGTTGAGCTGAAAGAGGATAGTTGTTGGTCAGGGAAGGCTTTAGGGATGAGGGGACATTTCAGCAGAGAACTGGAAGGAGCGAGTTATGTAGAAATCTGCAGCAACAGCAAACTGAAGGGACTAAGGTGGGCTTGTGCTCGGCATGTTCAAGGAATAGCTAAAGATGGGGAGAATGTAGAAGAGGTCAGAGGGAAGCAGAATTTAGAGGCCTTGTAGGCCATTTTTAGGGCATGAGAGGCATGAAGAATCACTGAATGGGGTTAGAGCAGAGGTATGAATAAAAATAAAAATTTTTATTTCTAAAGATCTATTGTGACTGCTTTGTAAGAATTCACTGGCAGGGGCAAGAGTAGAAGAAGGAGGGAGACCGATTAGGAGGCTATTGAAAAAAAAATTCATGTCATAAATGATGGCTTAGGTCAGAAAAAAAACATCAAATTCTGGTCATATTTTGGATGGTAAATATGAGAGGATTTATTCAAAGATTGTAAAGTTCCAGAGAAAAAAGCAATCAAGGATGCTTGTAAAGTGTTTGGCCTCAGAAACTAGAAGGATGGCGTTGTCCTTCACTTAGAAAATAATTGATGGAGGAACATCTTGATGGTGGACAATCAGGTCTGTCTTTTGACATCTTATGCTTGAGATGCCTACATATAAATGGAGACTTTGTGAAAACAGTTGGATTATGAGTATCAAGATTGGGGGACAAGTTCATGAATGAATGTGATTATTTGGGACTGGTCAGACTCAGGAGTTACCCAGGGGCTAAGGATAAATACAGAAGTGAGAGGACTAGGCTTGTTAAAATATCAAGGAGATAAGGAGGAGTTAATGAGAGCATGGAGAAGGAATGGCCAGTGAGGAAGAAAGAGTGTGCTGTCTCACAATCCAGCTGTAGAAAGAATTTTAAGGAACAAGTAATTAATTGCATTTGCTGTTTCATCTACTTTTTAAAATCAAACAGGATGCTAAAAGGTTGGTTCAAAATTAACATCGAGATATGGTGTTCAAGTAGAATGACAAATTTTTAAAAATTGCACACTAGGAAAGATTGATGGGAGCTTTGTTTATAGTTTTCTGTTTACAGAGTTACTGTTTATATTTACTGTTTTCCGTGTAACCATAGGGTCTGAGATTTGCTCTAATGTAATTTTGCATTCTTATAGTGAAGGCAATATGGAATAAGTTAATAATTCTGAGGACTATTTTTCCTAGAAAGACAATGTAGCTTAGTGTAAGAAACACAGACTTTGGAGAAGGGCAACCTAGATGTGAATCCAGTTTCCATACACATATTAAGCAGTGAGATGCTGGCCAAATTGCTTCACTTCTCTGAGGCTCACTCCCATCCTTAAAGTGGGGATATTCGTACTTATCTCTCAGGTTTACCATAAAGATTAAATGTAAATATCTAAATTGCCTAACACACTGTGAACATGTAATATTAATCTCTAAATAATTTAGTACTTTCAAAGAGGTGACTTGCTTTGAAAAAATTGCATTGCATATTAGCTTCTACTAGGTCGATATGCAAATTATCTTGACAGTGAACTATTTATTTATTTAGTCATTTAAGAAGCCCCACAGCTTCTTATAGCTGATGGACATAGTTCTTAAACTTTTTAAACAATTCTTTACTTTCTTCCAGTTTTGACTCTAGGATAAATAAGCAGAATACTTCTTACCTTTCTTTCACTTAGCCATTTTGGCAAAGTCTACCAACCTGAGAAGAGTAACTTTGTCTTTCCAAGATTTTGTTCAACCCAGCTGGAAGATATGAGTAAGAGAGACCTTTCTGAAACAGCTGTTGCCTCCACAATGAGCAGAACTCTCTGGGGAGAATATATTTTAAAAACATAAATGAAATGATTTTGTGACCATTTTTAAAGTGCTCTGTGTGTATACTCTGTAAATCACTCTTTCGTGCAAATCCAGTACATAAGGAATCTGAGTTATCTATCTCCTCTGAATCTCAGAAAAGAATTGGAATTTGTATTCAGACGATGGACCTACAATCTATTATGAAATGAAAAAAAAATTCATCTTCAGAAGAAACCTGAATGAAGATACTAATTAGATGCTATTTGCTTTTAATGGTGCTTTTTTTTTTTTTTATTCCTGGGGTGAATAAATTCCACTGTCACCAAGAGACTCTATCATTCAATCGGTATCCCTGTCCTCTCCAGACTCCACAGTACAGTCTAATGGGGACTAGACCTGGATCTCTTCAGAGCTCATTAATGTGGGGTCTCTGTTGACTAAAAGTATAACTTTGGTTCAACTTAGAATGCTTTTTTCTATCTCCTAAGAGGCTGGCCTAACTGCCTCCAGAAAGTGTTAGTCAAACAGATCAAAGAAAATAAAGCCATAGATCTAAAGTGGACATCAAGTATGGAAGAGAGAAATGTTCCCTTTCTAATCTAGGCTAGACTGGAAATAAAGTGGAAAAAATGAAACTTTCATATAAAAAAAGAGGGAAAGGATTATTCTAATCTTTGACTCTCAGTAGTTTAATTTGGAGTTTACACAGTTTACTTGGTATGCTTTTCAAAAATTACAATGGACTATACCTTTGAAATGAGGAACTTTTTCTTTGAATAAATGTAATATTATTTAAACATATTTTTAAAAATGATAATTAACATGTTACAATGAAAACATGGATCAAAGATTAAGCCATAAAAGGTATTTCATTAGGAAACAAGGAGGTAATTCATTAGAGAATAAAGTATTTCTCTTGAATTCCAAATAGAGGTCCGTGCCTTTCCTTAAACACTAAATAAAATTAGAATACGAATTTTGCATTTATACTAGACAGATGGTTATTGAATTTAAAATGTCTATTGAGTCCTTGCCATGTGCAAAATTCTGTACTAGACACTGGGGACTATAACAATGCACAAAAAATAATCTCTTCATAAATGGAGCTCGGTTTCTGGTTGGCTTGGTCAAAGCCTCAAATGAACTAAGAAAAAGAAAGACAAATTAATTTCAAGACACAGTCAAGTGAACAAATCAAGGTACACAGAAGAAAAAGGCAGGCATCACTGATTGGTAATCATGGAAGGCAATTGTTACTTGAGTTGCATAAAATATGCTTAAACAGAGAGAACAGAGGATATTTCCGGTTAATCGAAGAGCTGAAGCAACACTGTGAAGTTGTGAAATTTGTTCAGGAAATGGAGAATGGACTTGGGTAGCCAGAGCAGAGAGTCCATGGAAGGATGAAAGAAGAAAAGAGGTTAGAATCATAACCTAGATATCTGAATGTCAGTTGAGGAATCTAGACTTTATCTTATATAAACTTGGCAGGCTATTTTGGGTGGAGGTGTATCTACTTTTGGTTAAGAAGAGACTGTTAGGAGTACATATGAATTCATCAGTGGAAATGTAATTTGCCATATTATCACTAAATAATGAAGTGTAGATAATTTTTTTTTAATTTTAGTTTGGTCTGCTCTGAGTTATTCCTTCTTCTTAAAATTTCAAACTGAATTTAATATTCTTTCCTAACATTTAAAAATACTTCTGTTCCCAACAGGGATAGAAATACCATTGGCATAGTGTTCTATAGACTGCTTTGATACACTTGGCATCTTGTCTTGTCAGCACTTGACTCATTCCGCAGCCTCTGTCTTTCCCAGTTTGGCTCAGTAACTTTCCCATTAAGAGAATCTCCGACCCTTCATTCTCATTCTCTGAAACAAAATAAATCTCCCAACCTACATTTCCTCTATTCCATTGAAGTTTGGTATTCAGAGTCTTTATGTTGATCACTGGGCTCTCTGTCTGCCAATCATACCCAGAATCCAGAGTCCTATGATGGCAGTGACCCAACAAGGGTCTTGCCAGCACTGAAATTAGAAACCCACTCCTGAACACCATACCAATGATCATGGCCTTGCTGCCTATAATAATGGGATCTTGGTTGCCTATTGCTCCATCTCATCTGTAATTCTTGCCCACGTCCCAATGCAAAGTGCAATCAGACTGCATCCATAGTCAATCTTTGTAGCTGGGAGAGTTCTCCAATTCTGTTTACTATGGGATAACATCTCTTGTCAATCTCAGGTCTCTCTTCTTTCTTGCATCTTCCCATTGTTTTAGGAGCCATTCTACCTCATATATAAGCGCCCATAATTAACAGTCAGTACAACTCTAGAATCTCCTGAAATACAGAAAACTAGAAATCCTTTAACAGAAAATCAATGAAATATGAACTTATACACTACATGAATTAACATGATAATCAAAGGCTGTTGAGTCTGCATTTAGATGGAAGGAATCAGAAGTTAATGCTTTCCTTTAGTGCAAACAGGAAAGCAAACATCTGCCTTTCTATGTTCTATAACAGGCTCCGTGTTGAGGTGACTTATTTCTCCTCATGTCTTGTCATCACCCTACTTCTCAGCCAGAGTTCAAATTGTACTTAATCACATGAACATGCCTGGAATGCAAACAGGAAAAGAAGGAAAACAGGTCAATTGATTGCTGATTGGTCTGCAGGCTAATCCCATAGTAAAAGAAGGTCACTCCCACTTTATGGGCATCTAATTTATGACTTCAAAAGTACAAGGAAGGTCAACAAGGACAGTATACTACAGGATAAAAAAAATTTAAGAACAATTTTTAAAATATTTTATCTTAACTGTATTTTCTCTGTCTTGTTGCTAATTACTTATTTTAGGATCTTAAATTCTACAGTGTATGCTTGACTTAAGGAAGTGCTGTAATTCCCAAAGCTAGAGGGTAAGGGCCTCCCTCTCAGGCCTCTGGAATGAAGATCTCCCAGTGGGGGTGCCCTGGAATCAGTTTTTTAATAAACTCCTTGTTATAGTAAAAAACAATGATACACAGTATAGAAATATTAAAGTGATATTAATTTATATCATATATTTTGGTTGATGGCTTCCCTTTTAAAGTTTTCTTTTAGAATCAGAATATTCTTTTCAGACAAATCAGTTTTGTTGATTGTTGATTTGTTTTTAAGTCATATTTTCTACTTGAGACCAAAAAAATTAGAAAATCTGAGGTTAGGACAGAGAGAAGTTAGTGAGGAATGTGAGAAAATTTGATGAGGGAATAGTAAAAGAGGTTTGCAATCATTTGCAGCAACCAGAAGGATGGTTTTTTATTCTTCTATAAAATAAAGGGTTTTGCCTAGGGGAGTTGGTAAACCAGGAACTTTACATTTAATAGCCATTACAACAGTTATTATAATTTGCACATGTTGTAGACAGAATATTCAGGCTTTGTCTCACCAAAAAAATCGATATCATTATCTCGACAATAATCATTTTCAGTTTTTAAAAACTAGAATCTAATAAAATAAAACTGGAAAGTCCTGCTAAACATTTCAGAGGGCACTGTTCATTCACTGATCTCCCAGACACAGAGACCCGGAGAGATGAAGATGGCAGAGAGCACTTATGATGAAAGGAGAAAAGATTCAGTAAAAATTTACCCCTGGGCTACAGAAACTGCCCTGAACACCATTTGAAGAATTCTGCCTCAGAACCTGCCCAGGTGCTTCACTGAAGGCCAATGACACAACCTAAAAGAATGAAGAGGCTTAGTCCCCTAGCCTAGGCCATATAACATATAAATACAAAAGAGGAAAAACAAATATTCCCACTAATTAAGACCCTGGTATATAAAATAATTTTGAGTACTCTTACTGAAAAAACCCAAAAAGGTAGATAGATTATGCCCTGTCATGGCTTAACCATCCCAGACAAACGCAAACCAAGAATCATTAAACTCAATTTCAAAGATCACCAGAGGGGCAATTAAATCCTGCCTAATTATCTTATTCTGGTTTTTCCTAGCCCTTGCTGCAAGATAAATCTCCCATCTATTTAATTTAAATCATTTCCTTAGGGCATTTTTTCCTCATACTCTCTCAGTGGAGATGGAGAACAGCTGGTCAACCCACCTCTCAATGGTATTTATGACTAGATGATTTCAAAATTCGAGGACTCCAGGCAAATTTTTTAGAATTTTCCACCTCTATTCAGTTTCTTTTCTTTTTTTTTTTTTAATTAATTTTTTTAGAGAGTAGGGAGGGACAGAGAGAGAGGGTGAGAGAGAGAGAATCTTAAGCAGGCTCCATGCCCATCAGGGAGCCCAAGGCAAGGCTCAATCCCAGGACCCTGAGACCATGACCTGAGCTGAAATCAAGAGTTGAACACTTAACCGACTGGGCCACCAAGGCACCCCTCCTTTCTTTTTGTTTTTTGATGTAAACACTTGTCTAATGGAGCTGAAGGGATAGACTTATACAAGACTATCTTTCATTTGAAATTCTCTTCTACTTATTTAAATTTCAACATATTAGGAGAGTGATTAGAAATATGTACAATCCTTTTACGTTGACATTCAATTATTACTATCAATGATTTAAAAAGGCCTGTTGCAAAAGGGCAGCCAGCCCTTCTGTTGCAAATTTGAATTTCTTACTGAGTACAGACTTTCTAGGCAAATTGCTTCTGTCATTTCAAAATGCAATGAGCAGATCGTCAGTCCTTAGCCTAGTTCTCTTCTCTTTCTCTCACTTATGGGGATTTTCCAATTCTTTTATTTTTTTCTGGTAATCTTGCTACTTAACTCACTTCTTCATCACTTACAGACGCTCTAGTTCTTTCCCCCTTTACCCTTTTGGAAAGACCTACTTGCTACATCTGTATACTCCTAAAATAACAGTACTGCCTAAATGTAACATATTGGTAAACATTGATGGTAAAATGATAGGGTCCTCTGCAGTGAGTAAGGAAAATAAAGGGATACTGGAGTGAAATGCAGTCTTTCAGGGACAGAGAACAAGCCCTAGTGCAGTGCTTTAGGAAGCACTTTGCTATTTCTGATCTTACGAAGGTGGGGGCTGAGGTGTCATTCCTTTATCTGCCCCTGCACTATTAATAAAATATTTTCCTGGAGGAATGAGGGTACAAGGAGGTAGAGGATCTCTATTTCCTTTGGTAATGGAATCATATGAGGGAAAAGAACTACAACTTGATCTGGCCTTAGAATCAATTCATATCAGATCGCCCAAGAAAGGCAAATGAAATCACTTAAAGTACGCAATCACCTATTTGGGGTCATCAGGGAGGTTACTGTGGCCGTGTTAAGTTTGTTCTAAGGTTTCTAGTGTGACTTGGTGACAGCAGCTTCATATGGGTGACAAGAAACCTCCTGGGAGGTTTCCCTATGCCAATGGCCAACATTCCCTCACAGAATTTTTACTCAGTGAGAAATTGTAGATTAATGTATGGTGGTTCAGTTTGGATATCTTACAGAATGGTATCAGATGAATGGTGTGCTAAATTTTCTAAGTAATATCCCTGCCTAAACACAAAAGGACATCATGCTGTCCTGGGAAATTTTCCCCTCCTCCAAAAGGTAATTTAGGAAATGAGCTATAAACTCTATATGCACAAGTGTACCATAAAAAGCCCATTAACTGAGGTGCATGTGAAATGGATCTGACTACCATGTGTCCAGCATGCCATCTCAAAAGGTGCCACTTAATAGCATTCCTGACATCACCTTGAGCCCCCAATGAGAAGAGAAAACGAGAAGAAGGGGGGTGGATTTTCCCTCCCACTCTTACCAGATCAAGCAGCATTTCATCTAAAGCAAAGCAAAGTCAAGACTGAAAAAGCAATGACATGATATATCTTGGTCTTCTTCCAGAATTTGTGAGAGTTTGCGCCAAAAAGCAAGAAACAGTATCTGAAATGTTTGAAAGGCAAGGGGCCGTGCCAGCCCTCATCCACGAGGTTACTTGAGATGGGGATGAGGAGTTCCGGAATGATTGGCATGACTTGTTGCCGTTATCAATTAAGGGTTACAAAGTTCACTTGATATGCTTCACCATTTTACCCAGTGCCAGAAAAGCAGCATTTCTCCATGGTTGAGAGTGTTCAAGGTCTGTGTAACATAGCTAAGCGAAAAATGGCTCTAAATGCAACAACAGGTTTAACTGAATTTGCTTGACAACAGGCCATGGAAAATAAGCTTGTCATCACACACTTTGGTCATGGCCATCTTTCCCTCACGTCAAATGGCACCTACAAGGAGGGATACCCAGGGCTTCTCATCTTCTGGATAGGCCACACAAAGAGCCAACATTAGGACATGGCCAAATCCTGCTTAAAGTGAAAGAAGACATTGAGCTGTGGGGGTGAGATACAGACAATGTCCCATCTGCTAGCAAATCTGGTTCATTTTCCTCTGGACCTTGGCTTTTTTCAGGCCCCATACGAGTACAGAGGGAGAGCGATCTGGAACAGGGTCAAGAGGAATATGCATAGTTTGCATCCCTCCTTACTTCTGCCTTCTGTGTGAATACAAAACAGAATGGGAGCTCTAGAAACAGTGGATAGTCATGACTAAATCAAATGCATTTT
This sequence comes from Ailurus styani, assembly GCA_002007465.1. Classification (NCBI taxonomy): domain Eukaryota; kingdom Metazoa; phylum Chordata; class Mammalia; order Carnivora; family Ailuridae; genus Ailurus; species Ailurus styani. Next base: position 2,881,402 of record LNAC01000160.1, read on the forward strand.
ACCCTTTCTTCCCTACTACTCTCCACTAGTCTGGAGAGATGAAAACTGAAAATATGGGGTCTTTAATTAAGAAATACTTTTCCAGGTCCTTCTACCCTGTGAAATGGTAAGTAGATAGTTTCTTTGAGAGGTGCACTAATTCCTTCAGGTCAGTGAAATAAACACTCATTTTCAGATCATATCTCCTATCTGCTAAAACCCATGACCCTGAACACCAGCCTATCTCATCCATTATTACATTCAACACATATGTAAAGATAGGCAACTAAATGAGGCTTTAGAGATCCGGCATTGTTATGACATTAAGTAACTGATCAAGAAACTACATTACCTTATGGAGATTGACATTACAAGCAAATTGGAAGTAATTTATTTCCTTCCTTCCTTTCCTCCCTCCTTCCCTCCCTTCCCTTTCTCCCTTCCTCTTTCTTTCTTTCTTTCTTTCTTTCTTTCTTTCTTTTTTTCTTTCTTTCCTTTCTTTCTCTTTTGTTGTTGTTTTCAAAGGGAGATTGACTCAGTTTACACAAGGCTTTAAATCATAAGCTGAAGCTTTCATCCATAGGCAGTCTGATGCAGGATCCAGAGAATGCAATTTTAATTTTGAGGTAAATTTAGATGCTTTTTAAAGAAAATGTGCAACATATTATTTAGAATTTGTAGCTTCAGAATATTTGGAAGTGATCATAAAGAAAAATCTAACCCATTTTCTTAATTTAAAGATAAAAAAATATTGAGATCCAGAGATATTAAACTGAAACATTGAGTTAAAGATGGTGGATTAAATGCACCAGAGAACCCACTCCCAAGACTATGAAAGGGTACAGAAAGACAAAGAATGGAAGAACCAGGGGAAACAACATTTAGGAGCCTAGGAAGCATATGACTGAATAGTAACCAACTTGGCAGATTTTAGAAAATGATACGGTAAGCCAGCAGTGGAAAAAAAGGAGACACAACTGGATTTACATCTCAGAGCTTCTACCAGCTGAGAGATGGGCGGTATGAGGTACCATGATACGTGGATACTGTTGTGGGGATAAAAAACAGTTGATAACCTGATTGTCATCTCCATGGATGAGGCATATGTTGGAAAAAAAAATCAAATAAATCCTTTAAAAGGAGAACTGGGACAAGAGCCTCAAAATCTGACTTATCATACTATGTTTTATACGTTATGTGTTTAGGGGTACGATGTGTGTGAGAGGGAGGGGAGACAAAAAGAGAGAAGGAAGAGGAAGTGAGAGGAAAAAAAAGAGACCGATTCTCAATAATATATGAAAACACTAATGAAAAAAACTAGTCATGATAAACCTCAAAAGTCATCATGGAACTAGGTCATTACTTGGAAATTAAAAGGAAATCCCTGTCCCACTGTTTAGTTACTACCTGAAAAAAAATTTTTGGAGTAATGATAGTGATGAATTTTTGCTTTTCGTTTTATTATAGGTTGATTTTGAGGCTGTTTTTTTCTTGCTAGCTCCTGGAGCTCCTGGAGGAGGTCTCACGTATGTACCAACTAAGGGAACTCTGCACATTGGGTGGCCCACCACAGTTGTGGTTACGTGGAGTTACAAGGCCGCCTGGGAGAAAGAGCCAAGTCTACTCTTTGACTCACAAGTCTCCAGGTTATAATTCTCACACTGAGAGGTGAGAGGAAGACTGTTTCAAAACTGTCAGGTTCATTCTAATTTCCTCACAGAAGAGTATGCACATGAAGGGGAATAAAGTTACTCACAAGATATTAAACAAAGAAGTAAAGCATTTACAGGCCAGAAAATCCAGAGAATATTAAAGGGAAAATGTTATCATTATGGGAAAATGTTATCATTATGGAAAAACAATTCCTCCACTGTAACATAACCATAGCCAAATTCTGGAGCTTAAAAAAACAACACATAGAAGGTGAGGACGCTGGTAGGGAGAGGGAGGGGGAGGGGAAGGCAAGTGAGCAGAAACCAGTGATTATTACAGAAGCAGAACAGACTGGCTTTCTGTGAACCCTGGTTAACTGGAGAAGCTGTGTATCAAGCGAAATTTAGGACATACCTAGGAAAAGAAAAAGAAATTGTATTTGTGTGTGAACAGAAATGAGAGCAGGAATGATTAAATAAAGATATGCATGAGGGACTCAGAACCAAATTCTAAAACTGTCACCTGCACATTTTATAGATTTAGAGCATGACTATCTGTAGTGTATGCTCTGGACAGTCTCAGATTTATGCCTGTTATCCACGTTTAATTATTTATAGCACCCTTTTCACTTTCAGAAGTGTCTTGATGAGGACGATAAATTATACCACCACAGTCCCAGAGCTCTTATAGTTGGGGAAAGAAAGTTGAAGTGTTTTCAGAAGAAGTGAGATGGATGAAGGGGGTAGAGAAGTAGGGCATTCACTACAAATAATTTAAAGGAAATTCCATGGTTCTATAAGGACCAAGAAATAAAATAAAGAAGCATGCAATCTAGAAATTTGCATCTTCTGAGGAAATATAAAAGTCTCTATCACTCTGGAGCAAATTAAAAGTTCAGTGGTAGTGATCTAGTTTACAATTCTGAGGATCATTATTCTTTACTAGACTATATCTTAACCCCTCAAACTACCTTAAAGGATTCCATGGAGTAATTATTTCAGGGTAATTTTTCTTTTCTTTTCTTTCTTAAATTTTATTATGGATAGAATTTTAGTTCATGGTCATGACATAGAATAAAATCTGAAAATTATATTTATTCTTGTTTCCCAAGCATTGTTATTTGTTTGTCTGTAAGATTATGCCTTTATTACAGCCACTAGTAAATCGAATGAGGTTGTATCTCATACCGCAAAAGCGGTAGGGGAAAAAAGGATTATCTTTTAAAGTCTTTGGCTAAGGTCAAAACTCTAATTATATAACAATTAACACCAGTAAGTGTATAAACTAAAAGATAATTAACAGATATGTTATTCGTTACCTTCTACTTTAACCAGAATTTGGTCTGCTGTTGAAATGTTCACATCAGGGCGACTAACTTGTTTTAGCTTACCCGGTATGTTCCCCATTTTGGAACTAAAGTCCCCCATCTAAGGAAACCTCTCAATCCTTATCAAATCAGAACAATTGGCCACCCTAGTTCATATCGACCAATGATTATAAAAGGTCCAGCAAAACATGTTAGTATTTAAGAAAAGTGTTTTACAAAAACCCAAACTCCTACTAATGGTCTAAAACAATTAAAATGCCCTTTTGTCTGTGTTAATTTCTTATTTGCAGTTTGTAAGCAGCATCCCAACCAGAGGAGCCAAAAATCTTTCTGAAAGCCCACCCTTATGTGGTTCCAAGCCAGGCCCAGTAAGAAAGAGCCAGAAATATCCAGGCCAATTCTGAGGACTTAAAAGGTTCAGATAGTTCGGATAAGCTTTGGACAAGCAGCCAAATTCTGGAAGCATATCTGAACTTCCTCCAAATCACAAACCTTTTGAGGTTTGCTCCTCCTCCGTCCAAAGCCACTGCTGTAGCCGACAGCCTCCTCACAGCTCCGCGTGAGCAATAATGAGTATGAGATTATCGGCGGCTCCGAGTCACGCCATCCCCTCATTGTTTGGATAATAAAGTTCAGGGGTACTGAGGATAATCTCACTAGAGAGACAGAGACCAACATTTACTTATCATTCTTCTGTTCACTTCCTTTTTAGCTAATTAAACCTTACTTCTTCACAGGAAATAAAACTTTGCAACCTCCATAATGGTTTGGCTTGGTAATATTGTATATATCTTTCCCGGTTTGTCTGGAAAAACAGGAAACGAGAGGTGCCGGCATGAAGATCCAGAAGAGAGGGTTATCTTCTAAATTAGCAAATTTTTCATTTGCACGTGGCCAGGGCTGGTTGTGCCACTGGGTCAGTGGGGACGCCTGCCCTGATCTTTGGAAGGCTTTAGAGAGAGCCGCGAGAGGGAAAGGGGACAAGTTTTAAAGCTGCATGTGGCCCTATGTAAGCCTCCCGACAGGCCCCGTGGAAGGCTATGGAGCGCGCAGTGTAAGGAGGAAAGTAATAAGACAAACCCGTTTTCAAGTGTAGGCATCCTTAAGCCGTGTGAGAATTGTCTCTTTCTTATCACTTTCCTGGGGAATTTGAATCCATGTGAACAAGTAGCCCCCAGTGTACTGTTTCTTGTTTGCTCAGAGCATAATGGAGTAAGCAAGAAGACAAATGCTATGGCACTGGGTCCTTCCAGAAAGTCACACACGACGTGATGAATTCTGTTTCAAAAATGATCCGTTGAAATTCTTTTTTTTCTAACATATTTCTAAAGAAAAGTGAGGAGTGGAGAAAGGAAAGGGAAAGCTAGATTTAGCAGATACATTTTCATACAATTAGCACATTTAATCTACCACTTGGAATTTTACATATGGAATCCAGTAAAAATTAACAAATGTTCGTACAAGATAGCAAACTGCCAAGAGATGTGCTAATTAAACAGATTTGGTGGAATAAATATGCTAAATTAGAAAGGAATTAGTACATTTCTTTATTCCTCTACTTTGGATAATCCTGTGATTTCGGCACCCCCACTGGCCATATTATTCCATAACAAGGATCACTTGTAGTTTTTGACTATTATGTGGCTAAAACTATTTTATTTATTGTCAGTGTTATGTAAGCTTAGAATAATGGTCTCAAAATATAAGATCGTCTTATTTTATACAAGAAAATGGATTTTGGAAATTGAGTAACAGATTGCTATTTGGAAGCTAATTTTAGGAAATTCTGTTTTAAACTAAATACCTCTTTTGTGACATGCCTACATACTTCCTGCTTTGTCTTTTTTATGTAAATCTAAATTTTTGTGTATTGGATTTATTAAGAAGGAGCCCAACTTTACATGAGTGTAAAGTAGAGACATTATTGTCTCAAGACAAGAAAATAGTTTGGTGGTGCAGGAAAAAAAAAAAGGATTCATTTAAGAATTTAGGGCTAAAACTGTGCTTAAAACCATAAGGTAAAATTATTTTTGAGTAAGAATGTACAAGAATTTGGATACTTAAATGGTCTCTGTAATACATCAACAAAATTCATTTTGTGGACTCATGGCCTAGAACAGGACATTGGATAATAAACATCCAGGTTGAAAGAATGATTAATGCCAGATTAAACCAATGACCTTCAATGATATAATTTGTATCTTAATGATGTGAGGTGAGCAGTTGCAATGCTTGGAAAATTATTATTTTTTTCAAATATAAATATTGATGAATATAAATAATAATGGATTGTAGGTTGCATTAACTAAGTGATATGTTTTTAATACTAATAGCTATTGTAGCCAGACTACTCCCATAGAAGGTACTAGAACTTCCCGTGAATGGTAGAACATCAAAGGAAGATCTTAACTCTAAGATATTTTTATTTTTCCAATTAACAATGGACAAAATATTTGGTAACAGGGAGTAGAAGCAGGAGTGGGTGTTGAAGGGCATCCCCTTCAAAATCATTTTAGCTGAGAAATCTAATAATCATAGCGGTTCCAACACATAAAAATATGGTAGTGTGTCCATTCGGTTTCCTCTCCCCTTGTTGGTGCTAGATGCTTCAGTGTTCCAGGTTTCTACTCTGACCCGTCAAAGTTCTGACGTTGGGTAGTAGTTCAAGCCTGCTGGGGACACATGCTCTCACTAAGTCTGTGCTTTTGCCATGCAACTGGTAGTTTAAACTAATTTCAGATAAAGCGTTAAGGGCCACTAATCAGCCCCTTTCTAGTATTGTTTCCTACAACAATCATATGGTAGGAAAGACACTTTAGGATAGAGGAAGAGGAATGGGAAGAAAAGGGTCGGGGAGAGGGCAAGTTTTTGCTCCCTTAAGCTTCAACACATGATATGGATAAGGCCGACTTTCTGTTAGAATCATTAAATGTTAGAGCTGAAGGAAACTGAGATATTTTGTGGTTAAAATCTATTCATTTTAGAGTTGATGAAACCAAGACCTGGCAAAGTTAAGCAATTTTGTCCAGAGTCACAAAAATAAGTTGATTTTTGAATAGGGATGAGAGTCAGGCCTCTTGAAACCCATACCTACGTGCCATAGAGGACATTTGTGCTGTTTTATCTGTTTCAGGGTCGTAATTTCCAGGAAAATTTCATCCTGGTCAGATTCTCCATACAATTTTTAACAAATTGAGATTGCTGTCGTAATTCAGTAGGGAACTCAAGAGAGAACTACTTCTTCTCCTCCTACCTCTCCCTTCCTCTCCCTCCCCCTTGCCCTTCTTCTTGTTCAGTTTTTAATACGGAACTATTGTTCCCTGGATATCGTTTGCTCTCCCCTATGGCAAAACTAATAAAGCAACATTATTTGTTTAACATGCATTTGAATTTATTATTTACAAAGCAAAATAATTACAAAAAACAAAATAGTAATTTTTATTGTAATTATGCTTATTATATTGTGTACGTGATTATATATTATGTATTATATGTACAATTTTAGTTATGATTTATATCATGCCTTTGAATTATATTTTCTCATTTAAAAATTAGTGAATACATGTTAAAGTGTATTTTGTAACACAACTCAATGAACCCTCAATGCATATAAATATACAGTGGGTTAGAATGTTAAAAACTAAGCTTATGTCTCTGGTCCCTCTATCTTCCTTTCTCTCTCTCTTTCCCTGTCTCCATCCCTCTCTCTCTTTTACCCCATACTGAAACTGAAAGTTTATTCAGCTGTTTTTGATGTCTTAAACTCAGTCTTTCTAGCCATCTGTTGAATTTTTTTCCTGTTATGAAAATAGACTGAACCTGCACACACAGTGTTCGGGTAAAAAAATTATTTCGACTTCTTGTTGATTGCATGTGAGGAGAATTCAGGCTTTGACTTTAATAAGCGTATCAGTAATATTTATTCTCACCATCCACCAGACAACGGTTTGAATTTCGTATGACTGTTTTCTTTACCCTTTCTGTGCAGACGGCATTATTCACTATAAGCACCATTAAAGAACCAAGTGTCAATGAACCCAGCAGTGAACTGACAGTTACTTAAACAGCACATGATCCAAAGCTGTTTGAGGAATGCCAAACGCTTCTTTTTTTTTTTTTAACAAGTTCATTTCATCCAAGGGAAAAAATCATTTTATTTAAAGATTTATATTTATGAACACGTTATGAAGGTTCTGGATGTTCCCTGTAATGTTTTATGAAAGATACAGATGCGTTTCCAAGAATCATGAAGCATGCCGGCTGGCCAAGGAGACAGTTTGGCCCTCAGTGGGCAGATCCAAGGGATGGAAGGAGTCGGCAGAGCCCTGGAGAGGGATTACACTCACTTGACAGTGGGATCTGCTGATTTTCCACCTGACAGCATTCTGTGGTGTTCCTCTTTGTTCTGACTGCTTCCTCCCAACCCCCCCCCCCCGCCCCCAGATGGGTAATGGGAAAAGACCAGCTGCTTGGGAAAACAATCAGGAGGATCACTCCTAGGAGCCCGTCCCAGCAGTCCAGGGTGGAGGCCAACCACCTGAAAAGGTTGTTAGCCAAGAAGCACTTCTCCTACTCTCTGGTGAACTGCTCTCTGGAGCCAGTTGAGAGGAGAAGGCCAAGAACAGCAGAAGGCTGCCCCAGGGAGAGGGAAAGATGGGCTCCGGGGAGGGGAACTGAAAGAGGATTCAGGCATCTACGACAAATTTCCCTCCTTTCTTAGTGTTTGCATAGTTATCTATCATTCTGGTGGAATCGGATGTGCTGACTTATTTTGTAATTTTGATTTTTCGATCTTTCATTTCCTGGCTTGATTGGCTTGCTTGGTCAAAGCATGTGCCTAAGTCAAAAGGGTAACTGTTCCCTAGAAGGACTTGTCAACATATCCCAGAGGAGATCTCTGTGATTATATGGCTGGAGTCTGTGTCCCCAAACCTGGCCAACATTTTCCAATGTCATGTAGTGGGTTAGAAGAGTATCCAAAAAAGAGATGGTAAAAGGTTAAGCATAAGACGTTGCCTATTCTGGAGGAAACAAAGTTAGTGTATCTTTCTGATGGTAAGTGACTCTGATGTGTGTTTTCCAACACCAACAAGAAATTCTTCACTTCTGTGTGGACACTGACTGGGTGACCTACAAATCTAATCCAATTCTGACACTGCCTACCTAGGGATAGCATCAGACCCACAGATTAAGGGCTCGGTCCTACAAGACTGCCCTCTGTTTCAGATGTAATTGGAAGTCCAGGTTGTTACCTGTGCTTCTGGTTGGTTATAAATCAGTTTCCCTCCTCAGGTTCAATAAATTTTCTGGAGTGCCTCAACAGAACTCAGGAAACATGTTTACTTACTAAGTTACCAGTTTATTATAAAAGATATTAAAGGGTACGAATGAACAGCCAGATAAGGAGATACATAAGGAAAAGTCTGAAGGAGTCTTGAACGCAGGGAGCATCTGTCCTTCTGGAGTTTGGGTTGTGTCACCTTTCTGGCATGTGTTCTGGTTCACCAACCTGGAAGGTCCCTGAACTCTGTGTTTAGGACTTTTAATGAAAGATTGTTATATAGGCACAGTTGATTAAATCATTGACCGTTGGTGCTTGACTTCAATCTTTTGCTCCTCTCTCTGCCCAGAAGTTGGGGAGTGGGACCAAAAGTTTGCACACTCTAATCAGATGGTCGGTTCCCCTGGCAGCCAGCCCTCCTGCTTAGGTTACTTCCTTAGTGGCTTTCCAAGAGTCACCCCATCAATGTGAAGTCAAGTGTGATTGAAAGGGTCTTGTTATGAATAACAAGCTACCCATTTGCCTTTGTGGCTCTGGATCCACTTCAGGATTTCAAGAATTGAGGACAAAAGACTACATATTATAAAAAAAATGTCCCCATTGTTCTTATAATTTGGGAAATTTCAAGTATTGGGAAATTTTAAGCTTTGAACCAAAAACCTTGGATAAAGACCAAAATATATATTTATTATAAAATACAATATCACAGTGATTTAATGTGGGTTCCCTGGAAAGCAGAGTCAGAGACAAGGGCTTTTGCATAGGTAGCTTATTTGGCAAATGACCACAGGAGCAAGAGTAGAGGGCTGATAAAAGTGAAACAGGGCAGGAGAGAAAAGCAATCTATGGCTTGTTAATTAGCTGTTCACTTCTGGGACCCTATCTTGCCGAGAATCCTCTGAAGAGCCTTATAGAAAGCACCTCGAAATTGCCTGAGGAGCTAAAGAGGGACATATTTCCACCCCTGTCATTCCCCCAAATCAATCTCGTTAAGTTCACCAGCTTCCAGTTTATCAAATCCAATGGTCAATTTTCAATCTTTTCTTCCTTGACTTCTTGATAATATTTGACGTAGTGGATTTACATGGTTGATTTGTCCTTTTTGATGTGTTAAGCTTTCTTAGCCTCAAGGGCTGTACACATTGCAAGTCTAGTATTGGAATACCCGTAGCTTGCTCCTTAAAAAACTTAAGTTTTCTTTATAGTCATTCCCTAAGGGATCTCATCCACATTCATGGTTTTAAATACCATCTATATGTGGATCATTCCTAAATTTATATCTTTGTTTCTGACTTCTCCCTGAACCCCTACCTCATATAATCAGCTACCTACTAGGCATGTCCCATTGGCTAACAGATGTCTCAAAGTTCACACATTCAAGATAGAGACCTTGAATTCCTACCCAGACCAATGTCAATGTCTCTGACTCCATACAAAACAGTACCATTCACCAGGTGCTCAGGCCAGAAACCAAGGGGATATTCTTGATGCCTCTGCAATAGTCTCATAACTGAGCTCTGCTCCTGCTTTTACTCCCTATCAGTACATTCGTCTTTCTGTAGCTGGAGTAAAAAATATGATTCAGTGCATGTCACTTCCCTTGTATAAACTGTCCAATGACTCTGCAGCACATTTAGATAAAATCTGTAAGCCCAACCCTAAGTTGGGCGTGATCCCGTCTCTGGTTAACTCCTCAATATCATCTCCTACATACTACCCCTTGCTCCACTTCACCTCCACTGGCCTCCTGGCCAAGCCTTGAATACACCAGGCTTGTGTTTGCACCGGAGTCAGCTACTCTCCCTTTCTCTCTCTGGAAGGCCATTGCCCCCAGTTTTCACCCAGTTTGCTTTCTCATTTCCTTCAGGTCTCTGCTCAAACATCATCTTCTCAGGGAGGTCTTTCCTGAATCATTTGATTAGAATCCTACACACAGTTACCTCTAGTTATGTTTACCCTCTTTAACATACCTTCATTGTCTTTTAGTACTGATAGTGGTTTAACTCTGTCTCCATCACTGAAAGGTAAGTGGCATTCTGTCATAAAACCTGGACACTGTCTTATTTATAGCAAAGAGGGACAAAAGAAGACAAAACAGGAATTCAGTATATATTCATTGATTGAAGGAACCTGAATTCTCATAATATAGAAAAATATATATATTAGTAGTATAGAATTTAAAAATATTAGGAATGTTCTTATTCTTTTGTATATTATGAGTAATTAAAAATTAGCCATATATACTTTCTTCACTTTATCCTGTGAAAATGGATATTAATTAGACTTCTATTCTCTAAAATTACCAGAGGACTAAAGCTTTACTAAAAAAGCTTTACTAAAGCAATGGATTCCCAAAATTTAGTTACCAACCAGAAGGTTCTCTCCCAGCCCCTTGCCTTCATCTAGACTTTCTGGCAAATTCTCTCAAACTGCTATGCCTCTGGCTCCTCTGCTTGCTTCTTGATGCTTGAGTGCTCTTGATGGGTCTTTTCTAGCACTGGGATAATAAAACTCTGGATCCAAAGGAATTGTTAGGAGAAGGGAAATCATAGCTTTTGGGCTGCTTTCATTTTAGCCTAAGTAAAAGGAGGTCCCCTTCATTATAGTCTGGCTTCTGAAAGTTCTCACCAAAATCTGGGGTCAAACCCTTGTTTGGCCTTATTTTCTACACTCATATTTTCCTTAAGGACCAAATGAGGCAAGAAAACTACATCTGCATCCTTGCACCTGTCCATTTCTCTTTCAATAAGCATTTATCACCACCTTACTCTGACATGATCTATCTCGCCTTGCCGCCAGCCCCTACTTCACTTTGACATATGAAGGTAGAAACATGAGGAAAATTAATATTTCTATTAATAGGAAGATGATCATTTCAATTCTTCTGTTCATAGGAAAATGATAATTTCAATTCTTTGTTCATTCTTTCCTTTATTTGATCATTTCCATATTGAACAAATATTGTTTGAGTTGTTCCTTTTTATGAGACATCATGCTAAGCACTGAATATAGAGGATTGTGTAGGACCAACGTGGTCCCTGCCTTTATGGAGCTTACATTATAGAAGGGGTGGTAGATATTATTCAAATATTTTTTAATTTGGGTATTTATATCATCTAAAGAAAAGAGCTAATATACCGGAGGAACCAGACTCAGAATGAGTAGGAAGTGATCAGGAACAGGAGGGGGTGCTGTGAAGGGCTGCAAAAGAGAACAATCAAAGGGAACAACACAGACAATAGCCTTGAGACCAAAAGAGCTCAGCATCCAAACAGAAAAAGTCCTAAGAAGCTGGTGTGGAGAAAGCAAGGGCCAAAAGGCCCAACATGAGGCTACACAGATTTGATGAGGCAAACCATGTAGGCTTTTAGACTGTGTTGAGGATTTATGTTTTATCTGAAAACCCATTGGAAGTCATTCCAATAAATCTTAAAAAAAAGTTTTTTTGGTAATAGTATGTCTTACCTGGAGGTAGAGATAAAATGGGATATATTGGGATGTGTCCCAAAATGTCAGATACAGGTGATGGTGGTCATAGCAGGAAAAGATGATGCTGTCTAAAAAAATTAGAAATGCAAGTAGATTGAAATATATTTATTCTAGTATTTAGCTTGTAAGGAAGTACAAAGGATTGTCTTTTATCCTTCACTGTTTTGAAAGGGAAGGAGGTTTATAGTCACAGACCACTCTGAAACTGAAGTGAGAAGCGGTGTGATTAATCATTCACTGGGAGGAGACAGAGGATAATCGTGTAAAATGCAAGCTCCATTGGCTTCATAATGAAGCCACATTTCAACAATACATAGATAATAGAACTTCTTAAACAACTCTCCCTTCTACTACATATATAACACAATTTCTACCTAGAGTAATTTCATGACAAGATCATTGGAAATTTTGCATGAAAGTCTAAATATACACATTAATTGTACAATAAACATTTGTACTATGCTTTCACTTTCAACCTTGATTTTACCATTAATACAGAGAAAAATTTATCTACGCTTTTCTCTTTTTAGAGAAATTTTTTAGATTAAGCAATCTTCAGTTATATTGAAGCACTACTAAGTTCTTTTTGCAAGTTTCCATCATAATTTGGGCATTTGTTAGAAATCTAAGCAGTAAACTTATCACAGCTTTTATTCCCATTCTCTGTGACCAAGAATGTTTGTTTGTTTGTTTGTTTTGTTTTTACCGTGGTGGTGGTGGTGGTGATTGTTTTTTAGTTTGGGCCACCTATATGATGAGAACAGATAATGAGTGCATACGCTGGCTGTGCTGACATGATTTCTTTATGTTCTGCAATAAGCCTAAATTAGGGAAGTGTAAATTACCAGGCAGAAAAAACTTACATAATAGCTTTGAAAGGGGAATTTCTCTAAATACTGGTCAATTTAGTGATTTTGATGTCTACTCCTGAAATTCAGAGGTACAAAATTGGAGCAATTTTCCAGCACTTTTGCTTCCACAGACAGTTTGACTGGGCTCAGTATTATGAGCGTCTGAGAGAAGTTCCCCCACCAGAGACACTGAGGTTACTTGGCCAGAAGGTAGGAATGGCAAAACCAAGACAGAAATCGAGTGAACGGAAAGTCAATACAGAAAAAACAGGACTTACAGAAACCAGAAGATGGAGACATATGTAGATGCAAAAGTCAAAAAGCTGACGGTAAATTACGAAGCGTGGAATTATCATCATGCAGGTGGTTAGGATCACAGATAGAAATACCAGCAACAAGAGGACCTTGCAAAGATCCCAATACCTGCTCTAGTGCTCACAATGAAAACAGCAGAAGTTTGGAACAATTCCTCAGGTAATGAAATTGAACTGAAGGCCAACTTGGACTTCTCTGAGTATAGGAATAAGCTAAATATCTGATGATCCTCACAGTGTAAGTCACCATGAGTAGAAAAGGAAGCTCAACTATTGCCGTTCAAAGTAACAATGCTGTCCATTTCCTTTGGTCAAAAGGCAGTTCCAGGGGCGCCTGGGTGACTCAGTCATTAAGCATCTGCCATTGGCTCAGGTCATAATCCCAGGGTCCTGGGATCAAGCCCACATTGGGCTCCCTGCTCAGCGGGAGGCCTGCTTCTCCTTCTCCCTCTCCCCCAGCTTGTGTTCCCTCTCTTGCTCTCTCTCTCTCTCAAATAAATAAATAAAATCGTTTAAAAAAAAAAAGTTGTAAACACAGTCCCTTTTCTGAAGAAACAGAGAGGAGAAGATTTGATTTTGAAATCTTGAGATTGGTCCTGACTTTACTTTGGTCTGAGGAATAAAAAATAGGAGAGTTACTCTGATTTAGAGGCTTCCCTTCTCCCCCAAGCTGTTCCTATTTAGCCACGATGAAAATTCTAACCAGCTGCCTGCTGTGATTATTACCTTATTCATTGTAATAATTCATTGCAACCCTTTTGGGTTTTGTAAAGATTTTATCTTTTTGCGGTCTTTAAAATGCCATAAGTGTCTAGCTTATTACATATGGTGACATTTGTAGACTATATGATTCAGTGAAAACCGGTTCAATGGTACTTTCTCTAAGATTAACTTTATGAGCTCTTTCTCTTTTCTCTTCATGAGTGCTGTAGGGACTTTTTCCTCTCTGTTGGTTCATTCCCTCTTTGAAATAAGGGGACCTAACTGATATTACACTTTTTTTTTTTTAAGAGAATAAAGTCCTTAAGTATTTACATTCTGCTCTGGCTATGAGTCCAGACAAGCATCTAGTGAATCATCAAGGCTCTGCTGGCCCTGGTGACTTCCAGCAGCTGGGCTGTTGCTCTGCAGTCGATGCGGGGACCCCAGAATCTGATGAATGATAATATGTTAATTTTGGGACTCTCTTCTCAGTCAGACTGTGGATGGCCTCGGATTTTATTCCAAGCATTTTTTCTGTATCTCATTCTAGGAAGTTTTAGATTAGTTGAAAATATGTGTAAACAACTTTGAAGATTTTTTTTCTGTAATTAGTGTAATTTTTTGCACTCTCTGTTCTGCTGGTTGAAGATACCAAGTCTGTTGAGATCTGTGAGTTGTTAGGGGGAAAATCTTGTGCATAACTTTTTCCATGTCATTTAAAAAAGAAGTTCCAAACCAAAAATGAACTACAATAACAATAATAGATTATTTCTTGCAAGTTAATTTAATGGAAAAGCCATCTATAATGCACCTTTCATTCGTGAAATATTTCAGCTGCTAGATGCCTCTTTAGTTTGCTATTACAATCTTTAAAAAAGAACAAAAATTGGTCTCTTTAGAGCTATTTTTAGGAGTGTCTCTTATTTACTAGATGCTTCATCCATCAACACATACCTGTACTGTTTGTATGTTTTAAGAGAATATCACTCTTTCAGACCCTTCAGAAACTTATGGTTAGAGAAATGGGTAAGATGCCGGTACTTTGATGTGTATACGTACTAGACAAGAAACAGTGAATTAAAGAAACACCTTCCCATTTATGATTTAACTAAAGCCATCAGAGCTTTGTTCTACTGCTTCCTGGAATGTCGTTTACCCCAATTAGTCTCTAAAAGTGTGAGGTCGAAACAGCAAGGCTTATATCAGACATTCTCAAACTGAATCTTGCAGTGAGGGGTCTTTCCTTTTATTTTTTTAGGGGGAGAAAAGAAGAGCCCTGGGAATGAAATCCATGTTGCTCCGGGGATGGTTTTTTTCCCCGAAACAATTTCACATAAGCCTACTTTATTAAAACACACACGCACACGCACACACACACTCACCCCTGATTTAATTGCCACTAAAATACAATCGTCTAGAGGCTCAGGAGTGGGTGGTATTAAGGGTCACCAGACCCCCAGGGAATTGCAGCCTAGAATGAACATGGCACGTTACCAAATGTGGCTGCGGGTCTCCCTCCTTGCTCCCTGATCATGCCTTCCTTTCCCTTCCCTCACTGTCCCCTGACGCTGTATCACTCTTTTCCTCAGAATCTCCTTTGACAGTTCATTAAGGCACCAAGTTTCCAAGTTCCTTGAGAAAATGATTTTATTTTATATTCTCTATTTCCCACAATGGATCTGACCAAAGTATTTCTTAATTGTCTGCTTGCATTTTTTATGGGACCACACAGATCATTTCCCCTGAGATCTTTCGGTTTGTCCTCTCCACGTTCTCCCAGCTAACCCTACTTGTCTCATTTACCCTTCACCTTTTCCTACTTTTGCCTCTACTTCTGTCGTGAACTCTTTCCCTTGCTGGAGAGACTCTTTTTTCCCAGGTAATCAAATGCTGTACTGACCCCATACAGGGGACAAGGGCCACACAAAGCAACAGAATAAAGATTCTGCAATAGGAACCAAGTATGAGCCCATCTGGACCACTAGAAAGATACTAAAAACTTGAGTATATTGCTGAGACAAAGAGGGATTAGAAACCCAGTGACTGGAAGACATACAAGTATCAGAGATCTAAATAAAGGTAAGTCAAAACAGTAGCCACAAGATATCAGTACCAAAGGGGCACAGAGACTCGAATAATTGCTACTCAGACAGGAAATCTTGCAGAATATAGGCTAGTCTCAGGCTGTAGTCTTACAAGGGGTCTGCCAGTGTGAATAAATGAGCCATGTTAGAGTGCTGGCAAATCTCTTAACAGGGCTTAAATAGAAATGTGGTAACGTATCCTTGCTCCATATTCCCCCACTTCCAGCTTTCCCAACCCATCTAAACGGATAAAACCCACAATCCTGTTTTCACTCAACACCCTGCCAATTACAGTTGCTTTCTTGTCTATATATAATGGAAATGTGTTATAAATTTAAGTTTATATCACCGTTTTCAATATTTCTCTATTTCCTGTAGACTTTTCTCTAGTGGCAGAATTATTTTTGGGGCTAACCGTTTCTAAACTACTTTTTTATAACACCTAGTCCAAAGATGGCAAAATGGGTACTATACACCGGACCACCTCCACGGATCTCACGTCTGGCAGCCAGTATTTTAATCAAGGCACAGTTTCCTGCTAAGCTCTGGCTTTACCGCAGACTTCTCAGCAGAGCTCTCCACGAAGTTACCAGCGATTTAACTGAACAGGCATTTCAGTTGATACATTCACCATATTGGTCCATCCCTCAGCATAGCTGGGGAACTTAAATGGTCTTAATGGTGATATTGGCCTAAGGGTTTTGGGGAAATTGCTCTACTTCATCACCAAAAGTATAGTCAGATCAACTGCATGAAGGAAAAAAGAACATGAATATAGACATTTTAATTTGGTTTTGAAAGTGGGCATTGCTGCTTCTCCGTGACAGACACAGACAACTTGGGTATGAATCTTTCCAATAAATTGAGCCCTTATCAGGAAGTTTCTCTCTCTCTCTCTCCCAGTAGGAAAGTATTTAATCCTCTTTGCAAATATAGCCCCAGATCTCAACTTAACAGGACTGCCTACTGTGTTGAATTATAATCAGAAGTTTTTCTGACATAGACCACTCTCCCATAGGGACAGGACCAAGACTTCATTTTGTAAAGAGCTGTCAGTCAGATTGAAACCTGTATCTCTCTGGCAAAAAGCCAATAGTTTATTTACCATGTTACTCAACTTTTTCTCCCGTGTTATATAATTACAACCTAAGTGTCCAGCTTGATATTTCAGTCTGAGTAAAAGTGGATGTAAAAATCCAATTCAGACATGACAGACAAGAGACAATCAACTTTTACTTTCAAATATACAGTGACTAGGTTAAAGGAGAGAACAGGCAATTGCAATCTAGGATGCCGCCTTTTACTAGTTAAGTCACTAGACGCAATCTGAACTTAAATGCCTGGGTGCAAAAACTTTGGGGAGAGGGTGATTATGTGTGCATGCATGTATATGCGAGCATGTATTTTTGGGGTTTGATAGGAGTGGCTGAAATAGATTAGTGTAGGGACAGAAGGAAGGAGATAGGTTTAGTTATAGGGTTTCACATGAATGCCTCTTGTTTTGCCACCATATCTTCCCATAGGTGGCAGCACTAACAAGGCTGGGTTGGAGCAAAAAAGGTTTGAGCTTCAGATTCTGAAGAAAAATTTTCAGTAACAAGAATACAGGGAGAAGTTAAGACTTGTGTTTTGCCCTTTTAATTGACTGTAGATGCTGGAAGTCTTTCAAGTAACTAATCAGTTATTCAAATGAGATCTCTCTCTCTCTCTCTC
The DNA here is from genome assembly GCA_002007465.1 of Ailurus styani. Taxonomy (NCBI): domain Eukaryota; kingdom Metazoa; phylum Chordata; class Mammalia; order Carnivora; family Ailuridae; genus Ailurus; species Ailurus styani. The sequence goes on from LNAC01000160.1 coordinate 2,898,795, forward strand.
TCTCTCTCACACACACACACACACACACACACACACACCCAGAGCCATCTTATTTAAAGAAAACAGACCAAAGTTGGGTAACTTGGCATCACCAACTGCACTAGAAAGACCTGGAATGTCTCATGTCTCTTCGTGGGGGAGAATGAGCATGGTCTGTTCTGCCTGAAGTACCACACTTCTCATTGAAAAGCATAAAATAGAAATTTAACCCAGACCTTTTACTTCAGTGAATATTCAAAAATTAGTCTTGGTGAATTTGGTAGCTGGAGTTAGAGTTCCAGGCTCCATTTTTGAGGAAAATGAACATAATTTCATGTATTATCATTATTATCCAGTAATTAAGAGATTACTGAAGTGGTAATGAAGATAAATAAAACAAAAATCCAACCAATCAACTAATATCAAATAAATATCCAGATTTTATAATAAAGTTAATAGATATTGCCTGTCAGCATCAGAAATGTGCTAGAAGTGAGCATGTTGAAAATTTGGTTTTGTAAAATTTAATTATTCCTAATTACAAAATTTTAAATCTATGATCATAGCCATGAAATTAATTTAATATTTTACAGTATGTTCACTTACATAATGCTTAATTTTAAAATCAACTTTTGGGTTTGTTTTGTTGTCCCACAAATTATAAACTCCTGAATAACCACATTACTTCATATTCAGCAGAAGCAACATTACTATCAGTTTTGGGGCAGTTTCTATTAAAAAAAATCCACCTTGTATTAATCCTCCCAACAAATGGAAGGGGAGATATGGTTTTCCCCATCTTCCACACTATGAAGCTGGAGATAAGAAGAAATTTCAAAGGAATTTGCTTTCATGTTAGCTGACTGATCACCCTCTATTCTCCACCAAATAAAGGAATTCCTTGGATTTCTACAGGACACCCTTTCTAGAGAAAAGAGAACAACAACAACAAAAAAACCCCAGATTATATACTACCCATATATAGCTGTGTTGCTATATATTCAATTTATAGGAATTTGTCTGAATACCCTCAAAGAAAAGCATTTTTGTGGTATTTCTTCTGGAAATCGCTCAAGAACGAGCAATGTGGTAATATTTCTCATTGAAATACTGCATTTTTCTTCCAGTGGTGGCAGAAGAAAACCATGAGAAAATTTGCTTTCCTGAAAGGCATTTCTTCTCTCACACAGTGTTTCTGAGGGAAAGCAGTAGAGTCTGCAGGTGGTAAAATTTAATAAGGGAACTTTGCATTCACTAGGGCCTTTGACCTATGAATCATAAAGTGCCTTACCAGCATTAATTAATTAATCCCTCCAATACCCGTACAGAGTGGGTAAATAATATAACCAAGATCTAGGATTCATTGCAAGTTTGTGAGCATGAGAATAGCTACAGAACTGTCCACTATTAAATAAGTTTGGTGCCATAGAAGGAACTTTACCGTTAACCATTCAGATGGATGGGGAGCTAACCAACTATATGGCAAATACAGTTTTAGGCACTTGAACTGTGTTAACTTATTTACACCTCATAACAGCCTGGCAAGAAATTTCTTGTTATTGTCATTTTCCACAAAGGTCAAAAGCTTTACATCTGCCCAAATTCAAGTGCTTCATAGAAGAGTATGTCTTGTGCTGAAAATCTTGTTTCCATGACATCACATTGCCTCATGAAGGATCTCAGTTATGTGTTGTCTGTCCTGTATTAAAACCCAAGGACTTTTCTGACACATTTTTTACATCCTTTCGCTACCTCTCCTCATCACTGTTTCCTTCTACATGGCCAGTGGAATGTCTCTTCCATCCATTCTAGTAGACAAAATAATTTGAATTACTAAAGACAGGACTAGGAAGGTAACTACATTGTTCTGTACATTTTAATGAAACTTTACTTATCCTTTTTTCTCCAGGTTGAAATTCAATTGTGTTTATAGATCATGAGTACCTTAAACAAAGAACAATATCAGTCAGTGAAAGACAAATACCATATGATTTCATTTATAGTGGAATCTAAAAAACAAAACAAATAAACAAACCAAATGCAGAATCAGTCCTATAAATACAGAGAACAAACTGATGTTTGCCAGAGTATGGGGAATTGGGCAAAATGGGTGAAGGGGAGAAAGAAATACATGCTTCCAGTTATGGAATGAACAAATCACAAGAATAAAAGCTACAGCATAAAGAATATAGTCAGTGGTATTATAATAACATTCCATGGTGACATATGGTAGCTACATTCATGGTGAGCATAACATAGTATACAGAGTTGTTGAATATTATGCTGTACACCTGAAACTAATGTAATATCGTATGTCAACTATACTCAAGAAGAAAGCAAACTTTGGTGTACCATGCATCTTGTTTATAATTATGAAATATTTCCATGATTGATACCTACAAAGTAAAAAATGCTGTTTGGGCATTATATTACTCTAAGTATAGTATAAATTATAGATGCATAACTTCTTTTTGAAAATATAAAGAGGCTATATTTCAAACCCAGCAGAGTATTCCTTCAAAAATAAGAATGCTATGATATTGGCACAAAAACAGACACATAAATCAATAGAACAGAATAGAAAACCCACAAATAAACCCACAATTATATGGTTAATTAATCTTCCACAAAGTTGGAAAGAATATCCAATGAGAAAAAGAGAGTCTCTTCAACAAATGGTATTGGGAAAACCGGTCAGCTACTTGCAAAAAAATGAAACTGGAACACTTTCTTACACTATACACAAAAATAAACTACAAATGGATTAAAACCCTAAGTGAGAAGACCTGAAACCATAAAAATCCTAGCAGAGAGCACAAACAATAATGTCTATTATATTGACCATAGCAACATTTTTCTAGGTGTGTCTTCTGAGCAAGGGAAATAAAAACAAAAATAAATTATTGGGACTACATGAAAATAAAAATAATTTTACACAGTGAAGGAAACAATCAACAAAACTAAAAGGCAACTTATGGAGTGGGAGAAGATATTTATAAATGGCATATCTGATAAAGGTTAGTATCCAAAATATATAAAGAACTTACACAACTCAACACCCAAAAACCAAATAATCCAATTAAAAATGGGCAATAGACATGAACAGACATCTCTCCAAAGAAAACATCCAGATGGCCAATGGACACATGAAAAAGTGCTCAACATCACCCATCATCAGGGAAATGCAAATCAAAACTACAATGAGCTATCACCTCATAATTCACTCAGAATTATGAGAATTATGGCTAAGATCAAAAACATCAGAAATCGTAAGTGTTAGTGAGGATGCAGAGCAAAAGGAACCTCCATGCACTATTGGTGGAAATGCAAACTGGTGCACCCACTATGGAAAACAGCGTGGAGTTTCTTCAAAATGTTAAAAATAGCACTACCCTATGATCTAGTAATTGGACTACTGGATATTTACCTCCAAAATGCAAAACCACTAATTCAAAGGGATACATATACCTCTGTGTTTATAGCAGCATTATTTACAGTAGCAAAATATGGAAACAGCCCAAGTTTCCATCAATACATGAATGGAAAAAGAAGATGTGATATATATAATATATATACACCACACACACACACACACACACACACACACACTGGAATATTATTCATCCATAAAAAGAAGGAAATCTTGACATTTGTAAAGACTTGGATAGAGCTAGAGAGTATAATGTTAACCAAAATAAGTCAGAAAAAGACAAATACCATATGATTTCACTCATATGTGGAATTTAAAAAACAAAACAAGCAAAGGAAAAAGATAAAGAGAGAGACAAATCAAGAAACAGACTCAACTACAGAGAACGAACTGATGGTTATCAGAGGGGAGATGGGTGGGAGGATGGGCGAAATAGGAGGTGGGGTTTAAGGAGCACACTTGTCCCGATGAGCACTGAGTAATGTACGGAACTGTTGAATCACTGTTTTACAACTGAAACTAATATAACCCTATATGCTAAGTATGCTGGAATTAAAATAAAATTTTAAAAAATAAACAAAACATGAACGCTGCAATCTTTAATGCCCTCTTCAAAACCCTCTCTCAGTTTACCATCACATTTAGAATGAAGTCAAACACCTCAAAACGGCCTAAAAGACTCTAAATGGCCTGTCCCTTCCTTTTCTCAGGCCTATCTCCTACCCCACTCCATTCGCTCTGCCTGTACTTTCTCTAGACACATTGACCTTTCTTTGAACAGGCATCAGAAACTTCGCATGCTTTCATGTTTCTTGCTGGAATTCCTCTTCTCTCACTCCCTGATTTCCCCACGGGTCCCCCCCTCGTCTCTCTGCCTTTGTTCATCTCTCCACTCAAAATATTCCCTCCTCCACTCATTTGTGTACATGTTCAATTTCCATCCTCCTAGGGTGCTTTACTTTTTTCATTGTACTTATCATTACTTGTCATTATAATAAATATTTATCAAATATTATTTATTAAAAATAAAATAAATATTATTATAATAAATATTTATGCCTGTCATTTCCTTCTGCACTGTAAGGTCTGGGAGGGCAGAGATTTTGTTTATCTTGTTCATCTCTCTATCCCAGAACCTCGAGTCCATGGTAAGCTCTTATGAATGAACGAACGAATGAATGAATGAGCTGTTATATTATTTATAGCATCTGTAAAATATTAAACACATATTTCATGGCACTCTAATTGCAGGATGATACTTGATTTTTTTCAAGGCTTTAGAATTCCCACTTAACAGAACAATATGTTTGAAGATGCAGCCCTTCACATTGCTCTTCATGAATACTCTACATCATAGGTTTTTTTTGTTTCTTTGTGGATGTGATATCCTCAATGATATAATGAGCAGAAACAAAAACCTATGGAATATCTTTGATTTATAGAATTTGTGGCAATCAGTATTTTTGGGGTTAGGAACTCAGACAAGTCAGATCTAAAGGCTGTATCATGGTAATTCAATGTTATAAACTCACTTAAATGACTATTGGTTTTTAATCTGCCTCTTTTATTCTAGTTCTATATCCCAGAACTAACCAACTGATACTGCATATTTCTTTCCCAAAGACCTGACTCAGAACAAATAGGGAAAAATTGTTTATACAAAGTCATGGTATTAGGTGGGTTGAAATAGAAACACAAATACCAGCCATGTTTCCTGCCATGCTTTCTTCTCCACATTTAGTGGAGAAAATGAAATTTCTTCAGGTCCAATCTCAAACATCCTCATAGAAAAAAAAAAGCATGGTTAAACTGGTCTCCAGAGAAGGACTGGCAATAGAATTAGTTTTACTACTTTGCCTGTTGGCCCTTCCTGAACAAAAATTTCCTCTAAGGGAAAAAAACATTTTACCCCCCAAATACAAGGTAAAGGTCATATAACATTGAGTAAGATTGAGCATTCTATACAAGACTGAAAAATCAATTTCTATATTAGTTGCTTTTGTTTTTTTATATTAAAATACCTCATGGGAAGGGTGATTTCTGACAAAGATTTTTGGGTACCTTAATTTGAATGTCAAAGAAATAATTTAATTTTGGAATTTTAATAGTTTGATGGAACCAATCTCCTCATTACAGATGAGTGTTTCAGTAACTTGCTACTTATTCAGAAATGAAGTCAGTCTTGAGGTTCTCAGTCAGTTCTCTTCATTCCATAGCAAACAACCTTCCTAATTAAAATGGAAGCACTATCAAGAATTCATTAATAAAAATGATGTTTCTTTCCACTGCTGAAGTTCTGAAAGTACTTTACCAGCAATATGATGGCCGTGGGCCATTTATTGGCTATTTGAGCTTCTAGTTTGTTAGTGGTTGTATTTGAAAATACTTTTATCAACACTACAAAAGTCAATGCTAAAATACTATTTTTGTGATTAAAACTGTAACACGTTTAACTCAGTAGTTACTGAATGATTGAGGGGTGGTTTTTCTTCAATGTGACAGTGGGTTGTTTTTTTTTTTTTGATTTTGGTTTTGTTTTAATTTTTAAGGGATAACACTTTGTTCAATACTTATTCTCACTGGAATAATCTCATTTATGAACTTTTATCCACTTGACAAAGTTAGCCTAAGACAAAGTTTCTCTTTTTCATGTTCTCTTATATAGAATGAAGATAACTGAGGTTTGATATAATTGCTTAAATTTCTGCAATCTTTTTTCCAAATGTTGATTGGCAGGCTGGAACGGACTTAATGGGAAAGAAGGATTTTAAAGGAAGAATTTCATTGCAGGTATGCCTAGGAAACCTGTTATCATTACTCAGCAAACCCTATGCTGACTATTTGAAATGTTATTAGGGCCTTAAATGAAGAAATAGATGTTAGCCTCATGATCTTTATTTTGTGACTGAAGTATATTACTAAATAGGGGGCAATATGAATGAGTTAGTGGATGGTTAGACTAGAATATGTTGGGGAAGAAACAGAGAAACTCCCTTCTTTTACCAAACCAATACCTCCACCAAGTTTACACATATTCATGAATTGAAACAGATGCAAATTTATGGGCTTACTGCAGGGATCCATATACTTATTTTTTTGCTGTGGATACCACTGACAGTCTAATAACTACCATAACTTCAAAGTGATGATGACCACACAAGGTATTTCAAGATGTCTGCAGCAACTATAATATTCCATGAAGATAGCTATGATATACTACATTCGCAATTCCAGAAAATGCTAAATTTGCATCAGAAGATGACAGAAACAAGAATGTAATGTTTTTCCATTATAGATCTCCTGAATTCTATGTGCAGACCAATGGATCTGTGGATCTGATATAAAAAACCCCAGGTTAGGGGTGCCTGGATGGCTCAGTCAGTTAAGCGTCTGCCCTTGGCTCAGGTTGTGATCCCAGGGTCCTGGGATTGAATCCCACATTGAGCTTCTCGTTCAGTGGGGAGCCAGCTTCTCCTTCTGCCTCTGCTCCTCCCTGTGCTTGTGCTCTCTCTCTCTCTGACAAATAAATAAAATCTTAAAAAACAAAACAAAAAACGCACCTCAGCTTAGAGAGCAAACAAAAAAACCTACTTAGACAAGCAGGAATTTAAACTTCCTTTTCAAGATGAGGTTTATTTATCCTACTTTAGGAAAATTCTAATTTATATAAAATCTAATAAGGTTTCATTAATTCTTAGAAGAACATTTTATAAAAGGGAAAGGGAACCATTATTTAAATACGGACATGCTTGTCTTCCAACCTTCATATTATACTTTCTTTAAAAGTTAAGATTTTATTTTTTAGAGCAATTTTAGGTTCATAACAAAATTGAAAAGGTACAGAAATTTCCCATATATCCTCTGCCCCTACACATGTCTTGCCTCCCTCATTATTAACATCCTCCACCAGCTTTGGACTTTTCTGAAAAACATGAAAACCAGATGCCTGCTTACAGCAGACTTCCCCCCGATAAAAATGGACAGAGCTCCCGGATCAGTATTTAACTCATTCGCTAATTTCCTCAGAGTTCAGTAGTTTCATGTTTATGTACTTAGGCTTCCTTTGGCCCACCGTTTCTTTGCTTTGGCTTTGTATTACAGAGGCAACTGTCCAGATGATTTTAGCCAAAATCCACTTTGAACATTTTCTGGGGCTTACATATCCATGTGAGTCTTGTACTTTATTCATTAACATTTTATGTTAAGTTGAAATGTACACTAAACTTTGTTTATAGACAAATGTTTTAACAAAAGAAATGTGATGACTGAGATATGTAGCCCTCAAATTATTATTTTTTTGTGTGTGTTTTGTTGTTGTTGCTGAGGCTGAAATTAACTAATGCCTTCATTGTTTACTTAAAATTTGAAATAAATCAAAATGCAGTTGTAAGCAAACTGTGCAACATCATAATAAAAGATAATATATTGAAAATGTACATTTCACCTCAAAATTAACCAAATTGACAATAATCATAAGGCTATGTTAAGTTGTAGAAGACAAAAGTGGGAAAAGAAATGGTTCTGTTATCTATTCATGATTTCTCATGTATCAGACATTGAATTATCTCATTCAATCTTTACAATAACTGTAAGATGAAGGTATTATTATAATATTATTACTGGAAACCAAGATTAAGTAACTTCCCCAGGTCACACTAATTGACAGATATAGAATTCATGCCCAAGTATTTCTGTCTCCCTATGAATAACAGAGTTTTGGATATGTAGCTAAGAAAAAAAACACAGCCATTACAGAACAGACACAATATCCAAGACATCTCATAACAGATTGACCTCAAGCCAATAAATATAAAGACACTGAACCTTGCAGTTAGCTTTTTTTTCCTTTCAGATTTCCCTAAGGAGTTAGTTTCTTTTTTTACTTTATTTTATACAAAGCTGAGTTAAAAGATCACTTTTTAAGGGGTAAAAGTAACAAGTAAATGAGAAAGTTTACATGATAGTTGAATTTATTGTGAAGCTATTTTTAAAACCACACTTAAAAAAGGTATTTCTTTTTCAAGTTTAATTTTTTTTCAGAAGAAAAAAGACATTTTGCTAATGGACTCAGCACCTTCTAAACCTGTAGCCCAAAATTTCTTCAGTTTTGTTTGTTTGGGTTATTTTGTTATTACTATCAGATAACACTACTAGAATGTCTTTTTGGAAGGAAAGGGTGTGGGGGTTGTGGGCTAATCACAATAGAAAAGAATCTTCTGCCTTGTAAAAAAAAAAAAGAGATTTTGGAATCTTTGTCATGTTCTTCCAGCTTTCTCTTTCTCTCTTTGCCTCTCTCTCAGCTTCAGGACTGCTGTGTACTTTGGGGTCACTAAAAGAGCAGCTAACCATTTGACATAGTGTTTGGATTCTCACCCCCACACAACAGACCCTCATTACCAAACTGTTAATCACTGCCAAAGGAGCAAGTCCCCTGACAGCTCTCAAGCCCCCCATCCCCCAAAGTACATCTTTCCACACTTGGTATCAAATTGCATTGTGATTACAACAACACGGGGACTGGGTAGCTCAAATGTACATTAGCGATGAGGAGGCTTTTTTCCAGCTTGGATTTAAATGTTTCTTCAGCTATTGAGTGCATGTTTGCACATCAGTAAGAAGTATACAGTTTGAAATGTGTTCTTATAAACTCATACACATTATACACAACACACCTGATGCCCAGGTCTCTTGGAGTCAAGACTCCATCTTGTAAGAGAGCCAACCTTCCAATGCGGAGTTTTATATTTTCTTGTCATTGGATATTACCTCATCTTTTATTTAGCTATTAGGTTAATGACACAACTCTTTATTCAAAAGAGAAAAGTTTGTCCCATCAACAGTCATTTTGTTTATCTGATGCCAAATAGCCACACTGGCTGATGTTTTCCACCTACCCAGTGGACTCGTTGAAATCATCTGGTTTGTTTATAGTGTGTACACAGAGCCAAGAGGTGAAGAGGGAAGGTAGAACTTGATTTTATATAACAACCTGTATGGCTCATTTTTGTGTTGCTGGCATATTTTTGTTTTTAAAAGGTGATATTTTCATTTCCCCAACCTAAATCTTTATTAAAAATACAGTCTCTCGGGACACCTGGGTGGCTCCGTGGGTTAAGCCTCAGTCTTCAGCTGAGGTCATGATCTCAGGGTCCTGGGATGGAGCCCTGCATCAGGCTCTCTGCTCAGCAGGAAGCCTGCTTCCCCCTCTCCCTCTGCCTGCCTCTCTGCCTACTTGTGTTCTCTCTCTCTGTGTCAAATAAATAAATAAAATTTTTAAAAAAATACAGTCTCTCAAGGGACAATATAAGACTGAAGACAGTTATGTAAATTGACCACTTTGTCATGTATTTATTTATTAGATTAGCAAAATGGAGAGCTCCTGAATTACAGCTGTTTGGTTCCTTTAGTTTTACACCATTGTATCAAAGGCATTCCAAGTGACATGAAATTGATTACCTTAAACCAGTTCATGTCCACCAAACCCTCTTGAAATTATACTCTTTTCTGTGGAATATTAATAATATATAAATAAAAATAAAAGTATTGCCTGTTGATGATTGGTGTTAGTGCTTCTGTAGATATCTCAGTCCTCTTCCCAGTGACTGAATAATAGTACCAGTCAAGATTCTGTTGGTTGTAAGGGCTGGACTCCCAAGACAAATTGGCTTAAACTGAAAGGGAATATATTGCTTCACATAACTGGGAAGTCAAAGTAAAACCTGCTGTGTCTTGGCACTGTTGAACATCAGAGCTCAAATGTGAACAACAGACTGTCTAATTTTCTCCACCTCCCTGCTCTCTAGCTTTGCCTAGCTTTCCTCTGCAGACTGGTTCTCACCATATGGTAAGCAAGGTGGACCCTGGCAGAACCAGAACTTTATTTTTCTGGAAAGAGTAGTTCTTTCTTCCAGTGTCTACATATCAGTCCCGGAAAAATACTTGCCCTTTCTCTGGTTGAAATACATGCTATCACTGGGAGTACATTGTGTCCAAAATAACTCAGAGCAATAATTGGTACAGCCTTAGTGATGTGCTCATTACTATGGCTTTTGGCAGATTTCAATGATCACAATCCTACCAGGACTGTATGGGTTGGAAGAGAGATGATTTCTTCAAAGTCCTACAGAAACATAATTGACATACACCTGCCATGCCACACACCAACACCAGTTGACAACAAGAGGGGCACTGGCAGCTGACCTAATATTCACTAAATATAAAGTCAGGAATTCAGAAGGCTGCTATTACTTGCACTCTCTCTCTGTCGATCTAAGCTCTTCAATACAAAGACATGGCTTGAACCAAGCCAGTTTCCTCACTATCTTCATTCTGTTCCATAGTCTGCATCTCGTTTTCATCCTCCATTTTCCTAGGATTGATTTAGCTCTCTTTTTATCCATCCAATTGGATATTCAAATTACATGTATGTTTTAGGGAGCAATTCAAGCCTCCATGTAATATAATCCTTACATAATTAACAAACATGCTTGTATTTCTTTTATTTCTTATAGCATTGTGTTAATCATTTTTAATATATCTTTCGTTACCTCCAACAAGTACTTTCTAAGTGTTAATTTTGCTTCCTTTGATATGATAATATGGCTGCCCACAGGCACCAGGGAATGTGTCTTTTTATTCATATATAGCAAGGAGGATAAAAATAAAAGGTCAGAGAAAGAGAGAGAGAGAGTGAGAAAAAGAAAAGAGAGAAGCTGACTCTATTTCAAACAAGATCTGAGTGAGCCTCTCTTCAGTCATATTAGCCCGGTCAGACTTGCCTATTCAAGATCCAGTCCAGGGCCAGAGGAAAGGAATATTAATTAGGTAAACGTCAACTGGCATACAAATCACCTGAGGCAAAATAAAATTAATAACAAGACCACTATTATATCTAGTCCTGAACTGAATATGAAATAAAGGATCAAATGTAAATGCAAATAGAATGGACTTTAATGGAATTAAAGCATGTAATAAGCTGATGAAATGAAATTAAATGAGTAATAATTAATGTATAACCCCTATTCAATTAGAATTAAGAGACCATTTTGCAACTCAAATGAGTTTTATCTTATTCACAATGATTTTAAATAACATCCTAAAGAGTTTAGGATTAATCCTCGTGTTGTATTATTAAGCCTAGCACAAAATTCCTACAACAAGCAGTGTTATATTGTTAAGAGATGATACAATTAAGTGATCCAAAGATCATGGGAAAAAGGCCCTTACTCTACTAAGTCAATTCAACATAATGACCCACCAGTTTTCACCAAAAAAGAATTAAGAATTTGATTTCCAACGATCATGTCAAAGATATGTTTCCTTATATCTTAATTATCAAGAAGTTGAGAGTGTTAGATGGAACAGTACCTAGTTGATTGCATATTCTTTCCCCGTGATACCAGATAACAGTTTTCTACACCACGGAACAGAATAAGACTTCTAAAAAGGCAAAGATCTAAATTTAATGAGTAGGTCTTGATTTAAATGGATTATGTAGAACACTGGTTTTAAGATCCTCTTTCTTTTTTTTTTTTTTTTTTTTTTAAAGATTTTTTTTTTTCATTTGACACAGAGAGAGATTACAAGTAGGCAGAGAGGCAGGCAGAGAGAGAGAGAGGAGGAAGCAGGCTCCCTGCTGAGCAAAGAGCCCGATGTGGGCCTCGATCCCAGGACCCTGGGATCATGACCTGAGCCGAAGGCAGCGGCTTTAACCCACTGAGCCACCCAGGCGCCCTAAGATCCTCTTTCTATTTGCCCTTCTCCTTAGAAGGCTGTGGGGACAGGAGAATCAGTTACCAAAAGCACTTCTTTTCTTTTGTCAAAAAACCTCATGGAAGAAGATCTGCGCATAGATTTGAATGGTCCTGCATATAGCCAAGAACTTGTCTAATCATGAACTAAGAGAATGCAACCTTTAAATTTTTAGATGGCAATACCATTATTATATCTCAATAAGCATGTAACCAATGTCCACACATTCTGAATCTAATGTTTCATCCTGCAATTTTCTATGTCAGTTGTCAAAGTGTTTGCCTAGGAATGTGTGTGTGTGTGTGTGTGTGTGTGTGTGTGTGTGTACACATACAGAGAATCATTCACTTCCAGGAGACACTGACCAAAAACAACTGCTTAAATTCTAAAATTTCAGTATTTTTTTTCAGTATGAGGCATCCAACATAAGGCAATCGTTTCTGTGACGTTATTTCCCATAAACTTCAATGAACAGTGATTAATGGGTTTCTGTTATTATTGTTTTTATTATTCAAATTTTTGGAAGTTTGCTCTTTGGTAAGGAAGAGTCACACTTTAAGTTTTGGAGGGGACTTTTTCTTAGCTGCAAGCCTCACTATTTTCCTGGACAGTAAAACTGAAGGAAATTAGAAATGAGTAGAATGGAACAACACTAAGAGATTGTTTAAGTTGCTAGAATTTCTTTTCTTTTTACACGGTAACTGAGAGCAATTCTAGAAATATCCTGAATAGAAAAAAAAAATAGCCTTAACGCTGAGAATAATCTTTTTCCAGTTATCCTATTAGAATTTGAGATCATCAGACTTTTTTTTTAAGTACAACAGGTTTATACACTAAAAAAAAATATTACATATAGGTAAGATAACCTTACAGGGTGAATTATGTCTAAGTTTTAAATCATGCCTCAAACATGACTTTATTCTAGATACCTTACCTAATAAGAAGATAAAAGTACTAGAGGGAAGAGTGTAATTTCTTGTGTATTCCCTCACCATAATATCTGACCAATACTTTTTTATACCATACTATGACAACATTTTCTCAAAGGCAATGATTTGAAACTGAATATTTAAGTATTTAAGTATTAACTCAGAAAATTTACCCTTTTTTTAAATTGTTGGTCTCATATATTATTTATAGCCAATATGTAGGTCTGAAATTTGAAATGTTTACCTAAATTAGGCAACTAAGGACATCATTGTCTTTTCCTGTTAACTATGCAGAACCAGAAATAACAGCATATTGTTGCATATTAAGTGATTCAACTTTAAGTAAAGGGTATGGGAATTTGAATGTTGAATTTTGAATGGCTAAGACACTCAATATATAATAATCAGCTATTTCATATTATGGATTAAAATACTAAAGTAATTTATTTTTTCACTTTTTTGGAAAATTATAGTTCAATTCATAATGTTATAATGTTATAAAAACCAGTATCACTAACTGAACTTTAGCTCTTTGGGATAAATCAAGTCAGATAAAAGATATTGAGTTAAAGTTCAAATTTTAAAAATAAACTGTATATGAAGGCATTTAAAAATTGTAAAATATAGAATGTTTATTTTACAGAATTTTCACTTAACAGATTCTGCTTTAAAATATTTCTGACAGATTTATGTGCCTTAACAAATCCAGCATTCTACCCTTTTAATAATACCAAGAAGAAATAGGAAGTAGTTGCTGAATTTAACCCTTGTATGCCTGCAACTGCATTTTTAAGTAACAGCTAACTTTATTTTTTTTTAAAGATTTATTTATTTATTTGACAGAGAGAAAGGGAACACAAGTGGGGGGAGTGGGAGAGAGAGAAGCAGGCTTCCTGCAGAGCAGTGAGCCTGATGTGGGGCTCGATCCCAGGACCCTGAGATCATGACCTGAGCTGAAGGCAGACGCTTAATGACTGAGCCACCCAGGCGCCCCAAGTAATACCTAACTTTAGATTCATTTGCACATACATATTTTGCTCTCAAAGATTTGAAATAATTTATAATAGACAAACACCATAAAATAAAACTTTCTCACCCCCAAAAAATGTAGTTCAAGTTGAGGACTCCTACTTTTCTTCACTAATTCATGCCTTATTGAATCTTATTCTGCCAGAACTTAAGTTACCTTCTAGAACAAAGTAAGACGACTTTGAAACCCTTATGAGCTTTTGTTACCATGAGGATATTATTAAATAGAAAGCTGTAACTTTCCAAGCAGGTTTTGAAAAATAAATTCAGAGTCCTTTACCCCTAATTATCCACAAACTATTTAAACTTTGGTAATTAAGCAAAACATCAAAGCAGAAAGGTATTATGTACTATTTATTCTAAGTCCCTCGGTTTACAAAAAGGAAAAAAGAAGTCGCCATGAACTGGTGTCAAATCCAAGCTAGAACCCAGCTCACCATACTCCCAGGGCTCTTGCATCAAGCTATTTTGGGGATGGGATCCCAGAAACATGCTGTTTCCATTGATTCTTCTACTCTGCTACTTTGATTTTTAGTCCATTAACATAATAATTTTGTCAGTTACTGTGTTTTCTTAAATTTTCCTTAGGAATTTTGTAAAATCACCTAAAAATTATTCCACTACCACATATAAATAAAGCACAAAGTTCCAGGTAGAAGACTTACAGCTCCCAAAGGGAATTGATTTGCATGGAGAAGTAATTTCTTTTTTTTTTTTTAAGGCTATCTTTTTTTTTTTTAATTTTTATTTATTTTGACAGAGAGAGATTACAAGTAGACAGAGAGGCAGGCAGAGAGAGAGAGCGAGAGAGAGAGAGAGAGAGAGAGAGGAGGAAGCAGGCTCCCCGCTGAGCAGAGAGCCTGACTCGGACCTCGATCCCAGGACCCTGAGATCATGACCTGAGCCGAAGGCAGAGGCTTTAACCCACTGAGCCACCCAGGCGCCCAGAGAAGTAATTTCAATAAAGAAGGAGATCCACTGGGTAGAAATTACCTTAGTCTTTTATCAGCAAAAGGTATTTTTGAAAGATAATGAAAATATAATAGTCATGTTAGACAATGTTTTTATTTACATGGTGTCATTTGATCTTCAGGTAATCTAACAGGCAAGTATTATTAACTTCATGATAGATACATAAAATGGAGGCTTCAATTTATTAACTTGCTTCTTATAATAGAACTAGTTATTGTCAATGCTTGGGATGAACCAAGGTGTTCCAACTCCAAATCAGAATTACAGTGTTCTTATTCTTTATCAAGTATCAGTAAAAAATACTGCACAAATACACATGAATTCACCCTTAATATAGTGACTGAATTTTTCCCTATTGTTTAAAGGTATGAAATGCTTTTACATTCATTATCTCATTTGATATTAAAAATAGCCCATGAATTAGGTAAGATAATTATTATTATGACTTCCACTTCATTAATAAGGAAACTGAGGGTCAGAAAGTTAAATGATTTAAAGAAGATCACACAGTAGGTATGTGACAGAATCATGTTTGATCATCTGTTTCTCACTCTACATTTAGCTGTCACAGTGAAAGCCCATATGCCTCCAAGAACTGAACTGATTCTGAGTTTTTAATGATTGGTGAAACTTATCACCCTCCAATACCACTTAATTTCTCCCTTAGCAGGGGATTCTTTTAAACAAGCTCTTCCTGTCATTTAAAATGCATTCTCAGAGGTGCCCAGGATTCATCCAGGCTTTTGATTATGTCCAGACAATCACTCCCATAGTTAAATATTTGTTCCACAATGACTTAAACACAAATGTGAAGTAGACAGACTAACCTAGCAACAGTTGCTTAATCAGCATTTTTAAACCCCTTCCTTGTAGATGTTGTTCTGAGGACTAAAATCTGGTTTTCCCTTTGAGTCTTTATGCTATATAATGGAGATGGCTGGAAGCCATTAAAACAAAACAATCTGTGTATCCTCAAGGCAGAATAAAAATGTAAGTTCATTTTAAGCATGACACTGCTATGAAGCTGATGCTGTGCTTTTTTGATTAATCTCCATGTGTATATTCATTTTATGCAATATGTTGTATGACAGTAGCTTTCCATTTAGCAAATTAGTTTCTGCTCTAATTCAATAGGGATGAAAAATATTAAAATCTACCCTTTTTGTGAGACATTTCCATTTCAAGAGGCCCTGTTTCCAAGAAAAGTATCATTTTGAAGTATACAATAGACACACTAGTTCAAAAATGGAATTACTTGTGTTTGGGTCTCGTGAGTCATTATAGATTTGTGGTAGCAATAATATTACTGAAAACAATTCATACTGTCCTGAATTTTTAAATATTTCCATGTAAAGAAGAAAAATTATATAATTTTAGGGTTGCTTTAAAAAGGATATGAAGAATCCAACAGTGAAACAGAATTATATGTTTGCTTCAAGGTTTTGATGTTGATGTTGAGTAGGCAGCAGGGGGTGGGGGTTGGAATGGGGTGGTTGAGTGGAAAGAAGGTTGTTATTGAATTGTGTGTCCCTGGTAGTTTCATTCCCCTAAGGAACTTTCAGAAACCTTGTTTCTGGTGCTGATACAAGTGCCAGACTACAGTTTTCACATTATAAATTACTCTTGTTTTGTTAAAGCTTAAATTATTTTTATTAGCTGGTCACCTGGGATGTGAGCAAGAGTCGAGTTAAAACTTTCAGATAAGCAAAGCAGCTGTTGGAATCAGCTTTCTCTTTGTCCCTTTTACCACACACTCTGCCTCCCGCCTTTCTCCACCCAATCTCTCTCTCTCAATCAATCACTCTCTCATCTCCCCTTTTCTCCATGAAGAAATAAAGTGGCAGAACACAGGAGTTTTAAAAGATACCTTGCAAGCCCAAATAGATCAATTTTCCATCATGACGAGAATCTATGGGTACCAGGGCAAGTGGTATGGTTGTCCTGTTCTCTAGTACGTGAACCCGAAAGCTTTCTAGTGGGGTCACATGGGGAGAATAGGAATTTGTTCAATAAATCACTTGAAAGAAATTTTGTTCCATGTAGACAAACCTAGTAGTTAAAAACAAAAATGGATTGGAGATCTTTCATTTTTATTTAAATAAATATATGCCAATTATAGAAATTGGGAAAATGTATAAAAGTAGAAGGAAAAAAATGAAATAGTATACTAAACAAAGATAGCTATAATTTTGGTGTTTCATCTGCAGTATCTTTGGAATGAACAGTGTGTATATACCGACCATGTATATATACATATTTATCATACATATTTTTCTGTTTTTCATTATTATATCATTATTATCTTCAAGTTACATAATAATTCTTAGGGCTGCATAATACCCATAGGATGAATTTGCATTCCATGAATGAATTTATTATAGTATTTTTGATCACTGGACAATTAGTTTATGTCCATATGTATTTGTGATATTTCATATCAAAATTCTCCTCTTTGTGCATAATATTTTAATTTGATAGTTCAGATTATTTCCTTGGTTACATTCCTAGAAGTGGAATTGATTTTTTACAGAGCGTATATTTTTTTAACATGGAAAGAGTGTGGTTTTAGAGAAAATAAGCATCATAGCTATGCTGCAGTCTATGCCATAGGGTTCTGATATGCTATTACCCTACTACTTAGTGTATGAAATAATTCGCTTTCTCAAGTGGAACATCACATATTAGATTGTTACAAACACACAGCAACCTCCACCAATATCTAATTATAAGCACTCTATTTTATGAAGACTACTGTTCATCAGAGCACAACCTGAGAACTAAAATGGTTCGGCATCTACAAGCCATTAAAAAACAATTTAAAGATTTAAGTGTTTTTATCCTGGACATCTTATGGGGAAGGGTGGTAAGAATAACATACATCTTTTCTTTATAACATTTTAAAAGGCCAGACCAGAACCAATATGTGAAACTATAAGGGAACAGTTTCTGGTTCCTTCCACAGAGCTCTTTATATAATTAGCTTTCATCCAAATCAAAAAAGTGGCCTTTATAGACCATAGGTCTTTCAAACATATGTTTCATCTGCTCTCTGTATAAGGGGCTTCTGTCTTGTGTGAGAGGATAAGCTATTTCCCAAAATAAATTTGGCAATTCTATGACTTTTAAATGTATTTTAAATATTTCTGAAGACTTATTTTTAAATTTGTTGTTTAGAACATTTTCTATTTAATAATAAGTTTAAGGACTAGATATAACGAATGAACCCATATGTAGAAGAATACCACATTTTAACTGTGGGAGATTTTGCCAATACTCTTACCTATGACTGTTCTCATCAAACTCCATGAACAAAATGGAAAGAAATGGCCAAGGTTGTGATTTCTCAGGGAATCACATTCTGAAAATAAAATATGAAACTTTTTCTTGCCACAGTACTGAATGAATATACCACTTTATGAAAATGACTTTGATAACATTTTGAAATTTCCAGAATACAGGTATAGCAGGTAAAAATGGGATAGAAATCATAAGTGAGGAAATGATAAGAAACATATAATTATATGGTATCATCAAATCCCTACCTATAGAAGATTCATGATCATTGGTATAGAATGCATTCGGTCATACAAGCCTCCATAATCCTAAAGACCTATTTTCAATTATAATTGTAAGGTGCAGTTATTACCAATCCCACTGGCTGAGGCAAATCAACAAAAGAGAGCTACCCAAACATTGAATTCTTCCATTCCTAAAATAGTTTGAGGAAACCTCTTGAGATCCAATATCTGATTCTTCAGGCTATCTTGGGAGAAGGAAAAAGGAAGTCAGAACAAAGTCATACATATTCTGATACAAAAACAAATAAACATGGTTTTAAAAGTGAAAAAAAAGATGATGGACAAGAACAAACATACCCTTAGAACTATAATGTGTTTGGTCTTAAAAACTCGAAGGCAACAAGGGATTTTTATATGAAGATGTGACAAATTCCTCACAGATGGGAAAAGATATAAAATGCTGCTTTGTAAGCATTCGTTTTAACCAGAAAGGATTTTCTCATACAATGGCAATACACACTGTGTGGCAAATGATAAAATAAATAGATAGCTAGTCCAGAATATTCTACTGCACTCATCTAGGGGCCAAAGCCACCAGCATAATCTCTACAGTCGAAACAAAGTCTCTTAGTTTCCGAATGGCCACACAAAGAGATTTTATCCATTTGCTTCTGGGAAGGCTTCTTCATGCTGTTGACGTAGTGTAGGGGAGTGTTACATGGGAATTCACCTAGACAAGGCTGCCCACCTAAACAAGCATGTTCCTTGAATTGCGATTGCCCTCAGTGCTTAAGTTTACTGCACCTCTGCCCAGCATTTCTGCAATGGTCCTCACTCATTGCCTGTGCCTTGGCTAACTGGCTAACTGGCATCAGCTCTATCACATTTTGTTTCTTTGCTTACTTGTAATCACAGCAGGGTACTTTATTTTATCTTGCTCATCACCAGGTCACTGAGTGTCATAGGAGGACAAGGGAGATCACACAGAATTAGGGATAAATAAATGAAAAATTTATTTGATTCTCAAAACATTTGAGATCAATGAGCTCTGAGAAGAGAACAAATTACCTACTTTTGGGGGATTATTAACTCCCTAAGGTATTAGGTACCATTTAGTGTGGTTCCCCAAGCGCTAGTTTAGAGAACAGCAACAGTCCATGACTCCACTGTTATTTTTCCATGAGAAAGCATATTCAAATTTATTACTAAGTAATTATAAAAATGATTACTTTTCATCACTGATAGAAGTTATGATTGGATTTCACATTTTCTCATTTTGTGCAGAAGGGATACCACACATCAAGAGTGATAGTCACGACAAACCATAAGAGATGCTTAATCTCAGGAAACAAACTGAGGGTTACTGGGGGGTGGGAGGGTAGGGATAGGGTGGATGGGTTATGGACACTGGGGAGGGTTTGTGCTATGGTGAGTGCTGTGAAAGGTGTAAGCCTGATGATTCCCAGACCTGTACTCCAGGGGCAAATAATAAAAATAAAAAATAAAAAAATAGTGATAGTCACAGCTCTCATCTTGTCTTTAGCTCCCTACCCCCGTTCTCACATAAAAGTCATCACTGGTGGACTGTAGAGTCCAAGGCCGGGAAGGAAATGTGATGCCATAATATTCAGGATAACAATAGCACTCAAACACCAAGGGAGAATGAGAAATGGAAGAATAACCACAAGGTTGGGATGACAGTGGTTAACTGAATCTATGCCAAATTTAACCATTGTAAGGGAGAAAAATACAGAGTGATTCAGAAGATAAGTCTTATGAAAAAGCAAGTTTTGATTTTAGAAATCTGAAAAACCTCACTATTGTGTAAAAAGTAATATGTGAACACACTGTCAGTTAGATTTTCCAGTTACTAATTGGTGCGAGGAATATCTGAAAACAGCAGCAATGCTCCGGTATAATCTCTTCCAGCATAAGGTAAGAATTTAGTGGCTTGAAAGAGTTAACTTACTCTGATAATCAAAGATATGTGTTCAGTTCTTACTGGCAGGAACAGGTTACATTTTTAAAATTTCAAAAACCAGCCATCTCCATGTATGTCGAGATCAAAACTATGTTCCAACCTGCCGAAATCAGATCCCACTTTGTTATTAATCTCCCCTCTCCCTCCCCTGCACAAAAGCCCTCTGCTTTGCCAGCTGTATACCATATTGAATCAACTAGCATTGAAATACTCACCTAGTCTGTGAGTCTGGTCTGAAATTCCCATAGGTGTTTTGACTTAGATTATATCTATATATAGAAATCACATTTGGCTACCCCCCCCCGGAAAATGCTGTATCCAATCTTCTGTCAATGTGCTCGTTTAGAGATGATCCCTGAAAGTCTCATCTCTCACCTTTGTTCTTAGTAGAAATAGACTGCCCATATTACTAGATAAATATCATCCTGTATGTCAACAGTTTAAACTATTTCTATGCCTAACAGTTAATACCTTTTCAAAAGTGCTATCCTGCATATAAATGAGGGCCTTTTGACTCATACAATTATTTTATTGGTCTTCTGTAGGAATGTGTGTCTAACCTCTATTACAAAACTCATTACACTTTTATTTATGTGATCTACTTGTATATTCTAACAACATGATGTATTTATTATTTATTATTATGTGGTTATTAATTTGTTTATTATTATATTCTAATTATCTCATGACCCAGAGTAGATTATAAGCAACTGAGAATAGGGACCATGCTTTGTCTTTGTATCCACAAAACTTTGCATTTGACAGTGATATGAATATGATGTTTGCTCAGGGAATACATGAACATTGACTATGCATGCCTGGAAAACATACCTTTACTTGTTCTGGATTCAATGACAGGATTACCAAAGAAGGTAAGAATGCAATTTAACTGCCAATCAAAACTAGAATGGAACCATATTTTTCAGTGAAATACAAATCTTTGCTGTCTATCTAGGAGCATGAAAATTGACAACAAAAATTATAATATTTAGTGTTATAAAAACAGTAAAATTCTCTGATTAAGATTTGCCTTCTGTGTACTCAACCATTTTTCTTGTGTTTTAGGTATTTGAAACTTTGCAGCCTGATAAAATTATTAATGATAAGCAGACTCAGAATGTGTTTTAACTTAGGTATAATGGGGAATTTCATGAAAAAATTAAAACATTAATTTTAAATTTGAATACAATATTAAGTGATTGTTTTATAGAGATACCACTCATTTTATGAATTAGTAATATCCCATCACATTCTAAATTGAAATACACTGGAAACACATCAGATCTAATTATAATTGTCATTCTCCTAAGATTATGCACTGCATTTTTCAAATCTAGATTCAAGGTGGAGAAATAAAGAATTGATAACCTGGGATTGCTGAAGTCTGTCACCTTAGTACACTGTACCTCCTATTATACAAGTGAGATTATACTTGAACTTTGACCTTGACTACTACCTTAAGACAAAATAGCACAATATGTCCCCATAAAATAGAGAACAATTCAGTCTTTTCCACACCTTGGTAGTTTCTTTAACAAAATGGAAGCAAAGAATTCTGAGCTATTCAACAAACATTCTGATTTAAAAAAAAAAAAAAAGATTTTAGAAGCTTACCATACCCTCTCTGTGCACAAAATTCTGAAGTACTAACTCAACCACCCATTATCAGATCTGTGATTCAAGAACTGTAGAATATCTAATATTAGATATATGTTAAAATAGTGATCAAATTCTTATAATCATTAGCTGACCTTCTCCCAAAGAACAAGCAAATACACATATTTCTTATTGCTTAAATTATTACCTGTAATTTGTTGCTGAATCTTATTTCTTACAGATAAAAATGGGTTAATTGTGTTTTTTAAATTCCATTGGAATGGGAGAATTTCCACTTTGTTGCTAAAGTTTAGGGGCCACTTATGAAAGTCTTTCCATATTATGCCAAAAGATGGTTGGGGAAGTGCTATTTCCAAAAAGATAAATATTTATCTAAAACTTTTCTCCACATTAAAATCACAATCTGTCTGAAATGAGAAAATGATCTTGACTTCTTTTTGTATTCTATTTGTATTTTCATTTCTCGTGGAGTTTTTGATATCATCATGGATTCTTGCCAAATGAATTATGTCAATATTTGCGAGAGCAGCCAGTAAACAAGTA
This sequence comes from Ailurus styani, assembly GCA_002007465.1. Classification (NCBI taxonomy): domain Eukaryota; kingdom Metazoa; phylum Chordata; class Mammalia; order Carnivora; family Ailuridae; genus Ailurus; species Ailurus styani. The sequence continues at coordinate 2,921,544 of LNAC01000160.1, forward strand.
TTGATGCAGTAAGACTTTGGGACAGAAAGACTCTGTACCCCAGGGAGAAAAGAATTACATACTTCACTTTAATTTAACAATGATTCCCTATCTTAATGTCTCATAGAATGCTACTCCCTAGTTGGTAACTATGGTAGATACTGTGAGTAATCAAATCAAACCATTCTAATCTCTCACTGCACATACGTGCATGTCTTGCTAACAGAAGTCTCTTCCATTCAGATACTGGTCTGTCATCAGTGTATTCTGACAAGGTACGCCCTTCCCCTTTTTGAAGGGGTCTCAAACAATCATGAAAAACACATACATTACAATGAATGACCTAAGGGTGGTCATATTATCCAGTTTTGAAAATGAGACATAAAATGTGAAAAGAACCCCAGCAGTAGAAGGGAGAAGATGGACTTCCTAATAAATCAGAGAATATTTGGAAATTGGCCTTTTTTTCTTCCTTTTTTATTTTATTTATTTATAAAAAGCCAAAATGCTGAGAAAAATAAAAGGAAAGAATAGAAAAAGTCTGAGTCACTGTACTGGCTCTAGAATTGCCAGAATTCTTTTTTTCTTCCCCCAAATATTCTATTACTTGCAGCTAAACACACCCAGATACAAAATTCATGTTAAGTTTTAGAAAATTAAAAGTTGACCCAATAGGAAAATAAATCCAATTTTGGTTTTTTGGTTGAAAATAGAGACTAAATGCCCTTTGATGTTGGGGTGCCTGGGGTGGCTCAGTCAGTTAAGTGTCCAAATCTTGATTTCTACTCAGTTCATGATCTCAGGGTCGTGGGATCAGCCCCACATGGGGCTCTGTGCTCAGTGCAGAGTCTGCTTGTCCCTCTCCCTCATTCCTTCCCCACCTGTACTCTCTCTCAAATAAATAAATAAAATCTTTTTAAAAAAATAAAACAAATGCCCTTTGATGTCATCAGGCACAAAGTTAATTATTGCTTGAGGTGATGACAAGAGCCATCAAGTTACTCCAATTATCAGTTGCCCTCAAACTCAGGCGAAACTGAAGTTGAGATGCAACATCAGGGGATTCCCCAATTGAAAACCATATGCCTGCTCCATGACATTGTCCTCTCGTCATCTCACCAATGAATGGACTCTCAGCATTACAACTGTGTTCTCTCCCACTAAATATAAACACTATTTAATGAATAAGTCATCACAAAAATGAAGATGGATTTGCATTAACATCTCTTTATCAAATAACTCAAGAAATAGCATCAGGAACTTAGGTGCAATGTTATGATATAAATTAACAGGGTAAATACTTAGGGGAAGGGAAGATATTTTCAATTCTTCTCTAGAGTTCTTCATTTTTTTAATTAAATTTTTTGTTGTCGTTTTAGAGAGAGTGAGAGCGTGCACACAAGTGGGGGGTGGGTGGGTAGAGGGAGAGAGAATCTTAAGCAGGCTCCGTGCTCAGCACAGAGCCCCACATGGGGCTCAGTCTCATGACCCTGAAATCATGAGCTGAACCGAAATCAAGAGTCAGTAGGGCACTTAACTGACTGAGCCACCCAAGTGCCCCTAGAGTTCTTAAATTTTTTAAATTGATAATGGAAGGTACCCCAGTGTCCTGCAGTTTTCTTCTTGGTAAAATATATGGTCTAATAAATACTGATATAAGAACAAGCATGGTGGGACAAAAGGACACATTTTTTTTTCATTTAAATCTCTAATTGTGAATTCAGTTTTTCCAGTATTGGCAAAACTATTTATTAATGATTTTCATTGATTAGACATAAAATATTTAAGCTCAAATCTTCTTAAATTCAAAGTTTGAAATTAGGGTTGTTATTAAATGATTGATTTTTGTAAATAAATATAATTGTTATATCCAAACCAAGTATGTAGATATTCTGGATGTATCTATATGTGTTTTTCATCATTGCTCTTAATTTTGTTTGTTTTTGGAGAAGAATGCTGGAAGGAGGAAGATTATGGTTGGAATGCTAAGATCTCTTATAAAACAAAAATGCTAAACATCACTCCCACTGTCGGATTGTAGTTAACTTTGGTCTTCAGCTGAATTGATAGATATGTGTGTTTAATACTGTTTCCCTGTGAGGTAGTAAGCTCTTACCAGAACAGCTACTATTATTATAAAAATGCAGATACAAAATTGAACATGAAGCCAAGTGATAATAAGGAAAAATGAGTGGCCTCCTTCCTACCAGAGGCTCATGCTCAGTGGAGCCCTTCTTAGAAAGGTTTCTAAGCAATTATTCAATATGTCATTGTGTCATTCCTCAGAATGCACATTTCTATTTAGATTCCACCTTGATGACATGCTAACCCTCTCATAAAGAGAGCATTCAGAACTTTAAACCACATAGGAATCAGTTTCAAGTACTTGTCACATAAGTAAATGAAAAAGATAAATAGCATATGTCAAACAAGAAGAAAAGAATTAAGAGCAAAGAGATAAATTTACTTCTGACTTTGAAGTGCAGTAAGTAATCTTGTTGCTCATATAAATCAATTCTCAATTCAAATTCGGCTCAGGGATACTTAGTAAAAACAGGAATATGCCAATCATATGTTGGGTAACGATGTGAGAAATGAGATGCAAGACTGCCTACTATTTTGTAATCTCAAAATATATAAAAGAAGAACAGAATTGGAATCCATGGCCCATGTTCCCATGTTCCCATTGCTGATTGTCTGTCTTTTCACTGCAGTATTCATCCCAATTTCCTCTGTGAGCATTATTTATGTATATATTATCTCCCCCAGGTTGTGGGTACCTGGAAGAAAGAAGTGACATTTTCCCCTCAAATATTAATCCTCTGAAACACCTAATTCACGTCTTTGTATACAGTAAGTACCAATACATTTTTCCCCGTATGTCACATAAATGCATTTAACTGTTTCCTATACCTGGCTACTATTTCCTCCATTATTTTATTTCATATTATATTTAATATAGCTTGTTTCACCATCAGGAGAACTTCTTAAGGTTTTTAAAATCTCAGGTTTCTAAATTTTGGTCCTGGAGATAATTTTAGGACTATTCAAGTACTGGATTTTTCTTTTCCGTAATGAGTTGAGGGTTTTCCATTCTTTGGGAAATCTTCGCACTTGCAAGGTTTAGCCAAAAAGGTCATAGGTCTGACTTTTCCTATTATCTAATCATATAATACTTGGGCTTTGGTGAAGAAATATCCTCACAAATCAAAATTTTCCTTACAACATCTGGGACCTGACAATTTATAATGGATTATTTTTAACTTGCTCTGGATATTAAGATGGCCCCACCCCCTCCCTTTTTTTTAAAAGCAAACCATACGTATAGCACGATTTCTACATTAAAGCTGCATCTTTTTAGGAAACAGGCAGAGTGTTTAACCAATGATATACCTGACTTCATTCCAAACCAAATAACACAGCTTTTTTTATTTTTGCCCATGCCTCAGGCTATCTGAACGTATTAGACTTAATGTGCAATCAGGTAAGTAAACCCATATTACATATCTGTAATTTTCATCCAGTAGAAAGAAAATATTACATTACAAGCCTCCATAATTGCATTCAAATGTAATCAAATACAAAACTTTAGGAACCCAAATCCTTTGAGTTACAAGATCTCCTTTTCTATACATTTAACCAGTCTTAATAGCTACAAAAAGAAGTTGAAATAATTTTCAAGGCTCTAAAAAAAACCAACAGGATTGCCTTATATTGAATTGCCAGCCGCTGGCTCTAATTCTCTTATAGCACTGTCTGCACCAGCCATTTATGTGTTTAAGCAACAAAAGCCTGGATAGGGGTGTATTTTCAAAACATCTATTTGTAAGTAGGAAAATAGCCCTTTGTAACCAAATAAAGATTCTTTGGCTGGGGTGTTGGATGAAAATAATACTATAATATATGGAGTTATACATTTCCTTTTTAATCTATGAATCAAGAATAGAGGGTTCTTAGCATAGAAATTGAGGAAATCTGAATTAAAAAAAAAAAGTCTTAGAAAGGAGATTCGTCAACACTATGTATATGATCCAAATTGAGTATTTAAAGTGCATTATGTTAACTATAACTCTATTTATCTAAGATGGACAGCTTCCTTCCTTCTTTAATTTTTTTTTTATCATAGGAAAAATACAGAACCGCTTGAAAAATAAGGATGAGAAATGTGAAAAATAAGGATGGGAAATGAGGGTAGATGCTACTAAATAATGTTGAGTCCATCTGCTCCACTCTAGTCCAGACTATGTAAAGAGAAACAGTATATAAAGGGGTTGGAGACATAAAATATACTAAAATGTTACAAAACTTCTTGACCAACAAAGATTTTTCCTTTATATTCCCCATATTGTATACATTAGAATTTCATTTGAATTAAGTGTTTCTATTTTTAAAATACAAATGTTATACTCATAATATGATTTCTTATAATGAGAAGTTGTTATTTGATGATTTCCCCCCCCCCCAAGAATAATTATGAACACCACGGACACTAACTGCTTTCCTGCCCTCCAACAGTTTGAAGGCATTTGAGAAAATCTATGGCAGCTATGGGGCAAGATCCTGGGGAGAAGGGAAGTGCATTGAGATGAATATTACAGGAAAGCCATTGACTTCCCTCTTGAGCACTTGCTGATTCAAACTGTAGGGCACAGAGCTACACGTGGCTGCATGGAGCTTAAACTAGACTCTCTATGCTTGGAAAACAGAAACTGGAGCTTAGAGTTGCCAGGTGGGCCAGAAATGGGGGAGTAAATATCTCAAAGAAAGGGAGCCAGAGCAATATCATCATAACTGGCATTAAGAATTTAATATTGTGTTTAATAGTAAATTAGACACAGCAAGGAAGAGGACAAATAAACTATAATATAACTTAGTAGAACATTACCAGATTAAGGCACAGAGAAAATAAGAAGACTTGGGAAAACATAGCAGAGCATGAGAGATACATGAGACATTGTAAAATAGTCTAAAGTAACTGGAATCACAAAAGGAGAGTAGAAAGGAGTAAAGAAGAATTATCTAAACAAATACTGGCTACAAATTTGCCAAAACTGATGACTGAATGAAGCATAGATTCAAAAATTTGAAACAAGATAGCTGTAATGAACCACATCTGAAACTGTCACAGTAATAACACTGAAAACCAGAGACCAAAGAATATCTTAAAAGCAGGCAAAAACAGGAGTAACAAAAAGACCAATAGATGACTTTGTAACAGAAATACAGAAGCCAGACACCAACATAATTCCATCTTAAAATTTTTGAAAGAAAATAACTTCAAGCCTAGAATTGTATAGCCAGTTAAAACATTTTCTTAAAAATGAAGGTGGAAAAAAAAAAGGTGAAATAAAGGTAGATCAGACAAACAAAATCTGAGCGAATTTGTCACCATCTGACACACACTAAGGAAAACATTAAAGGTAGTTTTGCAGTGTAAAGAAATAAGATTGCAAATGGAATCATTGCAAACAATTAAAAGTATAGAAAAGAGTGAATGTGGGGAATAAACCAAAATGTATATCGACTGTTTAAAACAACAACAACCAAGTAAATAATTACAATATTACTACTGTGTGAGATGGAAAACCTATGTAAAACTAAAATACATATCAATAGCACAAAAGATGAGAGGTAAGTAAATGGAGGAAAAGTCTACCTTGCCTGGAAAATGACAAAAGTACTAATTAAAGATAGATTTTTACATTTTCCAATTTCTAGTGTAACTTCTAAAAAAATCATAATATCAAATATAACTAACAAGGTGAGGATAAACTATAATAGAAGACTATTAATCCACGAGAAGGTAAGAAATAAAATTGGAGAAAATAAGGGAAAATAGAAAATAAATAGTAGGATGATTGGGTAAATTTCAAACTCAATATATGAGTAATTATATGAACTGTAAGTGGAGTGACAAATATTGTTGGACTAAACAACAATGACAATAATAATGCTTACACAAAACACTTCAAAAATAAGAAGTTGAAAGTAAAAGGATAGAAAAGCACATATGCAAACGCAAAGCAAAAAGAGACTTAAGTGGCTAAACTAAACTATAAGGCAAAAAGAATTACTAAAGATGCAGAAGATGTTGCATGTTAAGAGTGGTTTTAATTCACCAGGAAAATATAATAATTTAAAAATTGTATACCTCTAACAGCAAATCTTCAAAATTTATAAGGCAAAAATTAACAACACTGAAAAGAGAATAAAGCCTCTATCCTACTATTATATTTGTAACACTCTCTAAGTAAGCAAATATATCTATATCTATACCTATATATCATCTCTACATCTATCTATCTACCTACCTATCATCTATCTAGCCATCATCTCAGAAAGCATACAGAAGATTTAAGCAATGTGATTAACAAATTGACCCACTTGACTTATTCAGAAAACTGGATTAACTACAGAATACATATTCTTAAGAAGTGTACAGGGAATATTTGCCAAGATAGAGAGTATGATGAGTTAAACAAAATCATATACAATATATTTTCTAACCACAGTCCAAACTAGAAATCAATAATAAAAAGTAAATAAAAATCCTCAAATTATATACACATATAAATTATGGATCAAAGAAGAAATCATGATGAAAACTAGAAATATTTTGAATTGAATCATAACGAAAATGTAACAGCCTACTTCTTCATATCATTCTTCTCCTGTGTTATTTCCAAAATGTTCTTTGAATAGGGCTCTTACTACATGCTACATTCTCTTTCTTTGCAATCCCAATTAACAAAAACATTGACATGATTGCTCCTCTTTAAATAGCTTATATTTACTCTAAAGCCCTAACTTTATCCTTGCTTTTCCTTTATAAGGGTTTACTTCTATTCAATAGAATAACGTTATAAAAATAATGAAGAATGTGGACATTCCTCATATTGTGAAAACTTATCAAAATTGTTTTTTAATGTTTTTCAGAGGGAAAGAAATAAAATAAAGCCTAAAAAGACAATAGAAAATATCAGAGTAAGACTTTTTTTTTTGAAGACAAACTTTTAGCTAGACTTACTAAGAAAAAAAGAGATAAGACTTAAGTAAATAAAATTAAAAATGAAAGATGAGACATTGCAACTGATACCACAACTATAAATGATTATAAGAGAGTACAAAGAAAAATCATATGCCTCAAATTGTACAATATAGAAGTGGATAACTTCCTTGAAACAGACAACCATTAAGACTGAATCGTAATGAAATAGAAAATCTGAACAGATCAACTACTAGTAAGAAGATCAAGTCAGTAATCAAAAATGAACTAACAAAGTCCAAGACCAAATGGCTTCACTGGTGAATTAAAACAATCATTTAAGAAAAATTAATACCAGTCTTCTCTAACTCTTCCAAAAAGGAGGGAACACTTCCAAACTTATTTTGCAAGGCCAACATAACCCTGATACCAAAGCCAGACAAGGACACTATGAGAAAAGAAAATTATAGGCCAATACCCCTGATGATACAAAAATCTTCAACAAAATATTAACAAACCAAATTCAACAGTGTGTTAAAAGGATCATACATCATGATCAAGGAAGATTTACCCAGTGATGCAAGGATGGTTCAACATCTCCATATCAATGAATGTGATACTCCACATTAATAAAATAAGGTGTAAAAATTTTATGATCATCTCAATAGATGCAGAACAACCATTTGACAAAATTGAACATTAATTCATAATAAAAACTCTCAACAAACTAGATATAGAGGGAAAATACCTCAACATAATAAAGGTCATACATGACAAGCCCACAGCTAACATCATACTCAATGATGAAAAGCTGAAATCTCTCCCTATAAGATTAGGACCAAGACAAGGATGCCCACTCTCACCATTTTTATTTGAGATAGTACTAAAAGTGTTAGGGAGAATAGTTCGGAGAGAAAAAAAAACAAAAAGTTATCCAAATCAGAATGGAAGAATTAAAATTGTCTTTTTTTGCAGATGACATGATTTTATAGAGACTCCACCAGAAAACTGTTCAAACTAACACACAAATTCAGCAAAGTTGTAGAATACAAAATCGATATACAAAAATCAGCTTTGTTTCTAGATACTAATAACAAACTATTAGAAAGAGAAAATAAAAAATATCCATTTACAACTGCATCAAAAATAATATAGTACCTGGGAATAGATTTTACAGAGATAAAAGATCTCTACACTGTAATCTATAAGCTGATGAAAGATATTAAAAGTACCACAAATAAATAAAAAGATATTCCACACTCATGGATTGGAAGAATCAATATTGTAAAAATTGTCATATTACCCAAAGCAATCTACAGATTCAATGTGATCCCTATCAAAATTACAGTGACGTTTTTCACAGAAAAAGAAAAAAAAAAACTATCTTAAAATTTATATGAAACTATGAAGACCCCCAATAGCCAAGCTAATATTGAGAAAGAACAAAGCTGGAGGCATTAAACTTCCTGATTTTATATTACATTGCAAAGCTATAATAATTAAAAGAGTATGGTATTGACATAAAAAGAGACACATAGAGCAATAGAACAGAATAGACAGCCAAGAAGTAAATCCATGACTATATGCTCAATTAATTTAAAAACAAAGGAGCTAAGAATACACAATGGGGAATGGTTAATCAGTCTCTTCAATAAATGGTGCTGGGGAAATTGGATAGCTACATGTAAAAGAATGAAACTGGACCTTATATTACACCATTCACAAAATCAACTCAAAAATAGGTTAAAAGCTTGAACATAAGACCTGATATCATAAAATTCTTAGAAGAAAACATAGGGGATGAGCTCCTTTACATAGGTCTTGACAATGATTTTTTGGATTTAACACCTAAACCAAAGGCAACAAAAGTGAAAATAAACAAGTGGGACTACATGAAACTTCAAATGTTCTGCACAGCAAAGGAAACCATCAACAAAATGAGAAGGCAGCATACAGAATGAGAGAAAATATTTGCAAACCATATATCAAATAAGGGGATAATATTCAAATGTAAAGAACTTCTACAATTAAATAGCAAATAGCAAACAATCAGATTAAAAAATGGGCAGATTAATTAAATATTAGACATTTTTCTATAGAAGTCATACACATGGCCAACAGGTACGTGAAAAAGTGCTCAACATCACTAATCATCAGGCAAATGCAAATCAAAAGTACAATGGGATCACCTCACGACTGTGAGAATGGTATCATCAGATGACAAGAGATAACAGGTGTTGACAAGGATGTAGAGAAAAGGGAACCCTGGTGCACTATTGCTGGGAATGTAAATTGGTGCAGACATTATGGAAAACAGTATAGACTTCATCAAAAAGTTAAAAATAGAGTTACCATATAATCCAGCTATCTCACTTCTAGGTATATATCTAAATTAAATGAAAACAAGATATCAAATAGGTAACAGTACTCCTATGTTTACTGCAGTATTAGCCACAGCAGCCAAGATATGAAAACAACCTTAAGTGTCTGTCAACAGTTTAATGTGTAAAGATGTAGTACACACACACACACACACACACACACACACACACACACACACACACTGGAATATTATTCAACCATGAGAAATAAGGAAATCCTGCTGCTTGCAGAAATATAGATGGACCTTAAGAGCACTGTGCTCCGGTGCCTGGGTGGCTCAGTGGGTTAAAGTCTCTGCCTTCGGCTCAGGTCATGATCTCAGGATCCTGGGATCGAGTCCCAAATCGGGCTCCGTGCTCAGTGGGGAGCCTGCTTCCTCCTCTCTCTCTGCCTGCCTCTCTGCCTACTTGTAATCTCTCTCTCTCTGTGTCAAATAAATAAATAAAATCTTTAAAAAAAAAAAAGCACTGTGCTCAGTGAAGTCAGCCAGACAGAGAAAAGCAAATACTACAGGGTATTACTTATGTATGGAAACTCAAAAAACAAAAAATATGTCAAACACACAGAAACAGAGGAGAAAAGTGATTGCCAAAGGCTGGGGATTAGGGGAAATAGGGAGCGGTTAGTTAAAGGGTAAAAAATTTCAACTATAAGATGATTAAGATCTGAGGATCCAATATAAAACATAGTGACTATAGCTGATATTTTAATTAACAAGATAAGGCAAATTTTTACACAATCTGTACATATACCACCAAAATGTACGATATGAATGACGTACAATTTTATATGTCAATGATACCTCAGTGAAGCTGAGATGGAAAAAAGTAAGTAGAGATAGGAATTGCCCAGTTGATTCTTGATGATTTGGGAAAATTTCAAGCTCAGAAGCAGTTCATGGTTTTCCTCTCTAGAATAGCAAACTACTGCCTGTGGCCCAACTATAATACTCTTCTTATTTTTGTAAATAAAGTTTTATTGCAACATAGTCACACACATTCACTTTTATTGTTTATGGCTGCTTTTGCGCTACAGAAGCAGAGCCGAGTAGCTGTAACAGCGATGATATGGCCCTCAAAGTCTAAAATGTTTACTATATCCTCCTGTCTCTGGAAAGAAAATTGTTTGGTCTAACTTGAATCATGGACTCATCCCTAGGGTTTAGGGATGTTGTTGGGATGAATTTCTGTGATTGGCTGGTCTATCAAAAACATGGAGTAGAAGAAAGTCAGCTCCCCAGAGGAAGGGCATTACTAATCCTGGAAAAGTGGGATGGGATATCAGGCAGATATAGCGAATACATGGTCTTACCCTATGCAGTCCAATCCATAAAAATGCTATCAATGCCAAGCTGATATACAATTGATAAAAAGCAACGACAAGCAGAGCTTGAATTCTAAGACTGTGACATTAGCTGGAAAAAAGGTTGGTGCTATATATGACAGATTATTTTACTATTACAGGCCACAGATTAGAGCAATAATTCATTTATATTTTATAATTATATATCTGACATTTATTAGATTGTAAAGCGAGAAGTTATTTTAATATCTGTTTCCAGGCAATGTTGTTATCCCTATTTTATCTGTGAGAATCAGAGAAGTTATGTGATTTGTTACAATATAGATTTAATACGCAGAAGAAGACAGGAATATGATCCAGTTCAACATTCATATTGTACTTTAAATGCTCCTCATCTATTTTCTGACATTTATCAACAGAAACAGCAGACTATATTGATAAAAAAGGTCATAAGATACATTATTTTTAACATTATTACAAAAATTCTATGCTAAATAGCCTTCATCTTTGGTCGTTTCATTCTGTTCAATGTAGAACAATCCAAATTGCTAATATCATGACTATATGTTATTTTTTTTCCCAAACAGAATAACTATTGATCCTGGAGTATAAAATGCATGTTAAAGGTAATAGCAGTAAGAACTATAGTAGATATCCGGAGAAGAAATTAAAATTTTAGAGCTGGCAGATTCATTCTATATCAAGTTTAACTCGCCTTTTTTGTTGTTGTTAAGGAGACCACAGATTCAGAAAGGATAAGTAAGTTGTTAAAGGTTAAGTAGTTATTTGAGAATAAATCTAAGAAGAAGAATGTAAGTGTATTATTTCCCACTGAATGAATGTGTTTTTTAATCCCTTGGGCAATGTTGCCTGGATCTATGTATTTAAGATCCATATGGCAATTGGGAATACTATCAATTTTTTGAAGATTTTGGATGGAATAAGAAACAATCTGGCACAAGGAACATTTATTTGAATGTTATTCTAAATTAATTCCTTATATAATCACTTATCCAACTATTGCAGGAAGATAAAAAAAGCAATGACGTTTCTCCTAAAATATATCACTGCAGTCTGTCTTCGCCTAAACTACTTTTATGATGCCTGCATACACTGCACAAACAAAACAATTATTTTATCAATAACGAGAAAATTTTATCTTGACTGAGGACTCAGATCCATAGTCATAGAGCTTAAAGTCAAGATTTGTCTGTATCTCATACATTTCTTATAGTGCTAAAATGCTAGTGCTAGGTAGTGCTAACATATAGCACAGTTGTAATCTACATGGCAAGTATATTTATTGAATGAATAGCGTACACATTTATTTGAGAATTGTTATTTATCTTTACTTTTAAAAACTAACTTATAATGTGTTTTGTATGTCATATATTAAACATTATTATTTTCCCTTTAACAAGAACCTCTTATTAGAAAATCCAAAGAAATACAAGTTATAAGCAAGGTCACCAAAGCAGGCTAAAACCACTGAAAGTCTGTTGGGGGAAAGGATAGTCTCACCATGTCCAAGTACCATCTAACATATGACTTATTAATTGAAAAAATATATATATTTTTTATATATTTATATTTTATAGATATTAAACATATACATTTCCGTGACCCTTGAGGATCATGACCATAATATATTTTATTTCCATGTAAAAATATGTATATATATATTTTTTTTTCCATATATATATATTTTCCCCCCATGGGGTGATTCAACCAGTTATTGCCATACCAAGTGATCAAAATTAGTATCAACTCTGATAATACAACCTAATACTACGTACTTCCTGATGTGATGAAATATGAATAATGCAGTATTACCTTTAAAAAAGTATTGCTACAGTCATTTGTCTCAAATTTAATCATGCTCTGAAATCTAACTGCCAGTTTACAGAAAATACAAGGTATAGAAGAATAAGTTAATTATACCACAAGGACATATTTAGACAAATTCAAAGTTAGATATCTTATGAGAGAACTGACGTGGTCTCTTCAAAACACCAATATCATAGAAAAAAAGTAGGAAGATAACTCATATTAAAGAGACATAATAATCAAAATTAATATGTGTATATTGATTCAATTCTGTTTTTAAAAATAGCCATCAGACATTTTAGGGGCAGATGGAGAAATTTGAATATTAACTGGTAAAGGATGATGTTGGAGAATTAATGTTACCTTTTGTCAATATAATAATAGTAATATGGTTATGTAGGAGAAACTTCTTATTCTTAGGCAAAGATGCTGAAATTTTTAGGGATAATATCTTGGTATGTCTGCATCTTCCTTTCAAATGGTTAGTCAGAGGAATAACACTAAAAAAGACAGAAGAAAAAGAAGAAAGGAAGGAAGGGTAGAAGAAGGAGAGGAAGGAAGGGAAAGAGTGATTAAATACAGATATTGTAGAGTAAGATAGAAGTTATAGGAGTCTACTGTACTTTCATTCATATTTTTTGAATGTTTGAATTGTTCATAACGAGAATGTGAGGAAAAGTTCTTGTAAATCTGGGCTGGAAGAATAACTGCTACCTTCAGAAAGGTATTGCTCTTATCTACAAGAGATGGTACATTAGTAAAATAAGCCAAAACAAAGATCCAGACGAGTCTTTTCAGAATGTCCCTGAATATACACCTCAACAACCATGTACTCCATAGAGAGAGACAGCTCTAGCTTTCCCTCCAGTGATAATAGAGCAGGAGAATGAGAAAGGATATTAACTTATCTTTTATTAATTTCTGACCAACTGTTTTTGTTTTGTTTTGTTTTTTAGAGACGGAGAAAGAGAGCATGAGTCAGGGGGGAGCAGAGGGAGAGAGAGAATCTCAAGCAGGCTCTCTGATCAAAGCAGAGCCTGACGCAGGCTGGATCTCACAACCTTGAGGATCATGACCTGAGCGGAAATCAGGATTTGGATACTTAATGACTGAGCGACCCAGGTGCCCCTCTGAACCAACTCTTTAAAACTGACTCCACTCTAATTATTCTTTTTTCAGTCATAAACATTTGGGAGTCCAATAAAGAGACATTTCTACATATAAAGTTGTTCTCTAAAAGTTTTAAAAAAGTAGCATTTTGTCTTACCACAATTAATGTGCTTTTAATGAAATCACCTGAAAATAAATGTCTCTTTACTCTTTGGTTTCAATTATTATTATAGGAACAAAGGATTATATTAGAAATAAATCACAATCCTCTCACTTTCTGTCACTAGAGTGTTTTACTAGATACATACTGTAAGGTTTTCACCGGCTGATAAAAATACTCAATTCCAGGAATTATGTTTTATTATAAATCTTAGCCTTTGATATTGTTCTCCAAAGAAAATGCTCGAATGATTTTCAATTCCTAAGGGCCAAATTCTGCCGTCAGTTATCCATGCATGGCTCCCATTGACTTCAATGGCTTTCATTGACTACCATGGAAGTAAGCCAAATTCCACTGGAGGATGTGTGCATGCAACTCTATTTGAAGTTAGTGGGGGTCACATACATATCCTAGGGCAGAACTTGGCCCAAGGATTCTATACTAATCAATTGCTGTCTTAGCATGCAAAACAATGGAAAAAATATTGCCACTACAAAAGTAAACCAAATGTTAAAGACAGCTCTCCAAGAGAAATCTAGAAAAGACTTCTTAAAGAAATATAAAAACATTGTCATGCCATTACTTCTCTGCTGGAGACTGAAAACAATTAGGGTTCTAATAAGATATATGTTGCAATGAAAAGTTTTCCTGGATTATACAGCATTCTCACACGGATCTGGCCCACTCAAGACTCTGGCCCATTTCAAACTTTGGCTTTTCCTTCTGTGAGTGTGCTGATCTCTTGAACTTTCTCCAAGCTTAGCTCCCACACTTATTTTAAATGGTGTTCATGTCTTTTATATAAATATAATACTAAAAGTGGATAGTGAGTTTGATGCCTTCTCTTGTTTTTTCCCTAATTAGTTCCCCAACATGGGCTCCTAGCTGAAGGTATCAAATAAGCACAGTGCAATTACTATACTAGGGAGAAACATAACAATAATCATTTTTATCTATAATTTTCATCTTTTTTCAAACTTCTTTCCCTGTCTGGATGACAAATGAGCCCAAATATGTTTTCTTTATTTGTATAAACAAAGAATGTTGTGAAATACGCCTCTTTGTTACTACCTTAGCAATACTTCCTCTTTTTTTTAAGGCAAGAGATGCTGATTTTCCATTGCTTCTCAAATTAAAATGCATACAAAAGAGGGTACATATCCCAAATATATTTATGAACTTTACAAAATAAAAGTGGTAATGTAAGTACTACCACATGAAGAAATTATCATGACCAGCACTCCAAAAGTCTTCCTGGTCCACCTTCCCAATCATTACTCTCTCAAAGGTAATGACTATTCTGGTTTCTTACTCACACATTAATGAAAAAAACTGGAGTGTTTCCAGTCTCTCCTGTTTGTGTTTCCTGCCTGTTATGACTGAAAAATCTCAGCTTTGTTTTTTAGCCTTTTACCTGTTCCTTTTAATTCAGCCATCTTGGCCCAGAAGACCTTAAAAATAAGCAATTTTTTCAAAAGAATAAGAATATAGAATGTCAAACTCATTTATCTGTGTTCTCTTATCTCTCAGATTTTGGCTTCTGAAGTCCTGGCTGCCTTGGTAAGCCTGAACTCCAGTTGTGTGTCCCTGAAACTGTGAGGCAGCTGAAAGATTTGAACTACCACTTCAGACTTGGGCCCTTGGTTCACTACTTACTGAACCAGAAATACCTGATGTGGAAAAATAATGGCAAATGGTGGACTCATCTCAATTTTTTCTCCTTCTCTTTAAAACCTTTGACCCTTGGGATGCCTGGGTGTCTCAGTGGGTTAAAGCCTCTGCCTTCGGTTCAGGTCGTGATCTCAGGGTCTGGATCAAGCCCCACATAGGGCTCCCTGCTCAGCAGGGAGACTGCTTCCTCCTCTCTCTCTGCCTGCCTCTCTGCCTACTTGTAATCTCCCTCTCTGTCAAATAAATAAATAAAATCTTAAAAAAAAATAAAAAAATAAAACCTTTGACCCTTAAAGCCAGTCTGCTTTGGCTATTCTCCAGGACTTTAAAGAGCTTTCAGAAAGATTACTTATTCATCTTTATAGTTATTTTTAGTGAGAAGATTGATTTGGTATAAAGTAGTTCATCATATTCAAAACTACAAGTGTAGTTCTTCAGCTCTATACAATTCTCTCTTTTTTAAATTTTTTTAAATTTTTTTCTCAAATTCCATATAGAGTGAAATTATATGATATTTTTCTTTCTCTGACTGACTTATTTTGGTTAGCATTATGCTCTCTAGCTCCATCCATGTCTTTGCAAGTAGCAAGATTTTATTCTTTTTTATGGCTTAATAATATCCCAGTGAGAGAGAGTGTGTATGTGTGTGTGTGTGTGTGTGTGTGTGTGTGAGAGAGAGAGAGAGAGAGAGAGAGAGGCACATCTAACATCTTCTTTATCCATTCATCTATCAATGTTCACTTGGGCTGCTTCCATAATTCAACTGTTGTAAATAATACTGCTATAATCATAAGGGTGCATGTATCCCACTGAGTTAGTGTTTTTGTATTTTTTAGGTAAATATACAGTAGAGTGATTATGAGATTGTAGGGAAGTTCTATTTTTAATGTTTTGAGGAACTTCCATACTGTCTTCCAGAGTGGCTGTACCAGTTTGTATTCCTACCAACAGTGTAAGAGGGTTCCTTTTTCTCCACATCCTTGATTCTCATTTCTCTGTTTACTTTTCTTCAACCTTTTCAACTTTCGCCTCTGGAATAAAAGTTGTAATATTGTCTTCCTGGTCCCTTCACCCAGTCATCACTGTTACATCTTCCTTTGCTCTGTGCACTTCTCTTAATTGACCTCTCTCACTGCCTTCTGTATTATTTTTTATATTTATGTCTCCTCTACTCCTCATACATAATAGAGTATGTCATACTCTATTATGTCTCCTCCTTTGGTGTTATTCCATTTTGACTATCATCTATTTAAGAAATACAGTTAATAGGGACACCTGTGTGGCTCAGTGGGTTAAGCGACTGCCTTTGGCTTGGGTCATGATCCCATGACCCCATGGTCCTGGAATCAAGCCCTGCATCGGACTTTCTGCTCAGCAGGGAGCCTGCTTCTCCCTTTCCCTCTGCCTGCCACTCTCCCCCGTTGTGCTCTCTCTCTGTCTGTCAAATAAATAAATAAAATCTTTTTTTTTAAAAAAAGAGAGAGAAATGCAGTTAATATATTAACCCAGTATAGGCATGCTTACCTATGTAGATGGGAGAATTTTACTAAATATAATTTACCATGCAGTATGTGATGTGTCCTGATCTAGTTTATTCATCATGTTCTATTTCATTTTATTTTAAAAAATGCTATTTTTAAATGCAGTCAACTAAATTGATTTTAATGACTATTAATATGTTATTAACTAAAAATTGTGAACTCCTTGAGCCTAAACTAACTTTTTACTTTATTTATAACCAAGTGTCCCTTGGGCCCAGAATTATGCTAGCATATTGCAAGTGATTAATAAATATTTGGGGCCCAAACAAGCCTTGTAGACATACCTCAGGGCTCCTGGTTGGTCCAGTGAAGGCGTCATTTAGAAACAAATTGCTAACTTAACTAGAGCTATTTAGGGTCATTGTAATGTAATCCTTATGGAAATGTATTTCTGAAATACAACAGTAATTTCTTGTCATTGTTGCTCAAAGACAGGAAATATCTGTGCAGTTTTAATTTTCATGATTATATTTCATAACATTATTGAATTATAAGTGGCATACAGTGGAATGCACATATTTGATGAGTTCTAACACATATGTAAGCTTTTGAAACCAACACCATGATAAAAATAATGACCTTATCCACTATCCCTAAAAGTTTCTTTGTGCCCTTCTATAATCCATTCCTCCCTCTACTCCCATTCTCACGCAACAACTTATTTGACTTCTGTCACTGCTTAGTTGCATTTTCTAGAGTAATCAAATCACTTAGCATAATTATTTTGAGTTTTATCCATATTGTTGCATATATAAATGGTTCATGCTTGTTTACTGTTGAGCAGTATTCTATTATGTGGATGTGCTATATTTTATCCCTTTACCAGTTGACAGACATTTGAGTTGTTCCCTGTTTGGGATTACAGACAAAGGTGCTATGAACATTTGTGTACAAGTCTTTGAATATATGCTTATACTATAAAAAGAAGTGGGATGGCTAGGTCATACAGAGGTTTGTATATAAGCTTTTTAAGAAACTGTAAAATGGTTCCCCAGATAGTTTCCAAAGTCACAGTGCCATTTTACATTTCTTCAACAGTGTTCAAGTGTTCCATTTGCCCTGCATTCTTAATAATAATTTGTTATTCTTTTAATTTTAGCTACTTCAGTGAGGTGTAGAATTTAGATAGTTTGAGAAAGCATTCCTCTCCACCATTCCAGATACTTGTTAAAACAGCATACTGATTAAAAGTTTGACTCTGCAGTTATACACACTTGATTTCAACATGCTCCTTTCTATATGAACTCAGAGGAGTTATTTAACATTGTAGAGTCTCAGTTTATCTAAATAAGATATTTATAATATCTAATTTCTGAAGATGCTGTAAACTCAATTAAAGAAGAATATATTATATTATTATTTTTCTTTCCTCTTTTCCTCTCTTGTTTCCATATAGATATCTCTCCGAAATCATAACAAAATTGCAAAAACATTTCACTTTCACTCCCTATAAAATAAAAATTAATTAGTCATACACACTGTTCATATTAGCTTTAAACACAGTTGACTTAAATCACATTTAAAAAAATATAGTCAGGGTGATATCAAATTAAATAAATCCTTATTTTCTTTTTCCTTCTTATCAGTTCTTTCTTTTTACTTCTCTCAAAACTCAGTGATTTGTTTTTTAAAAGGTCTGGTCATGCACCAGATTAAAAGCTGGGTTCTTATTTATCAAAATTTTTTGGCATGCCATGCTTTTTTCTCTCTGAATAATGCCTTCCTGGAAATAGCTACAATAGTAATTTATTTCAGATTAAAAAGAAAATTATAATACTGTGTGGTGTGTTTCAAAGGAGCATTATAGTTATATGAAAACATTAAAATTGAAAAAATATGAATAAATCAATATGTACAAACCTGAGAAAGTCATTTAATTGGCATCTCTTTAATAGATTGCAATTAATCAATTTTTATGTAATTAATGTTCATAGTTTAATAAATTATTACCAAGAAAACATGAGATGGAAGTTCATGGCAAAGAGAGCATACAACCATTATACTACAAATTTGAACAATTCTGAAAGAACAGACAGTTCTTGGCAACTGCAGTTAAACTCACTGCTTTCGAAACACCACAAATTCTGATAGTTTTCAATTTAATTCTATTTGGAGAAGTAATAGGTCAAAATAAAGTAGAGATGCTTGATTAGCATTAATGGTTGACTTTCAATGGTTGCCATCTCTTATCAAAAAACACCGAGTTTTCAAGTTAAGAGCATATTCTTTCAATACCGTTATCTTTTGTTACAAGCATTCCATATGATATATTTTTAAACTCCTCGTTTACCTTTAACATGAATAGTTCTATATAATAATTTGTTGCTAAGATAGGTTTCCCAGTGCCTGACAATTGGAAGAGGGTTTCACTGCTTGAGTCTATCTTTCCTGCTATCTTCTCTCTATCTCTCGAATACACAAGATAGTAACACAAAGTCTGTAAGAAAGGGCTGCCAAACCATACACTACACTATATTATCTTCTTAACCATTTTTCACTTGACGCTCCCTGCTTAAGATTAATTCAACTGACTTCTGAAGTTTTAATTCAACTCTGGCCTACAAATATTTGCACATGAATAGCTCTTGAGCTGAGGAGAAATGCAAAAGAGATACTATATTTTCTTCCATCTAAGATATCATCTATCATAAGATGCACGGATATATGTACCACTAAAGAAGAAAAAATGCTGCCAATTAAATTATGGCACAATTAAAAAGTGCTGCTGATTATAACATGCATCCCAAATTCAGAGATGAAAAAAATTAAAGGAAAATATTCATGTTAAAATTCAGTGAAATATGGTATTCATGATATGGCTTCTGCACAAAGCTTGCCTGTTGCCATATGAAGTCAAATGAGTTATTTAACTCCCCCATACTTCAGCTCCCTCACCCCTAAGATGAAGATAATAATCACTTCTCAGTTGGAAGGATGAAGGGAAATATGTTCATGTGAAACTATTAGTGTTATGACTAGCAGATAGTGAGCTGAAAATAAGTAATATGTTACTGCTATTCTCTTTTTTAAAAATTAAGCCCAGATAGCCAAAAAATTGAAAGTAATTTAAAATAGTATAAATATAATAAGGAAATTGTGATTAGGCAATATGTACATTAAGTAGTTGGGCAAGGCAGACACAACAGGTAAATTAGAAAGCTTGACAAAAGGGTTTAATTTTACATAGGCAAAATAGAAGAATGAGAACCCCAAGTGGTAAGAACAGAGTGAGCAAAACCACAGGGGGAGTAGGTATGACACTCAGAAAGAGTTCAGTGAAAAGAACGCTACATGTGATCATTGACAGCCGAGTTTTCCTCTTGACTCTCCTCAACAGACATGAGGCTTCAAACAAGTAATCCCGGGCGCCTGGGTGGCTCAGTGGGTTAAAGCCTCTGCTTTCAGCTCAGGTCATGATCTCAGGGTCCTGGGATCGAGGCCCGCATCGGGCTCCCTGCTCAGCGGGGAGCCTGCTTCCCCCTCTCTCTCTGCCTGCCTCTCTGCCTCCTTGTGATCTCTCTCCCTCTGTGAAATAAATAAATAAAATCTTTAAAAAAAAAAAAAGATTTAAAAAAAAAACAAACAAACAAACAAACAAGTAATCCCTGCTCTCTTGGCCTCATTTTTCTCATCTTTACGATGCTGGGTCTAGACTAAGTTATTTTTGTGAGCTCTTCTACCTCTGAAGTTTCTTATGTCCATGCAGGTATAGAGAGAGGGGGGAAAAAGTTAAATTTTCCAGAGTGGAGGATTAACACTGAAGTGAAGTAAGAAAGCAGTTTGAATATCATACTACAGATAAACAGCTCTTACCCAGGATGAACGTGCAGATGTGATATAGTTTATTCCATTCATTTTTACTATTCTATTGTTCCCAGTAATATTATTAGTGAGAGTGCATAAATATAGACATATGTATATACACATATTTTCGCATATGTTGATAGATAAAGCAAATTGTGGAAACTTTTATAGTGCAAAGAATTCTGTTTCTAGCAGAGTTTTAAAATGAAGTATTCCTTTTAAATATTCTGCTTGAGTTATACAAATATTATACATAAATTTTTAATTTTCAAAGTACAATAAATAACATTTAGCAATGATATTCTATTTAAAATAATTTATATTATTTTAATTGAGGAATAAGAGAAAATTTGGGAACTTTTAGGATTATTTTAATAATATCATTTTCCCCCCCGTGATATGTGGAATTGCCAATTTATGACCTTGCTGGTGAAACTTCCATATCAGATCAGGGTATATAACAGCAGAAATGACTATTTCTTTTCTAATGTTATGTTAATACACATGAAAGAACATATGATTTCTTTATCCAAATATTTAATTTTCAAAAATGGTGTTTTATTACTCTAAGAGATGAAATCTGAAAAAGAAATCATGCACAGTATTGATATTGGAGATGACAGTGAAAAACAAAAAAGGTAATGCAAAGAACTACTTCATTGTGCAGATAGCTTTGCAGATTATGGGACATAGAAAAATACCTTTCTTCCCCCTCCTGAGTTTAACTCTACTATCCATAAGAATGAATATTTGACCTTGGGGAAATGTGTGCAGGTGTGCATGCATGTGCCTGTGTGTGTGGTGGGTGTGTGTGTGGGTGAGCTTTGAGAGTTATCACTGGTCACTATGAAAGAGACAAGGTTGCCTTGGAGCCCCGCCCCCAACAGGAGCACAGGGTGACAAGTGAGGGTCATGGGTGTAAGTGCTCCAGAGCAACTGAGCCCTCAGTTCCCCTGCCCTGCAGCTAGAAGCAGCATGCCGAACCCTTTTTTAAAAAAGAAAAGAAAACAAAGAAAGAGAAGCATATTCTCATACACTATAGGTGAGACCAGGAAGGGCTACTTTGCTTGGAAATTTCATTCCTGTCTTGGCCTGGACCATGGAGCTTGAGTGTTAAGGCGATCTTTCTCTGTTCTGTACTGAATTGTGTTCCCTCAAAATCCATATGTTGAAGCTTTAACCACTGATGTGATTATATTTGTAGATAAGGCTAAATGTAGAAAAGTTCATTGATTTTGTAAGGGTGGGGCTCTAATCTTTTGAATTGGTGGGTCTATAAGAAGAGGGAGAGAGAGATCTCTGTGCACATGCACCAGGGAAAGGCTATGTGAGCTCACGGTGAGAAGGCAGCCATCTGCAAGCCAGAAAGAAAGCTCTCACTGACCTTGGTTTTCCAGCCTCAAGAACTGTGAGAAGATACATTTCTGTTGGTTAAGCCACCCAGTCTATGGTATTTTGTTATGACGACCTGCTCAGACTAACACCTTCTTCTTCCCTTGACTTTTCTGCCACCACAGTCTCTCTCCCTGGATCTCTCTGGAGTGTTGGACCAACTTGGCCTTTCTCAGTCTTTTCACTAAAGAGGAACACTTGAAATATCTTTTAAGGCTCAAAACCTTGAATAAAAATTATTGTACTGAGCTTATTCCGGTTCTGCATGTAAGGAACTGGGAAGTAGCCATTCTGTCCTAACACATAAAAAGCTAAATGAACTGAAAATACCAAAAAGCAATAAAAACAATGACTGAAAAAACAAAAGAGAATGTCCAAGAGCTGTGGAACAACTACAAAAAAATGTAACACGTGTATAACAGAAATACAAGAAGGAGAGGAATTTCCCCAAATTAATGTCAGACACCAAACCATGGATAAGGAAGCTTAGAGAACACCAACCAGGCTAAATGCTAAAAAAGTGTACACCTAGGCATATCATTTTCAAACTAGAGAAAATCAAAGATAAAGAAAAATCCTGAAAGAAGCCAGAAGAAAAAATAACTTATTTTTAGAGGAACAAGGATAAAAATTACAACCAACTTCTCAAACCACATAAGCAAGAAGAGAGTGGAAAGAAATATTTAAAGTGTTGAGAGAAGAATCCGCCTATCTAGTATGCTGCATTCTATAAAGTTATCCTTGAAAAGTAAAGGGGAGAAGAACACTTTGTCAGGCAAACAAGAATTGAGAGAATTGAGGAAGTAGTTCTGTTTGATAAGATAGGTCAGAAACTCAGATCCACATAAAGTAAGGAAAAGCATCAAAGAAGAAATAAATGAAAGTGAAATAAAAACTTTGCTTTTCTTATTCTTAATTGATCTAACAGATAAGTTTGTTCAAAATAATAACACCAACAATGTTGATTATTTATGCTTATGTATATACTTTATGTGTACCTAAGTGTGCATATGCTTATATATGCTTTATATGAATGAAATATATGAAATGAGTGACAGCGATAATACGAGGAACAAGAGGAAAGAATTAGGATTATTTGTTCTTATAAAGTACTCACACTGCACATGAAATATAGAATTACTTGAAAGTGGATGTGGCTTAGCTGTAAATGTATATGGCAAACTCTAAGGCTACCACTAAAACAAGTTTTTTAAAAAGTAGAACTGATATGCCAAGAAAGAAAAGAAAATGGAATCACATAAAATGTTCAATCAAAATCACAAAAGGCAGAAAAAGGATGGAAGACAAAAAAAAGAGAGAGAGACAAAGAACAAGATAACAAACAGAAAACAGTAACAAATACGGTAGATGATAATTTAACTCTATCACGAATCACTCTGAACATCAATGGTTTAAAAGTAACCATTGAAAGACAGTCATTGTCAGAAGGGACCAAAAACACAACCTATCTATATGTTGTTTACAAGAAACCCACTTTAAATATAAAGATACATATAGATTCAAAGTCTGTGGATAGAGAAAAATATACCATGATAATACTAGTCAAAAGAAAGCAGGAGTAGCTATATTAATTTAAGACAGATCAAATTTCAAAGTAAGGAAATTTATCAGGGGTAAAGAAGGACACTACATAGTAATAGAGGGGTCAATTCTTCAAGAAGACAATAATCCCTATGTATGTGCCTAACAATAAAGTATCAAACTACGTAAGGCAAAAACTGATAGAACTGCAAGGAGAAATATGTGAATCCACTATCATAGTTAAATTTTAGCATTCCTTTCTCAGAAATGGACAGATCTACCAGGCAGAAAATCAGAAAGGACATAGCCGAACTCAACAATACCATCAACTGAACATAATGACATCTACAGACTACTTCATCCAAAACCAAAATACAAATTCTTCTCAAGATCACATGGAACATTCACCAAGATATACCACAATCTGGGCCATAAAACAGATCTTAACAAATTTAAAATAATAGAAATCAAACAATGTCTGCTTTCAGATCAAAATGGAATTAAATTAGAAATCAATAACAAAAAGATAACTAGAAAGTCTCAAGTTTCATGGAGACTAAACAACACGTGTCCACGTAACACATGGGTCAAATATATAATATCAAGAGAAAATTTTAAATATTGTGAACACTGGAGATATGTGAAGAGAGTAGATTTCAGGTGCACTCATCAGACACACAGAAAAGATTACTATATGAGGAGATACGTTACTTGTCTTGACTGTAGGAATAATTTCACTAAATACATGTATATCAAACATTCATGTTGTATATCTTTCATATAAACAATTTTTATTAAATATATATCAATAAGTGAGGCGTCTGGGTGGCTTAGTTGGTTACCTGTCTGCTATAGCCTCAGGTCATGATCCTGGGGTCCTGGGATGAAGCTCTGCATGGGGCTCCCTGCTCATCAAGGAGTCTGCTTCTCCCTCTTCCTCTGCCCCTCATCCCCACTTGGGCTCTCTCTCTCTCAAATAAATAAATAAAATCCCTTCCAAATTCATTCTCCTTTGCCCAATGGTTTAATGTTAACATTTCCTAGGCACCTGCTATAGTCCACTACTTTACTCACCCTACACAAACTGCTGGGATGATCCCATCCTTCCACTTAACTTCATGGAGTACTTGTATTTTTTTTTTTTTAAGACTAGTTAACTCAGCAGGAAGTTAAGTTATGGAGTTACATTTGATGGCTCATGAAATTGCTAGGAAGGATACTGAAAGAGGCTAAGGAGACCAGAAGAAAAAAACAAAACAAAACAAAACTAGGTAGCAGAGAATGTTGCCAAGGGTACCACACAGCAAGCTTGTTTGACCTCCTTGCTGGTTCCACCCTAGGTGACAATAGCTGCCATAAGTGTTGGACCACTAGACCACTGGACCACTGGGGTGAGGGCTGTCTCAGTGTCCTTCCATCTTGTCATACCAGATTCAAAGTTCCGAGCAGGTGCCTCTGAATTGGTCATGTTCCTTTGTGGAGAGGAAAGGCCAAATCCCTTTGGAAGACTTAACTTCCCATCTAAATTGACACAATGTAAATTCCCCAAAGAAAAATAAACACACTAAGGTAACCAGCTCCCCGCCCCAAAATTAAGTAAACAAAGCTTGACATCCCAGAACCCTTCTCATGTCCCTTCCCTGCCCCTAAATTCTCTCCCACAAACTCCCCCTCCTAGTCTGCACCCATTGTAACCAGCATCCTTACTTCTAACTATGTAAATTAGTTTTGTCACATTTTTAACTATACATGAATAAAAAATAAAATGTGAGGATTATTTTCTTAAAGGTTCACTTATTTTAGAGCTGGGGGCTGGGGAGCAGCAGAGGGAGACTAAGAGAGAGAATCGCGGGCAGGCTCCACACTCAGCACAGAACCCCACACAGGGTTCTATCTCATGACGTTGAAATCATGACCTGAGCTGAAATCAAGAGTCGGATGCTTAATTGACTGCACCACCCAGGTGTCCTAAAATGTGAGAATTCTTAATGATATGTGTGTGTTTATAGAGCATTCATTCTCATTGTTACATAAAATTCAATTGAATGAGTGTGTCAAAATTAGTTTCCACTTTATCCATGGACATTTGGGTAGTTTTCAGGGTTTGACTGTTGTGATTAGTGTTACCATGTGTATTTCTGTATATATCTTATGTTAAACATGCATGAATTTTTCCACTAGGACCATACACAGGAATAGAATCATACTTTCTAATACTTTTTTTGATACACATTTTTTATTCACATAAAGAACTATACTTTAGAAATACACATGATATCAGGTTCCATACAGTACAGTACAATAAAAAATGTAACTGAAAAAGTTTTAAAAAATAACTTAGTAAGTATGATGCAGTCTGATATTTTGTATCCTTTTTTTAAAAGATTTTATTTACTTATTTGCACGTGTTAGAGAGCAGGGGGAGGGGCAGAGAGAGAGAGAGAGAAGCAGACTCCCCGCTCGCTGCGTGCAGAGCGACAGGGGGCTCAATCCCAGGGCTCTGGGATCATGATGAGCCAAGTCAGACACTCAACTGACTGAGCCACCTAGGTGCCCCTTTTCTGTACTATTTTTACTGCATTCTTTTATTTTCCCTTAAACCCTAGGCTGCAGGATAAAGGCCAGAGTCAGAATAGTGTTCAGTGCTGCTTCTGTCCCTGTCTATCATGCCAGCCTCACGTCTCGCCTTTCCTTACCTTCAGCTTTCTGTCCTAGGAATGTCAACTGCTTGGAATTTCCTGCTCCCTCCCCCCCAAGTCCCATCCTCACTCATTTTGCCTCATCTGCCTTCTGTGTACCATTTCTCATTCCCATTTCACCCAAAGAATTTCTACTTGTTCTTTGAACTTCGTCTGATTCTGACTGCTTTTCACCCTTAAGTCTTCTTATAGGTGCCACTTTCTTGAAGACCTGCTCCTTGACCAGGCTTTCCATTCCAAGGCAACCTGAGGTGCCCTCATGGGTATTTTATTATGTACTTTAATATCTGTATTACTTTACCGACCACACTATATTATCCTTATTTGTGCATCTGTGAGTTCCTTGAGGGTGGCAACTGTTTTATGCATTCCTATAACCCTAGTATTTAGCAGAAAGACTGTATAAATCATATATTCAATAAATATTAATTATATAAATGAGTCAACTCAAATACAGAAATTTGAATCTGGGGGATTCAGTTCCAGATCTCTCTATTATGTACTCGAATTTTGGCAAATTGCTTACCTGTTAAAGAGAGATCATAATATCCATCCAACCATGATTGTTAAGGTCAGTTAAGACAATGCAATCACACAGCCACTTATAAGTAATATATATGTATAGCTATATATAGAGTTATATATGTATATATATAACTATGCTAATAGATTAGAAGATTAATTTAGGTCCTTTATTTTATTTTTTTCCTCTTATTTTTAAAAAACTTTTAAACTTTTTATTTAAATTCAAGTTAAACATACAGTGTAATATTAATTTCAGGTGTACAATACAGTGATTCAACACTTCCATGTAACACCATGTAACACCCATCACAAATGCACTCCTTAATCTCCATCACCTATTTTACCCATCCCCCCACGCACTTCCCCTGTATTTTTAAAAATTTTATTTCACTTGATTTTCAGTTAGATTGAATTTGCCTTATAAATCTTAAAATTCCCATGTTATCAGAAATATCAAAAAATGGTGTTTAAATATATGGTTGAAAGAGTCGTTCAGTAAAATATTCCAACAACCAGTTGAATCTAAGCTAAGATCATTTTTAACCTAAAACATATAGATATTTTTGAGTTGATATTGCTTATCCAAACCAAACCCTTGGCTTTCATTGTGTGTGGCAAGCAGTAAATATCTTGGAAGAAATTAGGATTCATGCAACATGATACTTCTGAAAAGGTTCACACTGTGTAAAAAGTCCATTTGTGCCCAGATGCTACCTGATATGTAATCCCAGCCCCATTTTGCATTTTTAAAACAGGCAAAACACCCATTAAAACAAATACATTTAAAACATAAAAGCTATTTATTATTTACTCTATTGATTGAGTTAATGTTTAAGTATTAAAAGAAAATGAAGGGGCACCTGGGTGGCTCAGTTGGTCAAGCGTCCAACTCTTGATTTGACTCCGGTCATAATCTCATGGGTACTGAGATCGAGTCTTGACTTGTCGGACTCCGTCCTCAACAGAGAGTCTGCTTGAGGATTCTCTCCCTCTGCTCATGTCCTCACTCACGTGTTCTCTCTCTCTCTCTTTCT
Source organism: Ailurus styani (assembly GCA_002007465.1). Classification (NCBI taxonomy): domain Eukaryota; kingdom Metazoa; phylum Chordata; class Mammalia; order Carnivora; family Ailuridae; genus Ailurus; species Ailurus styani. The sequence continues at coordinate 2,949,497 of LNAC01000160.1, forward strand.
CTCTCTCTAAAATAAATAAATAAGTCTTTAAAGCAAATAAAAACAAATAAAACTTCATTTCACTGGAAAGAGCCCAACAGGAGGATAAAATCTTCAGAGATAAATGCAAGGTAGTAAATTGAAGAATGAAAAAGGATGACAAAAAATTTCAGATAAAACTAGAGAAATTTAGGCCAGAGTTATAAAATAAAATGGTTTGTGCAGCCAGGCAGTATTTTTGCAAATGAGCAAAGTCTGCAGGGCATAACGTCCAGAGTATACAACCCCTAAATGCTAGTGATTGTGGCAAAGTAGCTCATGCCCACTTTGAACAGGTCAGGCTTTATCAGTGCCTACTAGTCTGGCCACACAAGGGTATGGATCCAGTGTTGCCAGAACTTTTGACTCTTCATGAGAAATTATAAATCCACATTTTACATGAATATTCTAGATTTTAAAATGTTATTTCCATTTGTTTAAGTTGTGCAGGCCAAAAAAACACAGCTTTGAATCAAATCAGGTTTCTTGTCTACCAGTTTGCAAAATGTAGGCACAAACAACAGAACAAATGAGGATATAACTGAACATAAGCTGAATCTCTTCCAACAGTATTTTTTTTAATGAAGGGAATTCTCACTGCAGTGGCTATTAAAGCATGGTATTGTATTTAAGTAATGATCATCTCACTGGATTATGGGATATAATTTTTATCTTCTCATTTCAGAGAACTATATGGCAACTAGGCTGTGCCCAGGAAAAGTCATTCAAAATTGCATGTTTGGAAAGATTTGGAAAAAGTTACTCTGAGAAGTACCAAGATAGTTACAGTTGTTTACCTAGCTTCGCATAAAAATTAAGTATGGTATCTCATTATCTTTGTGCTTTTGCATATTCTGATTCCTCTGTATGAAATTCTTTTCTCTCTAGTCTTTAATGGTTAATTATGCCTGGATAACATCTCCAGAAATCCGCCTTTGCATTCCCAAAACTCAGTCACTCCTCTGATTTTTTTTTTTTTACAATATTTAGTGTATTTTCATAACATCATAACACATCATCATAACACATCGCCCATATGGCTTCTTTCTTTTCTTCCTCAGGATCATGCATTCTTTGAGGACCTTGTCTAGATTATTTTTAAAACCTAGGGCCAAGCATACTAGTAGACATAGACATGTGGTAGATAATAAATAGTAATGAAAACATAAATGAATCAATCAATAAATTGATTAATGAATGGATGACTCCTTTGTCTGGCATAGTTGTACACTGGTTATTATTGTTTTTTCATTCCTCATTAATTTCTATTCTACCCAGGAACCATAGTCGGCCTTGCTAACATTTATAGTATGTTAACAAATTTTACTTGTAGATGTGATAAGAGAATTAAAGATACTAGCATTCCAACTATGTGCCATATTTCCTTATATAATCCTCACAAAAACTCCAAAATGTAAGCATTATTATTCTCATTTCACAAATAAAGAAAAATAGTTTTAGATTTTGAGAAACTTGTCCAAGTTCACATATCAAGTAAGTGAAGGAAGCACGATCCAAAGGAAAATTCCTTTCAGCTTCAGAATGTATGGTTTTCCTATGATAACATGTTTGCCTGTGAGCTCCAATGGAAAGGGCATGTGCACTGACAGAGTAACACTGACCTTCACGGGATATTCCCAAGAGTGATTTACTCCTAACTAGCCATAACTGGGTGCATAGTAAATTCAATGTACATATTCTCTATTAAAAAGCAACTGTTATTTTAAAATCTCATTTAAAATGTCAGAATATTTTTTTTTGTTTCTGAAAATTTATTTATTCCACTTAAGACACTTATACTCTATTAAAACGTTTCCATTATCTTGGGAGACATGCGTAACAGAACAATTTCTCTGGTTCTACAGATGTCTCCACATACTATCTCTTGGTAAGTTGAACACAAATGGGAAGAAGGAGACAAATTTTCACAGGAGTTTCCAGAACATTCTGAGAGGAAAGGGATTAAGTCATTGAAAAAAACCCTTCCCCTTTAAAGTTACTATCTGTAGAATGGCTTTACTTAATTGATGTTATCTTTGATGAGATTAACTAGCAAGAAAATATGCCAGTCAGTTCCTTCTTTCTCCCTTCCTACACCTACAGAAATGTACTATTAGGGTAAGGTTAATTTGGTTCAAACTCAAGACCAAAAGAACTGCATTTGCCATCTTGTTGAAAAGAATAACAAGAAATTAAAAATAGGTTTCTACTGTTAATTTTTTAAATGAAAATTGTCTTTAGAATAGGCTACTTGGGCTCTCCGCAGAGTGGAATTTAGAAAAAACAATGTGAACACCACAATATACTGAACAATATCTGGGTTGACACGTTTCCATTTATACTCTTATTATTAAGTTTGAACAAATGCTCTGCTTGTCTTGTTTGCTTAGATAATGCCTACTAACCTTAAAATACTCAGTTCAGATTTTACCTGCACTAGGAAGCCTTCTCTATCAGAATACAAAGAGAAAAACAGATACAAACCCCTCTGAGTATTTAAAACACAGGAAACTAGCACAGGAAATTGACTTTGCATACGAAGGACAAGTTTAGAAATCTAACCAGGGCAGAGTGGGTCAACTGAGAGAGGGAAAGCAGAAAACCATCCCTAAGCTTGACAGACAAAGGGAGAAGATTATCGGAATCAGCTAGAGGAAGCTGGAATCCTGGCAGAACTTGCCCAGTAGGAACTGGTTCACAAAAATAACTTGCCTCTTTGCTTCCCTCGCTTCAGTGTCAATCATAGTCCAGAGCCTCTAGGACATCAGCTGACTCTGGAGGCCAAGAAACAATCTGTCGAGGTTAGCTCTCCTGGGATACAGAGCAGGGAAAGGATGAGGCAGTGAATGAGGCACAGAAGAGACCCTGCTGGCTCTTCTTTCACCTGAAACAGTAGTCTCCACTTCTCCACTTGCATCCATATTAGATTTTGTTCTTATGCTCCCATGAAATATGACTGCATCACTTTGCATTGTGGTTAGCTATTTACTTGTGTGGGAGATGCTGAGATGCATGAGATCAGGGACTGTGAATATTTGATGACTAAATGAATAAGTGAATCAATTCACCACCATGCTCTCTTCACCTGTTAACACACTATACCACTTTATTTTCAGTCCCATGGTGCTGATACGTTTCCAAAAACTCATGGCTATAGCCCTTGAAGGCTAAAGCTTGCCCCATGTAATTGAACCTGGATGGATAATCAGTTGGACCTAATCCCTGGATGTTATAGCCAAATGTAACATGAGATTTTAGCCATTCCTTTCCATCCTGTCATTCTATAAATATACTGCCATGCCTCAAGGTACTTCAAAATAGGCAGTACAAATTTTATGCCTGGGAAAGAATAAAATATTTCCTTCATACTAGGGAAAAGATAACCATAGATTTTAATGTTAATATTTCATATTATCTTATTGCAAAATCGTGGGATCTTATTATAAAATATTTCCCTTCTTTTAGATAAAAAAGAAAATAGGAAGTCAGATCAGTAGAATAGTTTTATTCATTACAGCAGGCACTTACTTTCTTATTGTGAAAAGACATCCTATGAAGTTCTTTAGTGCCAAATATCCCTGGAGCTCAGATGTGTCTGAACTGAAGCATGACTCTTTCACAAAAAAGCTTGTACACTGAGAGTGTTTCCCAAACTATGCTCCATAGTATGGTATACAAGTAATGCAAGGGCTTAACAATCTGTTATGTGAATAGATAATTCTCTGGTCAAATAAATTTAGGAAATGATGAATTAAACAAGAACAGACAAGTTTCTTTACTGAAGAAATTTTTATGTTAGCATGCTTTGAATCTCCAAGAAAAAAAAGAATTATTTTTTAGCAAAATACTTGTATAAAAGTGAGATTTTGAGATTTGTGAGAAATTCTACAAAAAATTACAATTTATTGTCAATAGACAAAACAACTACTTGAGTGTTGATTTTTATTGGGTAAATAAATGAATAAATAATAGTAATTAATAGAAGTTACAAACTGATTGGAAGAAAATGTTATATATTTTTTAATTCCTTAGTGCTACCTTTAAAGTGAGATTTTTCAAATTTAAGATTTTTAGTGTTCATATTTGATTGAGTTAATAAAATCTCTTTTGTAGGAAAAAGTCCCATTGAATGAAAAACTGTATTATTACATTTGACTCTCTTATCCACATCTACAACCTTCCATTATGAGATCATACAAGAAATGTCATCCTTCATCTGGCAAGAGTATAGCATAATATCAATATATGAGGAGAAAATAAAAAGTTCCTGAAGTTTTAGATTTGTGACCTCTTATTTACAAAATAATCATAGTTGTCACAGTTGTCATAGTGAAAAATGAAGAATGATAAGATAATTCATTCATTAACCTAACAAATATTTATTTTCCTATTATGTACCAGGCAAAGGTAGTTATAAACACTTAACTCTTTAGAATAATTATTGCCTTAATATATTTATAAATTTTAGTTTCTACAGATAAATCCTCTAGTTCCTGGAGATTTTCAGACCCTCCGATTATAACTGTTTATTTATTTTTATATTTTATGTCTATTGGAATATTAATCTAATAGAGAGAATTTTCTGTGTGGGTTTCTCATATTTCTAGAAGAACAGTTGAGTTATGAGACTAAGCTTCTGTAGCTAACTAATAAAACTAGATTTGATTATGGCAACATTTCTTCCAAATATATATTTTCTAAAATTATAAAATGTTTTTACTATATTATACTCTTTTTATACATGTAATAATATAACCACTGTCTATTTTTTAAATTTTGCTTCCAAAAAACCAAAAATTTTGAAAAGTTTGCTCTTTTAAAGGTTTGGTTTAAGCAAAAGAATGGCTTCAAATCAAGACTTGGTGGTAATTTGCTTATAAAATGTCCCCACATCCCTATAAAAATATAAAGAGAAAATAGAAGAGCAAAACAAAAAATTCACAGCCAACATATTGAATAAAATGAGGTGATAAGATATCCTTAAGAAATCCAGAACAGGGGCGCCTGGATGACTCGGTCGTTAAGTGTCTGCCTTCGGCTCAGGTCATGATCCCCTCTGTTCAGGCTTGGAGAAAAAGAGTAAGGAATGACCCCTTGGTTCCCAAGTCTCGCACCCAGCAAGACATTGTGCCCCTTCAGTGCCTAGTGATTCTTTAATGTTCTCCAAAATAAATAAATAAATAAATAAATAAATAAATAAATAAAGCACTTCCCAAGAGGGTTTCCACTTACCTCTCCTCTCAATTTAAGAATAAAATGACCAAATTATACAAAATTTTCCACATGTGATTGCTCCTTAGACTTTAAGTAGCTATCATCATGTGACCTAAAACACTGTCTCTGATTTCGGACATAAACCTTGCCATTTCTCTTTAGAGGAATAAAAAATTGTTTCATATAACATGACCCTGACCTACCTTCGTATTTCCAGTATATCCAGATTTTTCCATTCCGACATGTTTGCAATTCTGGGAGACAGTGTATACTGACATAGAGATTTATTGCCAGAAGCTTCCCAGTGGAGTCAGTGGCAGGAGATAAAATTTGGTCACAATTCACATGTGTTTGAAATGAGCATTCCAGGAGAAAATGATTAATTTCTCTTTAAAACCCAAAGGATAAAATACCATACTCACAAGCATTACTACCTCTGTGTTTGCTCAGTCTCTCCTTTGTTCATTTGCTTCTCTTTACATTTTCCTCACATTTTTTTGCTTTTTTTCAAGCAATGAACCAAGTTATTGTTATTCAGGAGAAAAAACTTACAAATGTGTAAAAGAATTTTATTCTGCCATTGACCTCTTCAGAAAAAAATGAAGTACAGAAGAAAAGGTGAAACTGAAGTAGAATAAAATGCTAGCCCTAAAAAGCACGTTAATACTCCCAGTTCAGTATCTTCACTTTGTAAAGGTGGAAACCTAGAAAGTTTAAGTGCCTACTCCTAAGTCATTTCCTTCATGCAGGGGGTTAAGAAAGAATGGGGATCCCCATCTTCCAGTTCTGAGAGTCAAGAATCTCTGAACGTGTAGGATGATACCAGAAGTTTTATTATCAGGCTTTCATGCTTTGGCTTAAAACTCTGATAACATTAAAATGTTTACCCCCTTCCTTTCCTCTCTCCAAAAAGTGTTCCCAAAACGATTAACATTTTAAGTCTTTGTCCACTATACCATGTCAAAAAGCAGGTATAGATAAGAACAAAAATTGCATAATAAATTACTTTAACCATCACAATATCAAATGGAAGTAACTTATAAATGTCAGATTCCCTAAATATTTCAGCTACATTAAAAAATATGTGTATATATTCTTGCCCTGTGTGTGCAAGGTAATGTACAAGAGTTAGTTAACAGTATATGCGGCAAGGTTTTTATTCACATATTAACTATCAAGTAATGCTTGTCTATTTCTTTAGTATTTATACTTCACCTACTATCAAAAAGCATTTCCTGAGCCTATTAAATGGAGCATTGTTAAACAGCAAACTAGCAAAACCATTAACATAAGGATTTAAAAGAAAAAAATTCTAAGAGCCAATTCCATTCATTCTACACTCCAAGTTCCAGCCATGGTCCTCATTGCTGAATATAAAAAGGTGAATGAGGTGTGGTCCCCTCATCATGGGGTATCTCACATCCTAATGGCACATCATTGTAATGCAGGCAAATTCTACCTGTAGACAAAATTGATTACACACTCATCAAAATATCTGCAAAACAAGCAGGCAGACTGTGTACAGAAAGAACTTTTCTCTAAAGTTCCAAAGAAATTTAGAGAGTCCAAGAATTTCAGATTTAGAAAGGACCTTAAGAGGTCATTTATTCCTACACTTTAAATTAGTCACATATTTAATGCATCTTGACTGAGTGCCTCTTTGGGTTCTCCTTGACCAACTCCAGTTAATTGACTTCCTTCTGGAGACATAAACAATGTGTGTTCACAAAAGAGGCAGTCACACATTTAAAGATAGTTCGCATGCCCCTCAGCCATCAGAGAGTTTTACTGTTTCAGTCATAAAGAGAGTGTAGGTACTGGCTACCCAGGTACCTTTTAGGGGCAACTTGAAGATCAGAATTCTGTGCCACTCTAGGTATCTGAAAATGCCTCCATTTCCTTTGAGTGAGTGGTTTGAGCACTTAGTTGAGCACTTAGAAAACAGTTTTCAACATTCTTTCTTCTGCTCTTCTCTCCAAACCTATTTCCCACCAGTCCTTTAAACATCCATTGACAAATATCTAGAGATGCCCTCCTGCACAACAATCCATGCTCTTCAACTTTCCTATCCTTTCTCCACACCATCTCTCCTGCATCTAGACACTGGCTTATCACAGATTCCACAGTGCATGCTATGCCAGCTCATCTCATCTTGGAAATGTTTAAAGTAGGTACATTTACACAAAGGTTGTGATTTATTAGAATTTCATGTGTTGAATCATCAAGAGACTTTGTTTTAAAAAGTGTTAATAACTAGAGAAGACAATGCTTAATTCAAAAGAATCCCTAACAATGGACTAGGAGATTTTGGATTTTTTTTTTTTTAGATCTATTTATTTATTTTAGAGAGAGTGGGTGTGAGTGGGGGGAGGGGCAGAGGGAGAGAATCTTCAAGCTGAGCATGGAGCCCCATGTGGGGTTCGATCTAACAACCTATGAAATCATGACCTGAACTGAAACCAAGAGTCAGCCGCTTAACCAACAGAGCCACCCAGATGCCCCTCAATGGACTAGGAGTTTTGAGGCCTAAATAGGACTACACAGTTTTAGGAATCTTGAATCTCAAAAGAATAACTACAATAAATTATGATGTACCTAAAAATTCTTTTGTATTATTTAGCATTTATACACCTTAAGAGGTAAGTATTTTGTCCCCATTTGAAGAAGACAGAAAAATTTCTCAATTTGCACATAACTGAGACTTAAACTCTGACCTTTTTGACACTTTGCTACTGCTTTATTGCCTAGTTGACCTCTTATAAACTCAGTTCTTTGGTGAATTCCTAGGGTAATGTCCAGTTAACCTGAAAGACTATTTTGAGTTAAGATAAAAATAATTTAAGGATGTCTAACATATCGTCATTTTAATAACAGTCTTTAAGGCATTAGCCTTAGAGAATTGATTTGGTGGCCCAGAGGAAAGGCTTATCGTGGGCATGTTTGGGGGTAAGTGGGACTTTCTCTCAAAGCAGTGTGGGCAAAGAGCTCCTTGACCTTAAACAAACTGAACTCTGCTCTGAGAATCTGTCAGAGAAACTGATCTTTACCTGAATGTGGAAATGGGCATTAGAAACTTGGCTGACAAAACCTCCCTCTGTCAGTAATAAGTGGTTTGATTTCACTTAGTTTGTTTATCTTTCCATTTCCTCAACTATAAAATGAAGATTTGACAGGATCAGAGCACCTCAAACCTGCAAGCTCATCAGAACCAACTGGGGAGTCATCTTTCAAAATATCCATACCTGTTCCCCTTCACTCTCTTCCAGAAATCACACTCAAAGACTCCTTGCATCCAATTAACAGGTCTAACATAACTTATGACTTTACCACGTTATGGTTAAACTCTGGGAGGTATCATCCTCCTCCTCTACATAATAGGGAAAATAAAATCAACCAAAGCATGTCAAAGTAAATTTGTAATATCATGATTTTTTTTATTAGACACCAAAACTAGATTTTTAAAAGGTGAACAAGAAAATCTATGTAATGTCAGAAATTTGGTTGAACTTCATCTTTCATTTTATTTATTAAACAGAAGATATGAATTGACATACTATTGTGATTTAATTGATCTACAGTTAATTTTGTCCTCTTTTTCTTATAAAGGATGGGATCAAACAACTGAGTGGGTTTTTTAAATTGGATTCAAAAGGAATATTTTAAAATTCAGACAATGATTTCTATATTGTGCATATGATGTCAAATAGCATGTTTGATTAAAACTTTCATTTTTAACTAGTTGTTTCAGCAATGTTTCTTTTCCATCTTTATTTTATTCTGTCAGTAGTGTTTTAAACCTCTTAATTACTGATACCATACGTTTCATTCAGTATGTGAAACATTTGCCTCACGAGAAAAAATTCCCACTGTGGCCAGATCTCTCACCAGTTTTATGCATCTGAAGAAAAATCTTTCTAAAAGATTGAGATGAGCGACAACAGAGCAAACTTTCAAATGGTACTGTTGATTGAGAGTACAATGGACAGTACCAAACTATTTACAGATGTTACACTTGGCCCCTTTCCCAGTGCCAAATATTTGCATGAGAGATAAAGAGCATAATCTATTCACATATAATGACTTTCCTCTCCAAAATCTTTTGAGGTTGGTTACATTTTAATAACCATTTGCTCTTGAAAATTGATTTCTTTCTTGAAGACCATCTGCATCTGTACAGGTAGGTGCCCATTCGTTCCTTGTCTTCGATACCAAATGTTGGCTTCCCTCCACAAAGTGCATGCTTGCTACACTGCCCAGTAGATTGTGTTATTGCCTCAGTGAAGGAAAAGGAAACTGAGCAATGTAGCACATAGTGTTTTATTTTTTTCTACAGAGCATCGTATAACCATGCAGTGAAGTGAATAAGAGGACAGACTGTGATGCTAAATGATCTTTCCTCTTATTCTGGCTTCACCAGTTGTGTGATCTTGAATGCATGACTTAACTTCGCTAAGCCCCTTTAACTCATCTTCAGAAAGAAAATAACAGTATCTATCTCCTAAGAGTTGTTAGGATGATTAAATGAGAAAATGTATAAAGATTAAATGCTCAATAGAAGGTAACTGTTGTATTTCTTCAGTGTCTCAAACACAAGAAATGCCAATGTGGGGGGAAAAGTGGCTTGTCGACTCTAGTGGGGGATGACAGCTAATTTATGTCCTGGGAATTAAAGAACTCGTGCCAGTAGTTTCAAGACAGTGATCTGTGAGTTGAAGAATATTTCTACTGTGAAAACTTTCTCTGAAGGATTATATACAGGATAGAGATAAGAGGACATAATTTTCCAGGTGCATCTCTTTTATGAGGAGCTTACTATTATTTTGTTCAGTAGTTCTCAAACTTATCTCATTATAAGACCATCTGTGGATCTGTAAAAACAAACAGAAAGAACAAACCAAACAACAAACAAAAAATATGGTTGGGTCCAACCACAGACCTGCTCTATCAGGAAGTCAATGGGAGAGATATAGAAGCTGATTTTTAAGAGCTCTTCATTTATTTCTTTTTCTTCTTATTATTTTATTTTTTTTTAATTTATTTATTTGGGGGAGCAGCGTACAGAGAGGGAGAAGCAGGTTCCTCGCTGAGGAGAGAGCACGATGAGGGGCTGCATCCCAGGACCCCAGGATCATGACCTGAGCCAAAGGCAGACACTTAACCAACTGAGCCACCCAGGCGCCCCTCCACTTATTTCTGATGCACAGTAGAAAATTGTTGCGATTTTTAAATTCCCCTCCCCATAGTCACAGAGCCAGATACTAATTATTACCCTGATGACTCAGGAAAGTCATACTCTTGGTAATTTACTTGTGGAAATGGAAAAAAAACAAACAAACAACTATCTGTTTTGGTTTTTTTTTTAAATAAAATAGTGTTTCTATGAAGAAAGAAGAGTACTAACAAAAATGGTCAGGAACTAATTAATTTTTAGCATTATTAACCTGACATTTAAAATAATGTAAGTGTCAGCATATTAATAGAAATACAAAGTTAACTGAAAGCAGTAGAAAAACAGAATTATGGAAGCAGAAAATTGAATATAATATTTGAAAGAAATTTTTGAGAAAGAAAATTTGAGAACATTTTTCATAATATAAGGATTAAATTAAAATGATGAGAGGCAAAAGAGACAAAATGATACAGCAAATATATAAAAGTTAGTATCAATATATTCAATTTAAGAAAGATTAGAAGCAAATAAACAAAAAACAATAATCAAACATATGACTAAAAAGATGTTCTAAATTGAAAAGAGAACAGGTTTTTACCTCAGGCAAAAAAATAACTATAAGGGCCCCTGGGTGGCTCAGTGGGTTAAAGCCTCTGCCTTCGGCTCAGGTCATGATCCCAGGGTCCTGGGATAGAGGCCCGCATCGGGCTCTCTGCTCAGCGGGGAGCCTGCTTCCTCCTCTCTCTCTCTGCCTTCCTCTCTGCCTACTTATGATCTGATCTCTCTCTCTGTGTCAAATAAATAAATAAAATCTTTAAAAAGAAAAAAAAGAACTATAAGATATCCATACCTTAGACACATGATGCAAACATTTAAAACATTTTAAGATTAAATAATTTTAAAAATATAAACAGATAAAAGAACAGGTTATCTACAACTTACAGAAACTGAGGTGATCTTAAAATTCCCCATAACACTAAATATCAGAATTTGATAAAATGATCTTATGGACCTTATGCTTGAATAATTTAACATTCATTTCATATGTAGAAGCCACAGAAAAATCTCCTCAGATATATAAGAACAATAACAACAGAAAAATAAACTACCCATTGAAGTTTCTGGAAAACTTTCTTAAGAATATATTCCAGAGGATGAGGTGCCTGGGTGGTGCAGTCGGTTGGGTGTTCTACTCTTGGTTTCAGCTCAGGTTGTGATCTTGGGTTCATGGGATCCAGCCCCATGTGGGACTCTGTGCTCAGCACAGAGTCTGCTTGAGGCCGCTACTTCTTTTCCCTGCTTATTCTCCCTAAANATTAAAAAAAAAAAAAAAAAAAAAAAAAGAATATATTCCAGGGGCTCCTGACTGGCAATTAAGGCATCCCACTCTTGATTTCAGCTCAGGTCATGATTTTTGGTCATGAGATCAAGTCCCTTCCTCAGGCTCCTCACTGAGTGTGGAGCCTGCTTAAGATTCTCTCTCTCCCTCTCCCTCTGCCCCTTGCTCATGTTCACTCTCTCTCTCAAAAAAATAAATAAAGTTATAGTAAACACTATAATCATTAAATAAAGACAATAATTTCTATAACTATAGTGAAAAACTTGAGTGAAAATACCATAAATAACTTTAAAATTAACATTTCACAATATTTGTGGAAATTTATAATTCTTTATTAAACTTATAAAATTTTATAACTGGGTGTAACAGGGGAAAAGAGTTCTCAAACTCCAAATTTCAAATTTTATAAAATGAAAAGTCATATCTTTTCTTTTCTGCTTTGATTTTATAAAGAAATATTTGTGTTGATTTTAAAGACTTAAACATTCACGGAATGTGACTGGAAAATAACAAACAAAACATCATATCATAAAAAGACCACAAGGAAAATAGAAAAGGGTTTACAAAACAAAAAGGAAATACTCCATTAAGATGACAGAAAAACAAACCTCACCAATAGCAATGAATAAAAATAATTTAACCTCTTTCAATAAAGGACAAGGCAATTTGTTTAATGAGCAAATTCATTTGTATGTTGCTTACAAGAGATACAGGAAAGCCAAAATGATACAAATAGTTGACTGAATATTCGATAATGATTTAAAAGGCAAATATAAATCGATAACAGACATGGTTACAAGAAAATGCAACAAAGTAAAATTAGTGGCAAACAGACTAAAGAACAAGAAGGACCATAAATAATATTTTGATAAAAGAATTCACAATGAAAACAAATAGTGCTATGTGCAAGAATAAATTGATCCCCCTCCCCAAAAAAGTAGTGTTATAAATTAATATTGCTATTCATAAGTTTGGGGCAAATGTTATCAAAAATTAACAAAAAATTTGATTAATGTAATGCTAATAGATTAAGAAATAACCATTGATAGATTAAAAGTAAATATTGAACTCTAGAAAATATATTTACATATGGTCATGAAACATACTGAAATTCTCAACAAATTCTAAATAACAGAAGTTTTTAGGCAATATTTGACCATTATATAGACATAGCCAAACTTAAAAGCAAAGTTGTAAAAATAAACATACGATTGTCTTGATACGTACTTAAATATTTTTACACAACTGAGACAATTAAGGGAAAAAAATAAATGCAATCTAATTTGATAAAAATAAGGATATTAATATCAAGATACCTAGGGTGCAACCAAAGTTACATTCGGAAACAATTATGTAGACTGATGGGATTGTATTGTTTAAAACAATGACAACTAAGCATTCAACCAAAAAGTCTGAGATTTTTAAAAATCTGTTTTAGGAGAAAATAACCAAATAAAAACCTAGCCAATAACTTAGAAAAAAAAATAAAAAGGGAATTAATAAATGAGTCTGAGAACTAATTCTTGGGGAAAAGTAAAATAAAACATCCTAAATAGACAAAATTTCATTTAAATTCTACTCAAGAAATTAAAAACCAAGCAAATAATGTCAGAAATCAAAAAGGGGACATAATAAAAACTGAATTCATAGTAAACTTTTTAATTCTCAGGGCTTTTTTTTGTTCATTTTACTTATTTATAACCTAGCACACACATACCCTAACACTTCATAGGTGTAGCAGCCTCTCATAAATATTTGTGGAATGAATGAATATGGAAGATATTAAAAATTATAAGAGGACACTTTGCATAGCTGTGTACTCATTAACTCTAAGAAAAAGTTTCAGTTTCAAAAAGTTTTATCCTTAGTTCTTTCAATCTTTTGAAGGTTAAATACTTTTTATTTGTCCTAGGACATATAAAATATGGAAAACTTTCTAGTTCTTTAATGAAAGTAGTAAAATACTAATGAAATTGGACAAAAATAGAAAGAAAAAAGAAAAACTATCACAAACCTACACAAACACAAAAAAGCAAAGTAGGCACACAAGTGAGAACAGGATCATTTATCTGCAATGGAAAAAACATTAATAAGGTGCTAGCAAACCTAATTAAAATATTAAAAAGATGGTTCACCATCTTAAAGTAGGGTTTCTTCCAAGGATGCAAACCTAACTTAATACAAGGTTGAATAGCCTCTGGTTATGAGCAGGACCTTGAGATCCAAGCAGCTCTTGATTCAATTCCCTATTCTCTCACTTAGTTGTGATATGACATTGAGCAAATAACTTAACCTCTCTGTGCCTTAATTTCCTCATCTGTCAAATGGGAATAATAATAGTATTAATCTTAAAGAACCAATTGGAAAATTTAAATGTTATGTAAAATGCTGAGCATGGCATCTGGTGTCTATCAGTGTTACTATTATTATTATTATTATCATCATGATCATCATCATCATCGCTATCATTACTATTTTATTTAATAATCTTAGGAGCCATCATTGTCCAATTTTTATTCCAGGGTGTAATGTGTACAACTGCTACAATGTTGTTTTATAGTATTTTCATTAGCAACATGATTAAAGAATATCAAAGGAGGGGAGGAATCATGTGTATTATATAATAAGTGAAAATATGTCTAATTCCAATTTTCTCCTTTCCGCAGGCCCAGGAAAGCTTTTCCTTGAGGTAGGTGTGTGTAATTCATTCATGGCCCATGCTTGAGTCTCATCTGGGAAAAGCTGAAGCTCTGGAGGACATCCACGCCTTTGGCCCTATGATACACTACAGTCCTGATGTACTTACACTTCATGTGGGAAGATTTTGTCAGCTAATATCTGGTAACGCTGGAAATAAAGTCATGGATGAGCTATTTTCCAAAATCCAGTGGTGGATTTGGAGATGGCACTGTCCCCATGATTTTAATGTGTGACTGTATTTCCTAAGGAAACATAGCAAGTGGAGGTGGGAGATAACTAGCAAATGTCCCACTTTGTTCCCAAGGCACAAGGAAGGGCTATGATTTTCTCTTTTAAGTTCTGTGCTTGCTTTTACTGTATGGAGTAAATTCATCCCACCCCTTACTTTAAAATACGAAATGAAAATCAAATTATCCTTTCCATTATTGTAAATAGTTGTGCAAATGAAAAGATTGTCTTCTTCTGGGAACCCCACAGCCCACCAAGGAATCCTATGAAGTGATACAGTAAGAAAAACTTACCTGATACAGAAAGAAAAAAAATCTCAGACTTTGATTTATCACCATTGTGCTCACTACTATGACACGGCCCAGGAGCGCCAGAATTTCGCTGCCGCCCAAAACTACACTGCAGTCACTGAAAGGCAGCTGGAACTGGTGACCTGTCCAAAGACAAGAGAATTGATCAGGAAGTGGAGAAATGCCACCTCATAAATGTCATCCAACCACATTTAACAACCACCAAGAGTTTACGCTGATCAACTGTATTTGCTATGATAAATACACCTCTTTCACAATGTTGAGACCACTGAATTTCTCCTGGACTAAAACATGCTTCAGTGCAATTGCCTCCTTAGGAACTCGTAGCCTTAGGAACTCTGCCATGGTCATAAAATTCTCCTAGAGATGGACATCAACGTCAGATTTACATTAAGAACAAGCAGCTCTCAGAATAAAACTTCCAGCAACTGCTCTGACTTCAGAAACTGATCTGGATGTCCAACAGAAGGACACCCATAAAATTTATGGGAGACAGCTGAAAATGGAAGAAAGCATTAAAAATAATTAAATTTGTATAAGTGTTTACTATTCAAAAATATTATTATATGCTGTTTGAAAATTTTGCTGTTATGTTCATAGACCTTAAAAAAGACAATTCTATTCAAAAATTACTTTTAAAATTGAAATTTTTAAAAGATAAAACTAATATATACTTGTGTACATCAAGAAAGGTTAAAAGATTACATTCATTATATAAACTATTAGGAATGGAATATTTTTGGCACATTTTCACATACCTTACTCAGTTGCTTAGTTGACTCTGTCTCTAATACAATGTCCAGAACCAGAGGAATGTATTTTTTAATTAAAATTCTACATTAAAAAAATGTGAAATCATTGACATTTTCACGAAACATTTCTTTGTGAAAGAGGTAAGGAAGTATCCTTTCTAAATGCTCTGTCCAAGTAATTTCTGCTAGATGAAATATACTCTCAAATCCAATTTATTTTATACTGGGGTAAATATTTCGGCCCAAATATTTTCACAGGCACTGCCTTTTTGCTTCCATTTAGAGTAGTTTCCTTCAACAAATATTTTTATAAGACAACACTTGTCAAATAAGTCGTCTCTATTTATGATTTCCCTGAAAGTTTTACCAAATTTAGATGCTGTGGAATTGTAGGTTTTCTCAATTTTATTTCATTGCAATACAGGACATAAATGCATTCAATTAAAAGTAGGAGATTTGTCAACCAATTCTTCCTGCAAATCTGATATTCCAATGCTTTTATGCAATTTCATAACTAATTTCTTTTAATTTGTTCAGCTTCCCATTGCTTTTGTAGCAAATGTCTTCCCCTTTGGCAAGATAATGTCTTCCATAATTTCACTTTGCTAAAAGCTTCAACCAGAAGTCTTTGCTTTTCTTGCCATACCATTTGATGAATACTTTGCTTAAAAATTTCCAGCTGATTTTGAAGAAAATGCAACCAAAATTTGGAGAAATCCTTTACAAAAATATTAGTATCTTTGTAGGCCATTAGGGCTGATTAACAAAGTAGTTATTGAAAGGCTTCAACATTGCTAACATCTTATTGATGAGAAGCTAGAAGGAGAGAAAGAGCATACTACTTGGCCGAACATTTTTTTATTTAATATTAGTTCTACCAATATTATTTATTCCAACTGTGTACTTTTGAAAATATGTACAGTTTTGAAAATTGTAGCTTCTATTTCAGTTGGTAGAATATTACAATTTCTTTGGGTGAAATTATGAATTTTGTGTACACTACAACCAATTCCCAAAACATTTCTCCTTCACAGGTTCCTTCACTTAGTGAGAACGTTGTTACGATGCTGATGTGCTCTACAAAATTTTCTATTCATATTATCACCACGAAAACTAATGCTCCAATCTCAGTGTTCCACTTTCAACATTCATAACGATATCATATGTTTTACTTTTGAGAGAATAAATTCCAAAGCTTTACTTTGATTCCAGCAACCATATGGGGGGAAAAGAAAAGAACGATTATTGGAATTACTGATTTTCAATTTGAAGCATCTGCTGATACAAAACTGATGTCCTTTAAACTTGAGAAGTTCTGCTCCTAATGGAGCCACAGCATTTTCCGCTATCACTTCCAGCTTCATGCATGCACAAACACTTGGAATTGAAAATGGACAGCATTAACTTCAACCAACAGTCAATGGATCCAAATGAAAACTCATGCTTCCAAGAGTGATGTGTGGACACACCTTATGTGACAGCAAAGGTAAAGTTGTCCTTTTGGGCACAGTGTTCCTAATATAATAATTTTGGGTTGATACTGCTGGCTTACATTTCATCTCTTCAGTGATATCACATGGGCTTGGTGATGAGTGGAAAATTAAGTATGTATTTTTTTAATTAAATATGCACTTTCATTTCTTGAGGTCATTGATGCCAGAAGGATTTATTGCTAAATTCAAAGAGTATTACCAAACAATATGATACTTAGCTACAGATTTATAATCAGTAGATGACATCACTGTAGCAAGAGCATTTAAGCTACTTGCTACACATTTATAACCTGAACTGCTCAGCTTTGTATATATATAAAACTCTTGCTTCTAGGATCCTGGTGGTTTTATGAACCTCAAAGTCCCCACAGGTTGCAACATAACTGGCTATTACATCAAGGAGCTGGCAGAAGAATAGCATCTAATACATGTACTACTTCAACTGCCATCAGGACAAAAGGAGATAGCTGCCCATACCTGAATGCCCTACACATTCTCCTGAAATCTAGAAAGGATGAGAGAAAATGGAAAGGATAAGGAGAGAGGCTTTTGCTGGTCATCTGCCAGTGCATATGTTTTATGCTTACTGCCAGGAAGAAAATGACAGGAGCTGGCAATAAACTAGCAGTCTACCAGAGGCATCCTGACTTAGTTTTATACAATTATCAACAGTAATGCTTGAAAAACCTAAAATATTTGGACATATGACAACTGAATAGGATCCTGGGACCAAAAGGTGAATCAAGAGTCTTCTTTGCACACAGGGATGATCCCCCTTCTAATGGCACCACTTGTTTAGGGACCATTTGCTGAAGACAGGCCTTTGGGTTTTTTGGAGATGAAATGGTCATCAAAATACGATCCCCCTGCTCTGTGTCTGCCCGCTTTGCATTGTTCCATTTTGCAAAGCATGCAGTTTTTCAGGCCGTTCTCACAATGAACTCCTTTGATTCAGACATGATTCAGGAAGCACAGCATCCCCTCTGCCACCAGTTTTTGAGACTCTTCGGAACCTTCGGCCAAGGGCAGCGAACACAGGAGTTCACAGTGGGCAGCTCCTCTGCTGGTGTTGTTTCGAGAATACCAGCGTTTCTCAGCATCCATGGGGCAGGCCGGCGGCCGTAGGTAGGCTTTCTCACTGAGCCTCTTCTCCTGATGCCACTCAGCAGCTCTGAGAGCAGCGAAAGCCACAGGAATGTCAGGGTGATTATTGGCCAATGTCAAACTTACTTTGCAGCAGAGGCCCTTTAAGTTCAGGAGACAGATTTACCTTTCTTATGGCCTTAATAGAATTAAGCAAATCAGCACTTCCTGCTGAAGGCGGGCTGCACAGCCACCAAGCTAGCAGTATCATTAAAAAACCACATGTGTTTAAAATAAAATTGTTTCTAACAGTAAGTCTCAAAGACCTGCTCTTCAGGCCTACTTTTTGATTTTTAAGATTCTGTCAAGCTGTGACGACTTTAACCTTATTCTTTGAAACACTCTCCTTTTCCCTCTCTTCCTCTGTTCATCTATTAAATTGAATTTCCTCTAATGAAAAGAGAAATAGAATATATTCAAAATATACTTGAGGATCAAACTGGTGCCACTTTTTTCTTCCTCATAAGACTTTTGCACCCTATTTTAATCAGCAGTCCGAGTATGATTCCTATCCCAAATAGAAAACACTGGCTTTCTCACTGCTCTTGGTTCACATAAGTTGCCATTCTGCAGGTATTGTCATATTTTCCTAAGAACTGACCCTTGAGCTTTCTGTTTACTCTTCATTCCCATGCTGTCTCCCCAGTCTGACCCTTAAGAATCTTGTCTCTGTAAGAATGAACCCAAATTTCCACCTTTACTAGCCTAGCGTTGCAAGTGTGTAGAGCCAGAATGGCTGGTCAATGCCAGGGAGTATCTACTAGGTACACTCGGTCAAATTTAACCTCTATGACTCAGTTTTTCATCTGTAAAATGGGGCCAGTGATTGTTCTCAGAGAGCTGTTGTGAGGATTAAATGACTTATACATAAAGCACTTCAGAGGTGATTGGCCATCTCTTCAACTTTAGGAAATCAAGTAGGGCAGAGACATGATCCATTTATAGTCAATGTAGAGGAGCTTTGAAATTTGCTTAAGGTAACTCTCTTAGCATGATACAGCCATAGTTATTAGTTTGATTGACCTAAGACCAAAATAATGTTCCTGAAAGAGACATGAATTCCTCATGTAGATGAGATCCTGGTCTTCAGTCCTCAGGGTTTGGGACATATGTTTGATTTCAGATGTGACAGGAAAAAACCATCTTCACTCCAGAATGCACAACTTGTACAAAAATTGGAACTTTTCTCTATATTTCATTCAAGTAATGTATCTCATAGTGATCGATATTTTTTGAACACTTCAGCCATAGATGTTCAAAATTATTTTGGAAAGGTGCTACTAAATACACATCTATCAGATTTTTTTTTTTACTTTACTCGCACATGTACAACAAATTTGATGGCCCAAAAACATCCTTTAAATCTACTTTGTAAGTCACACATATTATAATTTTTTAAAGAAAAGTTATATGACTTTTTAGAACCAAAGTCTTTAATAGTAAATTTAGGATAATTATATTAGGACCCAAGTTAATCTCAAGGTGTGAGAATGTAGATTAAAGTACCCCGTAACCAGTCCAAATATGAGATACTAAATTGCATGGTTGGGGTCTCACGTTTCAGGTGTGTGTTGGGGGGAGGTGAAGTGTCGGGAATGAGCCGCAATCCCTGTACCAAGGGATGAAAGATGACTCCAAACTTCGCTTTGAAAGAGAGGAGAAGGCAAGAGGGTCAGTGCTCAGAGATGAAAACTCTCGCTCTTCTTTGCTCCTGCTTTTACCGGTCCTTCAGGATCATCACAAATCCTTATCACTGTTTCTCAAGGACGTGATGTGTGACACAGGGTCTTACAGGAACTGGGAGGATCTGTTTACCTGAAAGATAGGATATGCTAATCTGCGTGTTCTAAGAGTTCTGGCTAAACATAGCCTAAGGGACAATGCATACATCTCTTAGATCCTCACAGGCGGCTGTTTGGGCTAAGAACGCTTAGGGAGGGTAACTCCCCTCGGTATCCCAAAGGCAGAGTGGTCGCGCAGGCCTCGGCATTCCAAAGGCCCATGCCCTTCCCTGAAACCTTCCCGACCCTCTGCAGCCTCCGTGTTACATTTTAGCAAGCCAGGTATTATGGGTGATTTCATGCTCTGCAGTAACCCCCACAGAGAAGGGCACTTGTTCATGGAAATTCAAACTACAATTGCTAGCCTGTTTATCTATACCCATTCCCCAAGTTAGAGTCTGCTGTCACCTTTAATGGATAATGATAATTGTTATCAATCATTAATCACCTATAGTTTTCCTAAATTGGGATAGGTGCTCAAAACACCTATCCCTAGACTCATAATGTTAGCCCTATAAATGTCTGTGGCCTTCTGGGGAGGGCTCACTCTGTCCTTGAGTTTGGCTAGTTTTCACCAGTAACTCTCTTTGCCTTTCCTTTGTTCACATCCAAAAAGTCTGAAGGGCTGGTCCTGACAGAAGATAGACACACATTCCTGAGAAATTTCAATCTGTTCTTTACTCCATGTTATCAGGTGACTGAACACAAATTTAAACTATTAAGAGGCTGAGCATGAATAATGCTGTGTCCCGTAGTCCAACTCAGTCCAGCTATGGTTGTCCCTGAGCATGGGTCTCACTGCCCGACCTTCTTCATTTCCCTTCCTTTCTGGACTGTAACTCTTCTTCAAAAGTCCTTATGCTTCCCTTGTACTCTGATAGCTTGTAAGTTTTTACAGCTTCCTGAAATGAGTCATAGCATTTTTATCTCCCACCAGTTTCTTCTGCCAAATATTTGGAAAAGGGAACTAGGACTCTGAGAATGAGAGACCATGAAAGTCATCAGGATAGGCTTCTGCTTTAGTTCACTACGTGTTTTTACTTTCTTTTTTCTTTGTATATTTGTCTGTCTATTTTTTGTCTTAAAAAAAAGTTTCAGGAAACCTGAGTTGGTTGAGTGTCGGACTCTTAATTTTAGCTCAGGTCCTGATCTCACAATCGTGAGATTGAGTGCGGAATAGGGCTCTGCACTGGGTGTGAAGCCTGCTTAAGATTCTTTCTCTCTCTCTCTCTCTCTCTCTCTCTCTCTCCTTTTGCCCTCCCCCCTACCCACTTGCTCTCTTTCTCTTAAAAAAAAAAAAGAAAAGTTCATCTCCTGCCAATAGAATTCAATAGTTCTTCATAAAAGATACATATCATCCTGAAAGCACAGCTTTGGATCTTACTAAATAGGCAGAGAAACTGTTTCTTCCCCAAACTGGAGCTTCATTAAAACTTCTCTTCTACTAACTTCTTTTAATGTGGAGAATCACTATTCTGGATCTGGATACTTCTTCCCAATCCCTGTTCATTTGTTTCATTACATCAAAACAGAGTCTTGTAATGGAAAACTGCACCTGTAATCCTCACATTAACATTCTGAACTAAGCACCTAGTCTTAAATATGAAGACTTGTTAAATTTATTAGAATTTCATGCTAGATCACTAGCAGAAGTAGAAATGATTTATTGACACAAAGTCAATAGAATGAACAAAGTTTTTTTTGTTTTTTGGGGTTTTTTTTAAAGATTTTATTTATTTATTTGACAGAGAGAGAGAGAGATCACAAGTAGGCAGAGAGGCAGGCAGAGAGAGGAGGAAGCAGGCTCCCCGCTGAGCAGAGAGCTCCATGCGGGGCTCTATCCCAGGACCCTGAGATCATGACCTGAGCCGAAGGCAGAGGCTTTAACCCACTGAGCCACCCAGATGCCCCATGAACAAAGTTTTTACACAGGAAATAGCATCAAAATATATTCATAGGCAAAGCTTAAAATATCTGAAATTCTAACAATACGCAGAAAAATTATGGCCAGCAATGCTAATACTGTTATTATAACAACGCCACATCAATTACCACAACCACCATGTGATTTGAGACCACCTCAGAGATCAAGGGACGCCGTTAGCCTAGAGTTACTAAAGGAAACCTCCCTCTCCTGATCAGGCTCCGATCCCTTACTATCTCGTGGCCTGCTGCCTTGTTGTTCTCTTATCTCCTGCTTCCTGAACTGGCCCCGGGTCCCAATCATCACAAGCTGAATTACAGAAGCCAGGTCTCTTCTAAATATCAGCCTTCAAGGTATTTTCAGAGAAATAGTATAATAGAAAATTGTTGAGAAATAATAGTTAAAATTAAGTTATAGTCTCTGCAAATGGAAAAACTAACTCTGGGAATTTTATTGAGCTAAACTTGCCTTATCAGGGATGTGGCTTGAGATAGAAATCTGACATACTGGTTTAAACCTTTATCAAAGTAGGGCTTCTATTAAAATTCTGGGTGTTTACACAGAGAAAATGAAAGCACTGATTAAAAAAGATATCTGCACCCCTATATTCATTGCAGCATTATTTATAGTAGCCAAGGTATGAAAGCAAACTAAGTGTTCACTGATAGATAAATGAAAATAGATAGATGATAGATAGATAGATAGGTAATATAGATACATATACATACATACAATAGAACATTACTCATCCATAAAAAAGAATGAAATCTTGCCATTTGCGACAACATGGATGGACCCAGGGGTGTTAGGTTAAGTGAAATAAGACAGTGAAAGACAAGTACCATATGATTTCACTTACATGTGAAACCTAAACAAACAAAACAAATGAACTAACAAACAAAATCAGAAATAGAGTAATAAATACAGAGTACAAACGGGTGGTTGCCAGAAGGGAGGGGGGTGAGAAGGGTGGGCAAAATTGGTGAAGGGGATTAAGTGGTATAAACTTCCAGTTATAAAATAAGTAAGTCACAGAGATGAAAAGTACAGCTTAGGGAATGTAGTCAACAATATTGTAATAAGAGTGTACGGTGACAGACAGCAACTACACTTACTGTGGTGAGCACTGCATAACATATAGAATTGTTGGATCAGTATGTGGTACACTTGAAACTAATATAACATTATATGCCAGCTATAACCTGATGATAACATTTTTAAAATAAAAAATAAAATAATACAAAAAATTCTTATGTGAGCACCTAACATGTAAGTAGTCAAAGGTCATTTTTGGATTTTCTCTCAAGACAGTCTCCTATCTTTAGGATCTCAACAAAAAGAGTTATCAAATTCCTGTTAAATTATTTTAGTTTTCATTAATACATGCATACATTCTTCAGTGAACATATTTAATTCATACGAAGCTAAATAACATAAGATCAAGCTTTAAGACCATTCTTGGCAATCGCTATGGATAATTGCATCCTATATTTCTTCCATCTGTGTGGCTTTTACAGGGCCTTCACAAACTCAAGATGAGTCAATTATGTTTAACTGTTTTCTATTTTGGAGCTACTGCTTGGCGATTCTGCTGCAGCCAGGGGGAGCCAGCAAGACCCTTCGAAGCAGCAGGCATCTTGCCACATGGGGTCCTATAGTAGGAGCCCACGGCCTAGCAGAAACATGTCTGTGCCTAGCCCTGCAACGCCAAGATTTCCTATGACCCCAGATGTCCTCCAAATTAAGAGCAGTTTCTCTGGTTTATGCATTACTATCTCAAAAATTTTAATACATATTTGACAGCAGCCTAAAACAGCAATAGAGATTTGTGGAAAAGCCAAGAGAGTCTAATCCAGAAGTCTTCATTTCTTATTTACATAAAAGTTCCCCTGCATTTTGAAATCACTTATTATATTCTTCTATCTTGAATACAATACCCTATTCTGGTTAAACATAAAGTATTTTTAACATTGTTTTAAAGAGTTTGCATTACTCAACTCTAGTAGTGTGAAATTTTGAAGACATTCAGAAGAGAAATTAAGTACTTTTCAATGGTTAGACTCAAATCAGGTACTTTGGAAGATACAGTTCTGTGAAATCTTAACACTTGTTTAAATCCCAAAAGCCTGAAGATAAACAGATTGCTGAGGAGGAGAGGCTGGACTGAGCCTGGAGCTCAAGGATTATCCTAAAGTGAGAGTGGCCAAAGTCAAAAGACAGGTACAGGAGTCAATTGTCCCTCAGTGGAGGAGAAAAAAAAACCTTGATCAGAAAAAGGAATATTTAGGAAAAGGCAGGACAGATAAGTTTGGCAGAGGAATAGACACTGACCTTTCTTTTTGTGTGTGAAAGAACTTGAGAAATCACAATCAATTCCACGAGAGAACATGAAGAAGAAAGTCAAGTGCACTGTAAAAGAAGTTTAAAATAGAATTAGTTGACTCATTGGTTGCAAAAGTGATCATCTATCTGCTCCTGTTTCTCTTGAATTCACTACCCAAACAAAATATATATGAAAAATCTAATATATGCCAAATTTCAAAAGTACTCCAATCTAAACATATTGATTGATTTCTTTTTCATTTTGGGAAGTTATCATTGCTAATTGCTGCAACACAGGTAGACCATTAGCTAACTCAAACCTAGACACCAGAAACAGAGCACTCTGTCTAGACCAAAGAGGAAAGTCAAGCTGCCACCCATGGCCCTTGGAATACTAGAGGTTCAAGTTCTGTACCACTGACAAGAAAGGCTTGCAGGTACCTTTTCTTACAAGATGCCCATGGTCATTCCTTCCTTCCTCACCAACACATCTATTCAAATGTTTTAAACTTTCATTCACTGGTGTTTGTTACAACTCAGTTTTGCCCATCTTACATTGACCCAGCTAAATCACTTCTCATTTACAAATGTCATTTTTCATCAACTACCTGATGAATAATGATTTTGGATCTGTTATCTGGTAATTTGGCTAGTTGCCTGGCAAAAAATCATCGGCCTCAGCCAAAGCAGTGATGCATAATATCTGAGTGGGTCTGGAAGTAGTAACAGCTCTTTGCTCAGAAGAGAACATCTGGGACTCTTTCATGCAATGTTTAAAATTTTTTTTTTAATTTTACTGATATTTAATTTACATACAATAATGTTGACCTTTTTAAAGTGTACAGTGCAATCAATAGTATTAATATATCTACAGAGTTTTGCAACCATTATTACCATTATCTAATTTTAGAACATGTTTATCAAGCC
This sequence comes from Ailurus styani, assembly GCA_002007465.1. Lineage (NCBI taxonomy): Eukaryota > Metazoa > Chordata > Mammalia > Carnivora > Ailuridae > Ailurus > Ailurus styani. Next base: position 2,974,819 of record LNAC01000160.1, read on the forward strand.
CAAACAGATAGCTTGTACCTATAGTCACTCCCTATTTCCACCTTCTACTCTAAGTCCTACATAACCACCAATCTACTTTCTTTCTTTATATACTCGTCTATTCTGGACATTCCATATAGATGGGGCCATATACTATGTGGTCATTTGTAACTGGCACGTTTCATCCCTGTTGTAGTATATCAGTAGTTAATTTCTTTTCATTGACATAATATTCTATTGTCTGGATATACCATACTTTATTAGTTGATGGAGATTTCCATTTTTTTGCCTATTATGAATAACATAGATATGAACATTCATGTACAGATTTTTGTGTGGACGTATGTTTTCATTTCTTTTGAGTAGCTCCCTAAAAGTGGAATGGCTGGGTCTTATGGTAGCTCTATGTGTAATATTTTGAGTAACCACCAAACTGTTCTTCAAAGTGGCTGCATCATTTTACATTTTCAATCCTTATCAACCCTTGCTAATATCTTTTTTTTTTTTTTCCATAGCCATTCTGGTGGGTATGAAGTGGTACCTCACTGGGGTTTGCTTTGCGTTGCATATTTGATTTGTATGACTAATGAAGTTTAGCAACTTTTCAATTGCACATTGGAAATTTTTATATCTTCTTGAAGGAAGTCTATGCAAATTCTTTGCTTTTTAAAAATCGGGTTGTTTGTCTTTTATTATTGAGTTGTAATAGTTCTCTATATATTCTGGGTACAGGTCCCTTATTAGATACAAGATATGCAAATAGTTGATTCCAGCCTGTGGGTTTTCTACTTTTTTCATAAGATCTTTTGAAGCACAAGAGTTTTTAATATCAATTAAGTGCACCAGTCAATCTTGTTTTTAATCAAATCATTGCCAAATCCAAGGACACAATGCTGATTTTATCTGTTCCCTGTTAAAAAGGGAAAGGGACCCAGTTGTAAGGCACTGGCTATCTATACACCATGACTTCTCACAAACATCAATCCTTGCATAACTTTAATAAATGACCTTAAGAATGTCCGGGCCTAGGTTCTCCTCCCACTGCCTTGCCACCCAAAAGTCCCCAGGCACAGAGGAGCAGGGCAAGAGGAGATCTTGTTGAAGTAAACAATTAGGAAAAAAGCCTTACTAAGAGGATGTCCAGCAAGGTGATCAAGGGTGAGTTGAGGGTGTGCAATGATAGAATGTTGCTGTGGCAGAAAATGATGCTCCCTTCGCACATTTATCTTGACAAGGAGACATAAGAGTAAAGGGTTTCTCTGCTTCCTACAGGTGGAATTACAGAGAGGAGGACAATGGACTCTAGTAAGGTATATATGTGGGATGACTTCATAGCAATGACATAATTAATAATTATACAATATAAGCCTCTGGTAGGAGTCCTAATTTTGAGAAGTAATTTCAACCTTTTGGAAAGCACTGATGACTTCACAGCTTCTCACTGGCCCTAGGACAGATGAATGGAAAGAGAAAGTAAAGGGCGTTGCAAAAATTCTTATTTGCCAAAGCTGGTCTATGTCACCAGTACCCAATGACTTCTACCTCCCAAATCTCATGTAAATGGCCCTTATCAGCAGAACCTGAACTATATCAGATTCCTTTCGTTAAGGAATTCTGGAAAATTCAGTTACCAGGCTTCTAGACCTTGTGATACAGGGAGACAGAGGCAGGGTGGAATGGATAATATTTGCCAAAGACAATATCCAGCATAGAAATGTTGGGAGGAATCATCATTACTGATATCAAATATGGAATATAAAGAACAACTTAGAGTAGGTCTCAGAGAATGTGAAGGAAAAAGAACAAATAGAAACATATGAAGGGGGCGCCTGGGTGGCTCAGTGGGTTAAAGCCTCTGCTTTCGGCTCAGGTCATGATCTCAGGGTCCTGGGATCGAGGCCCGCGTCGGGCTCTCTGCTCAGCAGGGAGCCTGCTTCCCCCTCTCTCTCTGCCTGCCTCTCTGCCTACTTGTAATCTCTCTCTGTCAAATAAATAAATAAAATCTTAAAAAAAAAAAAAGAAAAGAAAAAGAAACGTATGAAGGACCATGTAGTAAATGTAGATGGCAGAGCCTAATGATTGAGTATGTACACATTGGACATTACTGAGGGGTGAGAAATAAGATTGAAGAACATAATACATTTCCAATTGTATAACAGAAGCTAATTTTCCTCATTTTCTTCATCTGAGTGTGTAGATTGAAATTCATAAAATAAAAAGAATTCACTCCTAGATGAGTTCTGGCAAAATTTGACAATTTCAAAGATATTTTAAAAAACAGCAATAAACATGCCTGAGAAGGATTTTAAAATATAGATTATTAAATAAATATAGATTATTAAATTTTAAAATATAGATTATTAACATAGAGATTATAGAAACTTCTACACTACAAATGAATGTGTAAATTTACACACTAAAAATTTCTATAGTTGTCATTATCTTGATAAGAAAACTACTTGTCACATATAGTTAAAAGGCAGAGACTATTGAAACTAGTTAATTTTAGTTTTGTCTGATATACACAGTTCCTTTAGGTTAAATTGTCAAACATTTCTCTTTCAGGTACGATTTCTCCCTTTTCAAGGATTCTTTTTTTCCTCCTTTTCCCTCAAATGGTATGTAGTTCCAGAAAAAGCATCCATGTCCTCATGACAGGACGGAGGTCAGAGACTGGCTTCTGATCTGTATCAACCCTTACTTGCTCCACGGGAAAGTAAGGTCTTTGTTCTGTTTTGTTTTTTACCTGATTGCTGGGTATATTGCATTGGTTTTACCTAATAGTTGCGGTTTTCAGCTGCTGCTTCTTTTTTTAAAATTTAAATTCAATTAGCCAACATATTAATTAGCCTCATTAGTTTCAGATCAGGGTATTGTGCAGACACCTGGAGCTGAAGTCTCTTGGTACCTTGACCTTGGTATAGCCTCAGTTCAAGAGATCCTTGCATTATGCAGCCTCCCAATCTAGAATTCAAGCCTTTTCTGGTCAACACTCTTAACCCTGTTGTTTCTTCCCCCAGTCAAGAGTTCCCTAAATGCCAAACAAAGGCAGAAATGGAAATCTAGGATCTAGCTTGAGGATATCTGTCTAGATACTTCCGTAAGGTATCTTTACTATACCATTTGACTGACACCACTCTTCTTATAGGAAATGCTGGTTTTTCTTTTAGAAAATGCTCAGAAGTTTTCTGTTTTTCAGCTTTTGGTCTACTCCTTCGAAAGGGGAACACTTAAGCTTTTTGCTGAGGAATTTCTTTTAAAACCTCCCATCTATTTCTACTGTGCCAATTCCATGATTTGGTGAGAACTGACCCTAAAGTAGGACTAAAGAATGCAAAAGAAAAGAACAAATAGAAAAATCTAATAATTCCTTACTTCTTACAAAACTTCTTCTTTTCTATTTGGTGGAACTTACCTTATGTAAAATCATGCTCCTCACTCTATTTTGGTTTATAGTAAAACACAGCAATCAGGCTTCAAGATTCACTCTGAAAGCTAAAGGGAAAATTTTGGAATTTATTGAAAGTCATCAAAGCCTTCATTTGAACACTAGTTCCTTCTTGCCTTTCTTTATTTTCTTTTCATTTTACTTTTTAATTTTATAAAAAGAAAACATAGGTTAATTTTTTGGTAATTAGAACAATTAGCGTTAAAAACAATCAGAATTAAATTAGAATGAACAACTAGAATTAAAATCAATATTCATGAACTTTTTAAATGAAATGAACTTTGAAATACATGGGAAAAACTAGAAGAACGAATAAGACGTAACTCATGTAGCGAAAGGAAAAAATAAATGTTAAAGCATGAAAAATAACGGCAGGGAGAAAGGCCAAATATCATCTGCAACTCTCAAAATGAACCAGTTAAATCCTCATATTTAAAGCTTTTCAGATCAGGGTAGAAAAATCCAACTCTTTGCTGCTTACAATAGCTGCAATGACATAGAATAAAAATAAAAATACAAAAATGATCAAAGACCTATTTGGCAGAAATAAAATAATGGAAAGCTGTCCTGGAGGAATCGAAGGCAAAAGCCTACATTCAGGGGAAATTTCCCAACTTTAAACATACATATTATTAAATAAGAATTAGCAAAACAATGAAGTAAAATAAATAATAATAAAAGAAAAAAGAAAATAATATTTTAAAAGCTAATTTTAATGGATTAAAATCAGGAAAAAGTAAATTTAATGAGCCCATGAATTATTGGCAATAAAATTAGAATAGACAGGTTTCTGGAAAATGTGATTAAGAAAAAGGAGAAAACAAATTAATTAGAAAGAGAAAGGGTACAAAAGTCAAATAGAATACAATGTATGAGATTACAGTATAAGATCCTATGGATGCAGTAAATATGTAAAAATGGGTGAAATGGATGATTTTAATGAAAGATATAAATTGACAATAAAGATTTATAAAAATTAGAAAAATCTGAATTGAATAATAACTATAGGTATAATGAAAAACATTTCAAAAATTGCTCTAAATTCTCTAGGGATTGTTTTACTAGTGAATATTTGAAACTTTAAAAGAACTAGTAAACTCAATTCCACATAATTTGTTCCAGAACATAGGGAAAAAAAATATGGAAAGCAATCAAATCTATTTTGTGGATATGGGATTATTCTGACATCAAAATCTGACAAACATTATACAAAAAAAATAAATAAATAAAACTAAAGACAGCTCTCTTTTATGAATAGAGATTCACGATGAATCGATATTAGGAAATATATGTGCCTGGCATCTATGAGATACTCAATAAATTCATCCTACATCACTAAGGAAGGCAAACTATCCAGAATGAATTTCTTTGGCTTCCTGGCCCCATGTCTATACTTTCAATTCACATACGAACCCATTCTCACCTTACTTCCCTCTAGTTCAGAAGAGGGAAAAGTTCTTTTGTTAAAAAATCAAGTTTCCTGTTGTGTTCTGGATCCTGTTCTAGAAGTAGACCTTCATCCTTGATTTGTCAGTTACTTCTTTGTCAGTTATAATGTTGCCTCTTTCTATTAACTATTTCCTTTCAGCTCTTACAGAATGCCTCCTCAGTTCTGCATCTAAATGCCCTGGAAAGTGATGACGAGATTCCATGCAGTCTCTGCTTTTATAGAGCTTTCAATCTGCAGCAGCAGGCTAAATCAGCAACTGCAGGGCAACATGCCAAAATGTGGCCATGCACAGGTAGCACTAGAGCCCATGGGAAAGGCTTCTGGAAATGAAATTTCTTATTTCTTTCACTGATTATCTTCTGAAAAAGAGTAGCTTCCACTCACCATGCTTATTTTTCATTTCCCATTGATCCCTCTACAGATCACTCCCTCACTGAAACCCCCATGACTATATCTTCTGCTTTTACTTCTTCTTTGGCCTTTCTTACCTCCTCTCTTCTGCAGACTCCTTCCACCCAAATCTTTATTATGAGCCGTGTTTTAGAAGAACAATGGCTGCTTTTATTTTCTCAATCTGCACACTCTCTCCCAGTGTACACTCTCTCTCATCTAGTTCCATGGTTTCAGCGACTACCTAAATGTTGGGTCTTGATGTCTACCTGCAACAAGGATCTGTCTTCTGAGGTCTAGGTTCAAACACAAGCTCTCTACTGCATCTTTTCACATGAATGTCTAACTGGTGTGTCAAATGAATTTAGTATCTTTTCAAATCCTGCTGCTTTACTATATGTGCTTGTACAATGATGTGAGTGGGGACATCCCCGATACAGAGACAGATTCATCACACTATTAATATGTTAAGGCTCCCATACGTTCTGGTTTCTTTGTTCTGATCCAAATCTCACTAAACATTTGTTGGTAATTCTAGTGTTCTACATGGGTCGAAACTTCTCTGTCTCGGATGGCACAAAGGTCTTTTCTAATTGAATTATATTTCTCATAGCGAGTGAATGAATTGACATTTCAGTCCTTTACATCATGTTTTGTCAGGTTTGCTGGTTTGAGTGTGCATCTTCCATTCCTCCAAGACTGAAATACTAAACAGACTGAAAAGTTAAGTCTTCAGGGCTGAGTCTAGACTCTGACATGTGATGAATTCACAGGTACAAAGATGATAAAACATTATGAGGGATTAGGATAGCCTTTCCGGTGCCACTTCTTTTGTCTCATGCTGAGCCTGTTCACACGTTGCCCTCGGTCAGCAGAAATGTCGTCCTCTCCGTGAAGGGTCCTCCCCTGTTCTCTGTGTAGTGTTAGTCCCTCTCTTGTGCTCTCCCACAGCACCTCGTTCCTGAACCCTTCCCACTTCTTCTTGCAGCTTACTTGTCTCTGTTTCTGCAAACTCCTGTGCCTGGCACATACTACATGCTCACAAGTGTTCAGTTAATCAACTAATTCAGCTTCTAGTACTGGTATTTTGTCCAATTCTTTTTCCTTATTTCTTTTGAATTATTAGACTGCACATAAAATAGGATACCTTTGCAGAAACCAAGGCTGATCTTGTTATCAAATAAGACTTTTACAATATGGTCAGGAAATTATTCTATTTCCATCTGAAGCTAAGTGTTTTAGGAAATCTTTGTTGCCTCCATTCATTTATCTTCCAATTATTTTTAGCTTCAGTTAAACATATCAGTCCCATAGCATATTTAACTAACTCTTTTTGTCACTGGACCTAAATGTGATTATTACAGTTTTGTTTTGTTTTGTTTGGGTTTGGCTTGTTGCTGTTAATGCCACGAGGCTGAACCCATGTACCACTTTGTCTCTCGGCAAAGTAGCCATTTAACAAATAATAGAGGAAGCCTTTGAGTTCTAAAAATTCTTGACTGTGTAAAATACGCTTGTAACCTGCATCTTATAGAATCAATGCATATCCTAATGGTTGTTCAGTAGTTTAAGAGGTGTTTGAATTATTAGGTGAGGGAAGTCACTGTAACAGTTGAGCAAAATAACTAAATACATCTGAAGCCATATAATTTAATGTATTAGGAGCAGATCTTTTGAAAATTGCCAGAAAGTTATCCAATATCCTATTGACCAGCTTTTTAAGACACATTTTATAGCTCAAACCCTTAACTTAAGTGCCTACGTCGTTCACTAAGGGAGAAAGAAATGGCATAATGGCAACCCTAGCCATGGAAAATATGCTGTTTCTTTAGTACACCATTATTTCCCAGTAAGTATTGTAATTGAGAAGAAACTTCCCTTAAATGTGCTAAATCAATTAATTACCCCTACACACTTGCTTTAACATCCTGCACTATTGAAACAACTTCCAGATGTTACATTTGCTAATAATTCTTTGGTCATCGTATTTCAGTGGGTTGGCTGTATCACTCCAGATACAGACGCAGAGAGGCAAAATCACGACTGTCCCACATGACAATCACTGGTGGTGAGATGAATCTTGGCATAGCCACACGCTCATTTTTATCTTGAGTAACTAACTTAATCACTTTATGACTTGACTTCCTCATCTGTAAAAATGGGAGTAGTGATGCTAAGAAAACATTAATAACAAAAATGAATATAAGCAATTCTGTGTTTTGCAAAATATATATGTGTGTGTACTAATAATCATACTTTGATGTTCACCATGTTCTTGCATAAGATTGATCTCATTAACTTATTTTCTCATTGTGAATGTGTGTATGGCAACATTACACTGTTTGCTATTAAATGCAATCTTTTTTCATTTAAAGTCTAATGCTTGTTTTATTTTAGCACATTTTTTTAAAATGTTATTTTAACATACCCAGTGAGTTATACTTCTGAAGTCCACTGTTGTGGAGAAGCTGAATAGCATCATGTTTACCCTAATAGGTTTATTCATTAAATGTCATTTACAAGATGGAGAGATACATTTGGAATTGCTTTGCTGCCTTTAGATTTTCTCGAGCCTTTAAAACCACATTAGCATTAGCTGAACTTCTTCTCAAGTTTGTCAGTTCTACTAATATAAAGCCATGAGCAAATTTGCTTTTAATATCTTTCTTCTAGCTTTGTGCTTTATTAGAAATAACTCATTTACAGAAAACCTTTTATTTGAATTGGTGGTGAGAATAAACACATAGTTCTCAGTGACTTTTATTATTTATTATAAAGTAATTTGGCAGGGTGTTGTGTAGGCAACTAAACAAAATAAAAGATTAATCAGAACTACCAATCTTTTTCTGATTTGCAGAGTAACAGAAAACAGCAGCCCAGCCCTGTTTTACTCCCCAAAGGTTTAGTTCAGTATGTGCCAGTGATGGAAAACATCGTCCACCTATAAAGCAACAATTAGGGCTGGTTTCCATTGACTCAATCAGTCAAATGTAAAAATACAAAAGACCAATATAAAATAAGCCTTCTTCTGTGGGCCTTCACATGCCAGAAACGTGAACACCCTTGGATATGTTGCTCCTGCTGTTTACCAATGTTAGACTGGAATTTTTAGGTTTAAAAGTTCATATTTTAATTGCAGAATTTAATACAGAAGGATAAAAATCAGCCGTTTTTCCCCAGGTTATAGCAGAGTTTGGAGGGAAAAAAGACATAGCTGGAAGCAAAGAGGCCTAAATTCACTTTTTGGAGAAAGTTGTTGTCAGTGAGACTAATTGATAAATTACTTAGTCTCTTGGTATATTCACTTTTTATATATACCATGTATAAATTGATATAAAATATTAGAAAAACTGCAGATTTCTTAAAGTTGTTGGCATTCTTGGAAGTAAACACATTTACCCAGAATTATGTTTTTAAACGGCCTGTTAACTTGTACATTGTCCTCCACATATTTTGAGGGTAGGGTCAGACAAGGCAATTTGTATTAATATCAATCTACCCAAAAAGGAACTCCTAAAATCAACTATAAAGAAACGTTAGAGAAGGGTAGAGGAAAGACATGAAACTCAGATATTTTCTGAAAAACAAAACAACTAAGGTGATTAATACCTGCTAGCTCATGAAATGCTATTATACATTCACTGATACTCAGGTATTTATTATGACAAACAAACACAAAATGTGTTTGAATTATAAGGAATGGATTTAGGGTAGAGTTAGGGAAGATCTGTCTGGCATTGAGGGTGGGGAATCAAGGGTTACTTTTGATATCCTTTTCTCCATTCAAAGCAAATACACTACTGCTGGAGAGGAAAGAAGGTAGGTAGGTGGTGTTTAAAGGACTTCTCCAGCTTAACCCTTGCTGAAGAGTGCCCTTAGAAGCTGTTACAGGGATAAGATCTTTTGTGTGTCTGTGTATGGTGACCTTGTGAATAACCTTTTCTTCAGCTGAAATGTTGCAAAAAATCAAACGTTTCTATTACTACCTTAGAAGACAGGAAAAGCCTCCCATCCCTATATCCTCCTTCTCCCTAACATTATGAAAGGGAGCATATTATTTGTGTTCATAAACTCTTTTTAAGATTTTATTTATTTATTTATTTGAGAGAGAGCGCGCGCGAATGAGCAGGGGGAGGGGGAAGGTGGGAACGGGAAGGGAAAGGGCAGAGGGACAAGCACACCCCCTGCTGAGCTGAGAGCACAATGAGGGGCTCCATCCCAGGACTCTGAGATCATGACCTGACCAAAGTCAGATACTTAACCGACTGAGCCACCCAGGCACCCCTTTGTTCATAAACCCTTAAAGGAGTATTAATTCAGCATCAGTTGCTGCCTGATGACATGGAGTCTTTACTTCAGTTTGGTAGGAATATGTAAGGTATTTGCATTTTTCTCTGTAGCTTGGAGGGAAGAACAGTGTCGTCTTCCTAGGTCCTCTGCCACAAGGCTTGGTGTCACAAGCATCTGTCCAAATATATTCCAAAACAAGAAATTAAAAGTGAAAGAAAGGAAATTCCTATTCTGGTTAAAATGAGAAGGGGATGAAACTGAGAACTACCAGGCTTTGTGATGAATCTCCGTAACTTACAGAATAAGAGTTAACACTTATTAATGAGCTGTTGATTACCAGGGCTTCAGCCATCTGGCTTCTGTTTCTCTCTCTCCCTCCATCTTTAGTCCCTGTCCTCATTGTCCTACCATCTAAGCATATCAAACTACTTTATGTCTCTAGAATGTAACATCCTCTTTCACTTCTGAATCATTTAAGTATGGATTCTCCTCCCTGGATCACGATTTCCCCTAGTCTTTCCAAAGGCTGTAATAATCTAGCCTTAACATCATTTTTTTTCCTAAAAATCCTAGGTCATCTGGCTTTGTTTTCCTGTATTCTCACCATGGTAGGTAGTGTGGCTTGGTGTGTTCAGATTCAGACTTATCCTTCCATGATGTGCATTCCTGCAATCCAACATATTTTTCTCGAGTTCGTTGCACCTAAGATTCTGAGTAAAATTTAGGTTCCCTCCCTTAGATGCATCTGTGTAGGATGTGGAAGAGAAAGGATGACAAGGGCCATGTTTCCATACTTCTCAACTATTTCTACTGGCTTACAAGGTATTGAGGGCATACATTTTTTCTACAGTAGCACTCTAATTGCAAGGGTAATGGTGATATATTTTTATCAGATCACAGGTATTACAGAGTATTCTTGTGTTCAGTTGTTAACAATGGCAGCTCAGAGAAAAACAATCAAGGTAATCATTTCATATTAAGTGGAAGAAAGAATGACACAATGGTTTTTATTATTCCCAGTAGTTGCTATCAACCATGCTTATCATTATTATAGCACTCCTTTAACCAAACTCTGTCAGACTTTCTCATGTTACAAAATCAAGGACAACATATAGAAAGTACATAGGTGAAGTATGAATTACTCCAAGATTAAAGTGTTACCCAGGGATCATCTTTGTCACTTGCATCTATGGGCAAACCTCAATAACAAGATATCTATGACTCTTCTTTACAAGTACTATTTTGACATTTGGAGAAAGAATTCTATAACTCTATCCCATATGACAATACTCAGATTTTTAACCACGTGAGGAGAAATAGCAGTCAATATTGTTTTGTATTAATGTCCACAGGAAAAAAGAATGAAAATTATTTACATAACCTAAACAATTTCATAATAATTCCCAATCACCTTGAATACTAGACAGGGTGCTAAGTATCTTAAATTCTCCATTCTTCTGAAACTGAGGTCTATGAAAAACTTAACAAAGAGCAATTATGTAGCACTGACTAAAACAAATTAATAGAAGGTGCCCAGGAAATGACAGGAGGCAATGGAAATGAATCACCATAAAAAGTAGACACAAAACAAAAGGAAACTACTGACTAAGGGGATGGAAAACAATAGCAGCATAAACTATTGGACAGCCAACAGGGTGATTTTGGGGGGTAGGATGGTGGGAGAAAACAGATAGCCTAACACTTAGAGTCATAAATTACCAACTTCAAAAGGCCTACTTGAAAAGATTGTTGATAGTTTATATTTTAAAATGGCCACATGGTTCATCCAGTTAAACATTAAGATTTATCACTCTGTTGTGACCTTAAATTTCTCTAACCACTGTCATGTGTGCTTTTATTTTGAAGGGCCAGTGTCCTCATGATTATTATATTCCAGTTATGGCTCTCTCCTGCACAACATCTCCTAACTCTTTCTAGGTAAAATTATCCTATCGCTTCTCTCCTTTAATGTGTTGTGACACTTATTTTGATGGTGTCAACATCAGTAACATGCTGCCTTCACTTCGTCACTTAACTATCACATCTGAAGAGCAGGATTACTCATAATTTGTCTGTAGCCACCCGCCCTTGTGCTGATGATAACATTACACATTTGGAAGAGTCCTGGCAAACTTTATTGAGTGAATAAATGCCTGGTACAGTTTTCTGGACAGAGGTAGTGGGGCACAGACTAGAAAACAAAACCCTATATTAAGAGTGAAAGGAATGCATCTCAGCTCTGCCGGTACCTCAGTTATGAACCGACGTAGTCATTTATACCTCTGGGACCTTATTTCCTCGTCTATGAAGGGATCTCTAAAGCCTCTCCTAATTCAAGTCCTCTCAGAACATATGGATGTTATCCATATATTGGAATAATACCTACAAAAAAGTATGGGAAATGAGTAAAAATATGGCATCTAAAGGAAACCATACAATTAGAGATTTACCTCCTTAGTTTGTACTTAAGATTTTTGCCATGAGATATTTCATCGTATGGCACACAAATCTGGAAATAATTCACCATTAATATGCTACATAAGCTGTAAAACTCCTCTAGCTAAAAATGTCCCAACTACCCAAAAGAGCCATGGAAACCAAAAGGAAAGGCCAGTTTAAAGGTGTGGAAACTGATGTTAGGAAAAGGTTACTGATACACAAGTTTCTTTAGTGAATAAGCTGTGTCATATCATAAGGTGTCACTTCACCAAAATAAAAAAAGATGTTGCAATCCATTTCTGTCATGGTAGCTGCTTATGATTTTCAAATAAAGATGATATATGTCCAGGAACACCTCATTATTTTATTAGTGTGCAAAGCTTGATGTGGAAAGTATTAATATATTTCTAACCCCTACCTAAAACTGGATTTGAATTTTAAATACGTATATATATTATAAATATATATTTACAAATAAGTAAATATATATAACACACACATAGAGTATCTTTTTTACTTTGCAATGATAAGACAGTGGCATAATATAATTGAAAGTTGTATAGAGATTTTTAAAAACCTGATTATCAAAATATAGAAGCAATATTTTCTGAGCCCTCACTTTCCTCCTCCCACACAAATCATCTGTCTTCTTCCCGTATCTGGAATATATAATTTTAATATGACTTCTACCACCATAATCAGGGCAACTATACTCTTTATGGAACTTTTTAGATAAATTCTGATGCTATTTTTTAAGGCTGTTGGTCTTATCAATTCCAGAGAGTATAGTTTTGACCAGATACTGGAATCTGTATCTAGTATATATAAAATAAAGGCTGAATGTTCTCCAAAGATCAAGGTACAGACCAAGCCGGTTAACTTGTGGATTAAATAAGATAGATTTTTAAGGACCCAGTTAAATATGTGTGATTTATTTATTTATTTTCCCCTGAATGGCTGAATATTAATCCTCCATTAGGGCAAACTGAAACATAGGAAACTCAACTATTTCACCAATATCATAGTCTAAATTGAATCCTCCTTAAACTCCAAAATAAGAATAGAATAGTGGAAAGAATGTGGGCCTTGAAGGCATCCAAGTCACGGGTCACACATAGAACTTACCAAGTAATGGAAATGGCTAGTGTGTGTGTTTGATTGTGTGTCATACACATGATGGAATACTACTCGGCAATAAAAAGAATCACATACTGATACCTCTGAAAACATAAATGAATCTGAAAGTCATTTTACTTATTCTAGATCTTGTTTTGGTTGGTAGATACCCAGTGTATGCAATCTAGTCAGCGTCAGCTGCTGTAACAAAATACCACAGACTGGATGGCTTAAACAATAAAAACATTTACTTAAATAATAAAAATACTTATTTCTCAAGGTTCTGGAGGTTTAGGAGTCCAACATCAGCATACCAGCCAACTCAGTTCCTAGGTTCTGGTGCAACCTCTTTGCTGGTTTGCAGATGGCCACCTTCCTGTTGTGTTGTCACACGTCTGGCAGAGAAAGAGCTCTGGTGTCTCTTCCTTTCCTTATATGAGCAATTATGCCATCATGAGAACTCCACCATCACGACCTCATCTAAACCTAATTATCTTCCCCATCTCCAAATACTATCACATTGAGGGTTAAGGACTTCACCATATGAATTGGTGGGGGGACACCTTTAGTCCACAGCAGTAACTGAACAAATAATTGAACCAAACATTAGTAATTTCTGAATTTTATTTTATGTAAATTATACCTCAATAAAATTTGTGAACCAAATAAAACTAAATTTTTGGAAATATTTGGCAACTATACTAGTCTACACCAGAGATCTCTCCAGAGAGGTCTGCTTCATAGCATTCTGATTATAAGTAGAGTGACATATATCTAATTTACACAGGATTAGCCCAGTCTGCATGTTGTCTCAGCATGAATATTAATGGCTTTCCCTTTCACTCTGAAAAGTGCCCACTTTGGACCTTAAGTTATATGTTCCCTTCCTAATAAGCACCTAGACTCAACCTCTGAGTGACAAACCTAGGTACTTCTTTCCCCTCTATGGATTCTAGTAGTCACCAGCACCAAACTGGGTGTTATGACATACTCTACCTCACCCAAAATGCTAAGTCATTTGTGATATAGCTAAGTGATTCTAATACTGGCTCAGATAATATCTCAATCAGATGGCTCATTCCCACAACCACAACTTTGAAGATAGAAATGTAAACCAGTCCCCTTTCCATTTAATTTAGATTTCTATTTTTATTAATTCCCTGAATTGCCATATTTTTTCCATATTTCTCCAACAGAATCTTCTCAGACATTCATGAGCTTCACACATCAAATAACATATTATTTCTTCCATCATCACCCCATTCTAAAACTTTATTATCTGCAATTTTTAAATCTATCACAACAGCAGAAAAGATCCTCCATCTCTTTGATCACCTAGATTTAGAAATAAGCTGTAAGTGAGTACTCTAGGGTATAATTTGGAAAATGGCATTTTTATGTTTGGATTTTGTTTAAATATGAAAGGGAGGAAGGAGAGAGGTGAAAAGAGAAAAAGAAGACAGGAAAGACAGAGTTTCTACATCAAATTCAGTGAAGAATTTGGCCAAGCTGTAATTTTACCCACAGTAAAAGTTGACAAATTTTCATTGAAAGTTACCAGACGCTCCTTTGTTTAACAACACATAAGATGTGTTCAAAAGTGTGCCATTCAATTAGGAAAAGAAAAAGCTAATTGTCTGATTTCTTTTACATAATATGTAAAGGAATAAAAATAAAAATTCTTGATTCCCCTGTTTTGTTCTGTGACTTTCCACTGTTTAAGATGTATAATGAAGATGAGGAGGAAGAGAACTCATCAATGAGAATATTGTAAATACTTTCTGCCCATAAAAAATGGACAAGATTTAAAATGCTGCCCCAACTTTAAGATGAAGCAAAAGTAAGAGGAAGAGATAAATTCTTATATATATGCACAGATATCCACATACACTTATTTGGTTTCCTATGAACTGCGTGTGGTTTTTAACTATATTGAGGGCCTCTAATAAGCCAAATAGTGAGTCAGAGCCAATGGTACAACCAGCTGATTTAGTAAATTCATTCCAAGAGCTGATCAAACCCAGGAAAACCAAAACAAAAAAATTAGCCAAGTGAGCTTTTTGGCTGAAATGGTTGATTGATTGAGTAGAAGAATATACTCCACCGTGCCAGGTGGACTAACACTCAGCCCCTCATACACAAGTTAAAGGCAGGCAGCCTCTTGTGACCAGATAAGTAACGGGTCTTTGTTCATCTCAGTCTGTCTTGGGATAGACCCAAAACAACTCCTGAGTTGCAAGGCTTATACTTTTAAAAAGAAGCTAGAACAAAATATTACATTTTGCTTAGAATTTTGACTGATGACAAATCTCATCACTCTTCCCCTTGGCTGGCTGTCACTTTCAAGGTTTATCTGAATACTAACTGCCATCAACAGCTCAAATTTTCAGTTGGGTTCACTGCAGCCAAAAACATTATGATATTAGAACATTCATGATATAGATTAAACTGCATAGCAATGACTGTCTGTCATCTTAACAACATGGAGGCATGCCTTTTCAGGGCATTAGCCATTGCTTGTTTCTGTGCATGAATAGGAAATATTGGTAAAATTCGTACTGTGAATGACAAGAGTAGGAATGAAAAAGTATCATTGAATAGTTTTCTATACTGATGAAAAATGAAATTTTTATCACTTTCAGCTCTGCTCTTACATCTGTTTCCTGGAAAGAAAGAATTCAGTGCCAGTAACAAATATGCTAATTACAATTTGGGCCATAGCTTCAAAATCTTTAAGTAAATGCTGAATACTTTAGTTCAGTCAGGAAATTTGCTAAGACACATTTCTTCTGACAGCTGCCAAGGAGAATGTCTGTTTTTAATACTGAAAGATATACCAGATTTGCACTTTTAAATAACCACAGTTTTATAGCTCCTATTGGAGTCTTATTGAGCTCTTGACTACATTTTCAGCATTGAATGTCAGAAAGAAGCCCACTTCAAATGGGTTTTTTTGGTGCCAACCACACAACAACTCTAAACAGCATTTATTTCAGAGTCAAAGAGCTAATTATTTCTCTTTTTTATTCCATGTAAGTTCAGCATCACTGAACAATGACAGATATAAATGTCCAACCTGCTGGTATCCAGACTGCCTATGTCTATGAGCCGAGCCAGCCCTTTTATCATGACCATCTTCAGGGGCGATGCTGTTCTTCATACTCAAATTTACTGTGTCGTGGTCCTCATTATTTTTAGATAGGCAGAAAAATCAACATTGCTATGTAATGATCTCTTTATTTCCCTCACTTAAAACTGGCATAGTGTTCCAAATGAAGCAGCCAAATTGGTGACAAATGGTAGAAAAGATTTTCCAATTATAGTTTTCCGGCACAATATGTTTATAAAGCAAGCAGTAAAGGCAAAAAAAATAGGCTTCATTTCAAAAGACTGAATGCATTAATGTATCAAAGACTTGTGCAAATATTTCAAATAAACTTCTTTTCTAACCTCCACCTCTTCTTCCTCATGAAGATAAAGAAACCTAACTCCCGTCCATCAAGAAAGAGTCAAACGTATTTACAACTGGATTTGAGCCAAGCTGTGTTTTCCTTAACATGACTCTGGCTGTCTTTTTAGTATAGGCCTACTCAGTATAGGATTTCAATATAGTTGAAATAAATGTTAACTTTCCTACAAAGACAATAGTCTGTATGTCTTGGCAATTTATGAGCAAACGGCATATTTTCTGCTTGTTTAAATTATTTAGTAAAACCTCATGAGAAATAGTAAAAATAGTCAATGTGTTAAGATTGTTCTTTTCACATCTATGATATCCCTTGGAACTTGATATTCTTCAGAGAAGAAGAAACAAACAGGTACTACTTAATCATCCTTATCAACATCATCAGAATTGCCCTCACCATTCCTAGAACCTATTACATGCCAAGAATGATACACTTACAGTCTAATATCTCAATTAATTTCCATAAAAATCTTATATAAGGTAAATACTATTATCCAATTTCATGGATGAGGAAACCAAGTTTCAGAAAAGTAAAGGTCACCTAGCTGTTAAGTGGCAGAGATGAAATTCATGTCTAGGTTTGTTGGATGAGAAATATTTGCTCTTTACTTTTGGTTTTCTTAGAGGAATGAAAGTGAAAGAGAGCAAGGCAATTTTTTTCCCAGGGAGAATAAGGTAACAAAATATATGTCCCACATTTTGTTCTGTCTAGTCCCCTAATAGCATCTGGGCTTAAAATATTGATAAAATATATTTTGATCTTTGTAAGTCAGAAATCTTGCCTTCTATGTCTCATATCACCAAAACATGGAACACAGGTAGGGGTTTCAGATTAGAAGATCTAGGAATATTTACAATTGGCTGCAGACTATGTCCAACTGAAGGTTTGGTCAGAAATGACAGTCACAGGGGTGCCTGGGTGGCTCAGTGGGTTAAAGCCTCTGCCTTTGGCTCAGGTCATGATCTCAGGGTCCTGGGATTGAGCCCCACGGGTTCCTCCTCTCTCTGCCTGCCTCTCTGCCTACTTGTGATCTCTCTCTCTCTCTCTCTCTCTGTCAAATAAATAAATAAAATCTTTTTTAAAAATTAAAAAAAAAAAGAAATGACAGTCACGGAAACCACAGAAAAAGTAGAGATGTATTATTGGAAGAATAAAGGAGTACAGTTACGTAGAGAAAAATCCCAGATTTTCCGGTCAAAGGGATTTTAACAATCCTTCTAATGCATGAACTACTCTACCACATTTGACCATTTACTTGAGTATCTACCATGACAAACAGCCTATTTTCTCTTGAGTCATTTATTTACTTACTCATTCAACACATTCCCAAGTATCTCTTGAAATTACTGCATGCCATAAACTGTGCCAGGCCCTGAAAGGATAGACAAGCCAATCATCCTTTTCCTCTCGTTCTTTCTTATGTTGTCTCTTTCACTGCTACTTCCAATCTTGGGTATAAATTTTATCCTCAGAACTATCCACAACATGGTTTTCAAGGCACAGCATTTCAATATCTTAAGTCATCCAACATGCCACTTCAGACGGGAGTGGGTCCTTCCTCCATTGCTGTTTTATTTTTTTCCTTTCATTTTTAGAGAAGTGAAAGTGGGAAAACTTCCTCCTATAGAGGCATCTTTGGTTTTGAAGAATGAGAAGGGCCATAGGGAGAACCATGGGGAAGGGAGACAAACTGTTTAACGTGGCTCTAGTTTAGCTTCAAGGGATCACAGTAAACGGCATGCTAGATGTATTTTAATATCTCCAGTCTAGGTTTTTGGCATTAGAAAGCAGAGGTTTGAAGGAAAATAATGAATACATATTGACTAGAGGGGCATCTGGGTAGCTCAGCTCTTTGATTGTCTGACTCTCGATTCTGGCTCAGGTCATGATCTCAGGATGGTGAGATGGAGCCCTGTGTGGGGTACCACATTCAGCAGGGAGTCTCCTTGAGATCTTCTCCGTCTGCCCCTCCCCCCACCCATGCGTACTCTCTCTCTGTTTTTCTCTCTAAAATAAATAAAATAAATCTTTAAAAAATATGTATTGGCTGAAATAATCCTTGTCCTATACCTCTTGAAGATCTAATTGCAGATATGAGTGACTAGATGGGCTAGAAATACAGCAAAAGAAAGGATATGATAAACATGTTTCCTCATATGGCATGGCTGATTCTATATCTCTCCTAATCACTATCCTCTGAGTTTGTTCTAGTTTGTCCATATCCATTATTAAAAAAGGCTCCCAAAAACTGAACTCGATATTATATTTTGAATGTGAATGGTGGAAGTAAAGCAGAACAAATGATTATCTTGTTCTAAATACTGTATTTTAAACTAATACAACCAAGTCTTGCTTTGACTTTTTTTTGTCCCACCACTGACTCATATAATAGTTTTATTTTCTTCTGTAACTTCATATTGCTTATAGCATATACGTCTATGCTAAATTCCTGTCATCCTTTACATGTGCACCTGCTGTTCAAAATCATTGTATTAGAAACTGTCTTTCACTCCAAATTTTCATCCCTAAGTATACTGTTAACCAGAATAATCACACTGTCTCCCTAATTTATTATCTATAAATTTGGTGAGCATACCATATATAGTTTTTCCACATCTTACTTAAGAATGGAAAAGAAAGCCAAGGCCAAAGGTGTGACATTCTAATGACTACCTACTCTAGAGGGACAGAAATCTTACAATCAACTGCATTGGCCATTAACCTCTTATTATCCTTACATCCGGTAAGTTTCTTCACTTTCTTCATGAGAAGATATAAAAGTAGATGTCAACTCCCTGCTTAAATTGGCTTTTACTTTTTTTATGTAAACAATTTATTTAAACTAAAAAATATAGTTCACTCATTTCTCCCTATCCTTTACCCCCTACCTCTAATAACCACCAGTCTCTTTTCTGTATCTATGAGCTTGGTTTTTAATTAATTAATTTTTTTTAGATCCCACATATAAAAGAGATCATATGGTATTTGTTTTTGCTTTTAATTTTTTATCACACTTCCTCAGGGTCCAGAAATCCGATCAAACAAAAAAAAACAGAGTATCTTATCTTTAAAGAAGCATGATGAGTTCAACAATCCCCATTTTTTCTTATGATACTTAAAAAATGTTACTAATAAATAATCACATACTACTGTTCATGAATAACCCAAAACTAAAGGTATTGCTAGTGTACTCTTGATAGTGGAAACAGATTTCTCTCTTGTTTTTTGTTTTTGTTTTTGTTTTTTTTTTTTTTGGACAATCAGAACACATGCCAATTTTCTATCTTTTCTCACTCACTGCAATTCTTCAGAGACCACTGCATTTATCAATTTAATATTTTATCTATTCAGTGTTCTGGAATACAAATATTCCAGAGCAGGGGACTGGTATAAATTTGGAGATTCTAGAACTCTTTGACAATATCTTTACACTTTTTCCTACTTTCACTAACCAGTACTGAATCTACCTCTCTCATATTGTGATCTAGGGCCATAAAGTCAGTATCCAAACAGGAATTAAGGTCTTATGAAGCTGAGCCTCCTTTTTCTTTGAACGACTTGAAATCTTCTTTACTAGGATCTATGGAGTTCAGGAAAAATGAATCAAAAAGAGAAAAGTTCAGGAATTCAGAAGCAGCTTTCAGAGAGCTAATGACAAAGTGACTTTATAATTCTATTGGCTCACCCATCCTCACCGTCTAGACCAGTATAGCTCAAAAGTGTTGTCCCAAGACCAGCAGCATCAGCAACTGCTTAGAATTTGTTAGAAACACAAATTAAAAAAAAAAACAAAAAACAGACTTTCGGGTTTCTCCTCTGATCTACTGAATGAGAAACTCCAGAGGTGGGGCCCGGAATTTGTATTTGATCAGTTTTCTGGGTGATTCTTACACATGCTAAAGTGTGAGAACCACTCTTCTATGCTACATTCTGTGAGAATCTGTCTGCAGTGATACATTCTCCTTGAGGTTGTAGGGTCGTATAGGTAGGATAGAGAGCAAAGAAGGTAGTTTTTGAAAACCCAGTAAAAAATGACTTGATATTGTTTACACAATGCTATATGTTAACTAATTCCTTTCATTCCTCAGACGTTTGGAATAGCAAATCTTCTAAGTGAGTTTAAGGTGCATTAGTGGATTGAATGCAAAATCTGGATTAAGGTTGAGATTTCCTTACTCCTTGTTCAGACCCAACCCATTCTTTTTGTATTCCTCCTCAAAATTCTCATTTGCCTTTCCTGAGTAATCCAATGCAACTGTTTTTTCCTCACTAAACTTCAGTATGTATCAGGAGCCAGATACAGCAACATGTCTTCAAAATAATTCTTCTTCGGTATCTTTTCTACTCTAAGATCTTTCCAAGACCTTGTTCTCCGCTGCAAAATCATGTTGGTTCAGTGTTTACTGAAAGTTTGATTGAGCCAAACCAGGGACGTGCTTTAGGAGGCAGCAAAGTATGGTGGAAAGTGCATCAGTTTCAGAATCAAATATATCTAGATGCTATTCATGGTCTACCACTTACTAGCTGTGTAATTTTGGGTAATTTCTTTAATGTCTCTGAATGTCAACGTCCTTGTCCATTGGATTTATTGTATGATAAGTAATTCCTTATTTACTTATTTGTCTGTTTACAGATTTATTTGTATATGCCTGTCTTAGTACAAATAGCTGATGAAGTGAATATGAAGTGTCTAGCCCTTTGCCTAGAGCCCACAAGATGTTTAAGAGATGTTAATTCTCTTTTGAGTTTTTGTCCTTATTTCTTTTGCTGCTGAGATCTTTTCATAAGGAATTAAAGCATCTGCAGAGCCAACCAGAGGTGTGTAGGAATTGGCAACCTGAATATCATAGTTCAAATAAAAGAGTAAAAGCATAGGGTTTACCACTCTAACCTTTAGTCCTGTGCTATCCAATAGGGTGGTCAAATCTTCCTGAAGACTTGAAATGTGCCCTAGTCTAAACTGAGATGTGATAGATAGATGTAATTATAAATACATAATAATACCAGATTTCACAGAATTCATGTGAAAAATAATGTAAAATATCTCACTAATACATTTTATGTTTCTCAGGTATTAAAATGATAATATTTCAGATATAACAGCTTAAATAAATGTGCTATTAATTTCACCTATTTCCTTTTACTTTTTTTTAATGTTGCCATTAGAAAATTTAAAATCATATATATGGCTTAACTTTGTGGCTCTCTTAATATTTCTATTGGACAGAATTTCTCTAATTCGTGGGCCTTTAGACTGCATTTGCCCACCAAGTAAATAGTTTTGTATTTTAATTCTATTTGGCTACTTTAAATATAGCAATGCCCATGGTCCCACATTAATGTACTTTCAATTTGTTTTTAATAACTACAGAGAGGACAACAAACTCTCAGTGAACTTGCTTACCTAGCGCTATTTAAGAAATCAGAGGCAAAGGCTGGGCAAAGCCAATCCATGCAAAGAATCTCTACCCATCTGGTTTTTCCTAAGAAAATCCACATTTCATGGCTGGTTTAGTAAACTTCTTACATAGCTGCAAGGCTTTCATGCCCAAAGTAGAAATTACACCCCCGAATGGATATGTACTGGTAAGCCATCATTCCTTTAACTACAAACATGATGGGCCAGAATTTGCATAGGTAGTACTATTTTTCAACACATATATCACATTAAAACTATGAATAAAACTATCCATTTTCCCTTCACTTCTGCCCCTACATTAGAAATGCCTATCTTCATCATCTTCGTTTGTCTATACCTTATCAAGACCAACATCACCTTTTATTTTGTACCTTCCCTAATCCAGTTTAGCCTCTCTGTTATTGGCAATCCTGTAATACTTGTTATTTGCAATATATATTTTAGCCTTTCACTAAAAATGATTTTGTTGGTTTTCTGTTTTTTAGTGTAGTTTTTATCTACACATCCATGCCTGATCTCCTCAAGGGAAAAGACATATCTTATGTGCCTTTTTGTCCCTCACAGCATTTGTTTAAGCAAAGCAAGTAGGTAATGTTGACTATAATAATAATTATGAAGGTCATAAAGAACAATATAAAACTAACTCCTATGAAAATGTGCAATATGATGACAAGCTCCTTAGGTTCAAGAAATGTCCATTGTGCATTTTGATCTTAAAGGTATTCCTATATCTCAAATTCATCAGGGCTAAAATGAAATTCATTAATTTCCCTTCCCTAACTTACTTCTGCTTTGATTCCTATTTCCATAGCTGGTGCTACTGACTCAGGTGAGAAATGTATATATCCTCAACTTACTCTCCCCAACTAGTCCCCAAGTCCTCTTGATATGCCTCAAATCCATTCAGTTGTTTCAGTCCTCAGTGTTAATATCTTATCTCATGCCTCCTGTCTTTTCCCAGCCCCTGCCCCAGTCAGTCTGAGCTATGAAAAACATAAATCTAACCATGTCATTCCTCTGCTTAAAATCCTGATACTTTTCCAGGGACAAAATCTCAATTCCCTATTGATGAAGTTTTTCATTATAATGTGGTCCGTTTATACTACTTCAACATTAAGTCTCACACCTCTTCTCCTGACCCCAAATTATACTAACATTATTTTGTCTGTTCTAATTAGGCTTTCCTTCCTTTACCTGTGGGCCTTTGCACATACCATTCCCTTCACAGAAAACATTCATTCTGTGTTGCTTGATTAACTCCCCCACCAGTTCCAGTCTGTTTCCTCCACTGAAACGTGAGCAGAAAAGTCAGGGTGTATCTCTTTTGCCACTTTATTCTTTTGCATTTATTACCTATAGCAATTGTACGTATATTCTTTTGCATTTATTACCTCTAGCAATTGTATCTGGTCCATGAAGGGGCTCAATATTTTTTGAAGAAAGGGAAAAAGAGGTAAGGGCGGGGTGGGGGGGTGAAGAAAATAAGGAGGTATGGAGAGAATGAGAAAGAAAGAAATTTATTTTACTATTCTGCTCACTTTCAAATATTTGAGGGTCATTCCTGAACCACCATTTTAGAGAATGCTTGTAGGCTGTTGCTTTTTATTCTTGATTCAATTACAGTCTCCTTGCAATTAGTCTCACACTTTTGTGAGGAGTTGGTTGAATACAATAGCCAACATTCATAAATCAATTTATTCCACCTAGGGACCAACACCCACCCAACCCCAATGGACAACTAACTACATTGTGCTTTTACAAACTCAGCTCATTGGCCCACTCTAAATACCCATTTATTACTTCCATAGAGTCAGCCAATAGCCAAGTGAACTCAATCAATTAAAAACTTAATGGGTGTTTGGTACACACTCAGCATTGCACTAAGCACTCAACAAATAGTAAATGAATATGAGTCTTGAGAATCTGGAACATGCTCTTAAGAAACTTTGTCAAACTAAGAAAATAAAGCTAAACAAAATACACGAAGCAATCATACAGAAATAATGTGCCAAATATATGCTTCTGAATTCATGCATCAGAGTAGCTTAGAAAGAAATATCAAATTGATATTTGATCAATGAGTATCAAAGAAATAACAACATCAACTAGAACTTCAAAATGAGAAAATACAAAATATTAACCTCTAAAAAAGCCCAATGGAGTTAACAACTAGGTGGATGTTTACTCACCAAAATCTCTCAGTCAGTAAAGGTACAGTCGTGAAGGCCTGCTCTGTTCTCCCTACTATTTACATGAAAAGGAGAATGCCAAATACAGGGCATTCAGCAATCACTGACTCAAGCCATCATCCTCAGCCAAAAACACCTCCCACATGTGTGGGGGCAGCAGCCAAGGTGTTTTGGTCAGGCACTGTGAAATTGCCTTGGCTGACTAGGCCCTATGTGATTCCAGCAAGGAAATAATACCCTGTCTTGTTGCTCTACCACATGTGCTCTAAAGGAAGAAATGATATCAAAGATTCCAAAGCATCTTATCGCATTTTGTGCTCAAACTTTCAAACATTACAAGGTAAACAAGTGAAAATGTTTTTGGCCACTTTCTCTTTCCAGCCAATAAAAGACAATATTTGTTAAACTGTTGAAAGGAAACATGGCAGCTTATATAATAGGTTTAAGCAAGAGAAAAGTCTCTTGGATAGGGACATTTCACTCTATAAACATTGAGTTTGTTTAGAAGCCACAGTTAATCCTGCTACCTATAGAGATTGCTAATATTGGGGGTTAGGTGTGCAATGGAATGATGCCATAGTGAGTAAAAATAGAAAAAGGGCAAGAACAGAGAATGTGTCCTAACTATACACTATGTTGGTTTAGTCATTAAGGTTATTTCTTGACTGGGGCTAAACATTTCAAATACCTTATTTTCTTCTTTTAATAGCATAAGTGAGGGGCCCTGGGTGGATCAGTTGGTTAAACATCTGACTCTTGGTTTCGGCTCAGGTCATGATCTCAGGATCCTGGGATGGAGCCTCCTGCCTGGCTCTCCACTCAGCAGGGAGTCTAACTCAGGATCCTCTTCCTCTCCTTCTCCTTCTGTCCCTTCCATGCTCACATCCATACACACAAATGAATACAGACATTTTTTTTTAAATAGTATAAGTAAAACATATTATGAGACCAATCATGAAGCAAAAAAAACTGTCTAGCTAACAAGCAAGCATACTTCGTGGTCCCCATTTGCTATCAAATTAAACGATACAGAGGATTATAGTAAAGCAATAAAGAGAAGAAATCTAGAGGTAGTCTTGCATCTTCGCTCTGCCAGTGTTTACTCTCAGGCAATTTATCTGAGGCTCTCCAAGTCTCAGCTTCTGCATCAGTAAAATGGGACTGATACTAATATCTACCTCATACAGTCATTAGGAGAATTAAATGAGAACAAATCTGTTTGGTACAATGCCTAGTACATTATAAGCTTTACTATATATTAGCAGTTTATTAATATATTTATACCTTTACTTATTCCTAGTTCTTCAACATTATCTGTAGTCTGAAATATGAATCAGTTTCAAGACTCTGGATCTTTGGTCTTCCTTTAGAAAACAAGAAGATGCTCTCAGCATCTCTTTCTGAGTATGGAGAGACGCCTATCCAAATAAGCCCACTTTCAGAGCACCTAAGATCTCATATCAAATGAATAACTTATATGTACAAATACCCCAAAGTGATACCTACTTATTTTATATCTTTCTTTGGTAAACCTAGGATTTCCTACAGATGAAAGGAATAGGAAAGGAATAGATAGGAATTCCTGTCTAATTCAGTTTCATAATATTTCTAATACTAGCAAGCAATGGAGAAATGTGTGGTTTTGGGGTGGGGGAAGAAAAAGTCAGGGGGACTGGCATTAGTGACTCTGCAGAAAAAAAAAGAAACTAAACATTAAAATGTATGAATAACTCCAAATGCTAGAAATAAGAATTTGTAAATATTTAGTGCTGGGATGGATCCTAGAGACCATTTAGCTCAATTCCCCTTACAACCCCACACTCCCCAGGAAAATGAGACTCAGCAAAGTTAAGTGACCTGCTCAGATTCACACATTAAGGTCAGGATAGAAAGCAGCTCCAGCAACTTCTGGTGTGTGTTCTATTATAGTGTCTCTAACAGCTGGGAAACTGTTTTCTTAAATAGCTCAAATTGAGTATTTACAACAAAACTGTTTTATTTGAAGCAGATTTAAAATGTAGAGTCAATATTTTTCCCCCTGACTTTTAATTAGATGAATTTTTTTCCCCTGAACATTATAAATGTCAATGTCTTAGTTCATTCCGTCTGCTATAACAAAATACCTTAAACCGGGTGGTTTATAAATAACAAACTTATTTTTCACAGTCCTGGAGGCTGGGAAGGCCAAGATCAAGGCACGAGCAGATTTGGTATGTGGTGAAGTCTCGCTTCCTGGTTCATAGACAGCGTATTTTCAGTGTCCTCACTGGTGGAAGGAGCAAAGAAGCTCTGTGGGGTCTCTTTTATAAGGGCACTAATCCTATTCACTAGGGCTCCATTCTCATGACCTAGTCACCTCCCCAAAGCCCCACCTCCTAATACCATCACATTGGGGGTTAGGATTTCAATATATAAATTTTGGTGGTGACATAAAAATTCAGACCATATCAGTAAGTGATCAGCAAATTAAAATCAGGGGTTCCTTCCCTGCTTGGAAATTTGAATGAAAAAGGGTAAAATGTATTGTTGTGGGGTTTTTTTAATGTATCTCTTCACTATTCCTTCACTATGTATTTGCTTCTAAATTCTCTCTACGTGGCATGCTCTTTCTTCCTTCCTCATGTGTCTGAAGCCTCTTTTCTTTACGAATGAGTTCAAATTAGTATCTTTGAATCAACAGCTGATCCTTCCAAGTTTCTGAAGAGACTCCACTCTTTTGAACTCCCATTTCTCTTTTTTGGTGTTTTACTCAAGGTACTTTTCACTCATAACACTACTTAAATGTTTTTATATCCCCTACATTCTCAAGCATGGTGTCTTGCACATAGTAGTTATTCAGGGTTTAAAAAAAAAAAAAGGCAACCAAGTCTGTATCTTAGTTTAAAATTCCTGATCCAACTAGAAATGACCATTGTTAATAACACAGATCCTTTTGTTTGTGACAGAAATCCCAGGTTCATGAATCTGAAGCACTCTCTTTAGAGTAAAGTATTCCTTAGAGAGAGTATTTTCTCTCAAGAAAATATGTTTATGCAAATAAATACTTTTTAAATGTTAACTTTCCTTATTATTTGATTTAAACTTGACATTGTCATTTAATCTCAAGAAATCAGTAGAAAATAGTAAAGCCCTTGGTAACAATGTCACCTATTAATCATCATTGCTGTAATGTAATTGTATATCTTTATTACAGTATTTATAGAAACCCAGTTAAGCTGATACTAATTTTGTTTAGGATTGTGAACCTTCTTGCATTTCGAAGGATGAGAAAAGAGGATAGGAGAAAAGCACACCCAAGAGAACCAGAGAGTACAAACCCTCATTGCAAGAGGCTTAATTCCATCACATAGCTTACTTTTTGGATTTGCAGGGAAAAAAAAAATATATGTATATATATATGTATCTGGATGTACATATTTTAAAAATCATACCTTATACTTAAACACATTACTTAATATGCAAAGATTGTTACTATTACATTTATTTACCTTCCTAATAAATCTTTAAGATATTAGCTCTATTTTACAGAAGACTGGGATACAGAAAAATTAACTTATTTATTCAAGGTCATACAGTTAGTGAATTCCAGCCTTGGTATTAGAAGCTACATCACAGCCTTGGACTCTTTCTACTACTCTATTTTGACTTAAGTAAAATTGTACCATTGTACATTTAGGTACCTTAAAAAACCCTCATGAGTAGCAAAAGTAGCAGTAGCAGGACCAATTGTTGCTATTGTAATAAATCGAGTCATCATAAAATGTCTTTAAATCCCTCATTAGACTTTGTAAGACTGAATTGACTTTCAAAGAGCCCCAGTGTTTTCCTTGAGCTTAATTTTAGAGGATGTCCTTCTTCCTTTTCAAATATACTGGACATGTTCTATTGTTTTAGAGAAACCTACAAATGAACGCTTAATTTCTGACCAGAGTTTATATGAAGAGACTTCAAGAACAACAAAAAAATGTCTTTCATATAACATGTACTTAATGTATTCTGCTTTCATAAATGAAACCATTAACAAACTCATTTCGACCATTGGCTGAGATTGTAGGCAAAAATCACTGGTTTCCTCCCACTTAAAATTTTCTGTTTCAAAAGTAACTTTTCCAAAAAATAAATTAAAGCATTAGGAAGATTTCCATGATCACAGCTGATAATATTTTAAGTATCCCTTTTGTTAATTTATCTAGCATGTAGTCTATAGTTGACTCTTGAAAAGCATGGGTGTGAATAGCACAGGTCAACTTATACACATTTTTTTATGAATTCAGTACAATACTGTAAATGTATTTTCTCTTGCGATTTTTAAAAAAAATTTTTAAAGATTTTATTTATCCACTTGACACACAGAGAGAGATCACAAGTAGGTAGAGAGGCAGGCAGAGAAAGAGGAGGAAGCAGGCTCCCCACCGAGTAGGGAGCCCGATGCGGGCCTCGATCCCAGGACCCTGAGATCATGACCTGAGCCAAAGGCAGAGGTTTTAACCCACTGAGCCACACAGGTGCCCAATTACTTGTGATTTTTTAAAAAACATTTCTTTTCCCTAGCTTACTGTATTGTAAGAATACAGTATATAATACATATACAAAATATGTGTTGACTATCAATGCTATCAGTAAAGCTTTCAGTCAATAGTAGACTATTAGTAATTAAGTTTGGGGGGAGTCAAAGTTGTACATGATCAACTGTACTGTATATGGTTTTACTAGATGTACATGGTATTTACTACATGTACATGGTATTACTGTTTTTGTATATCTATCTTGGAATAAGTCTTTTTCTTATACCTCCCAATAAAATTTTATTTTTTGAGGGTAGGATCACACATTAATTCACAGTAAAATATAAATAATTTATAAAGTATGTGGGGAGAGGATTGATTGATAACATTTTGTTACTAATGCCTTCGTCAAAGTGTAATCCTCAGATCATGTGAGTCAAAAGCACCTGGTGTTTGTTAAACACGTAGCACCAGACTTCTGAATCAAAATTTCTCCATGGATTCTAGGATCTCTATGGAGGCCCTGGAATCAGAGTCTGATACACAGGAGGGTTTGAAAATCAGTGAACTGGAGGATAAGCGTGGGGGCCCAAGAAGCTACAAATATAGACACAGGATGGCTTATAGTTAGGACTGGCTAAAGAAAGGCAATGCACCAAAACCAAACTGCTCATCTCTAAACTTTGCCTGACTGCTTCTCAATTTCCTGCTCTGCAGGTTCATAGCACAAGTCATTTCTCACCAAAGGTTATTAACTTTCCTTATGTGATGAGATTTCACTGGAAACGTGGAATTGCTCTGCCAGAAACATTATCAGTGGGTTCTGAAGAAGCCAGTTCCAGACGGCCTGCTGGCCGAATGGCCATGTGGACAGCTATAACTATGTCCCCCATGGGCTCAAGAAAGTGCTATAGGTTGGGTGGTCTCTGTGAACAGTAGTTCAAGGAGTAGAACAGAAAACACTGAATGTAATTTAATATAGCACACAGTCTCAACTCTGACAAGGCTCAGGTCTGATCCATGTGAAGATCGAATTACCTCTCCGTCCACAGAGGGACACCCCTCCCCACCAGCACCATTGGCAGAGGCTGTGGGAAAATTTACTAGCAGCTGTGCTACCTTATCTAGTCAAAGGAAAGAAAGAGGTCATCAGATTCCAGGGCTGCCAGTTGTTAAACCTTTATAAGAACCACAAGGAAGGGGGAGAAAGGCCTAGAGGGTTTTAAGGAATAGATACACACAAATAATTCTAATTCCTTTGAGAACATAATCCAGGATTTATTTTCTGAAATAAAAATCTGGAAGGAAAAATAAACACACATTAAACTATTAATGACCAAATATCACTTAGGGAATTGACTATATTTTCCTTCCTATACTGTTATGGAGCCAAAGCCAAAATACTCAGAAAGACTAATTGCAAATGAAATTCAGACTGATAAGAATTTGATTAACTTTTATCATATTTATTTAATATATTATATTGGGCTGCATTAGTTAAGAAAAATTAAATAAAATATAAATCTCTTAATCGAACAAAGAAAACATTGGACATTAAATGGACCTATGAAAAAGTCTTGGCATCACAAAGCAATCCACCCATGAGATCTTCAAAATCAAATTAGCAGTCAACGTGGCCTAGATAGTGATAAATCTCATCTACAGAATGTTAACTGAAGCTAAAACAAACCACACTTTGAAGTGATCATTTTGTTTTCAATTTTCCCTGTGAAAGCCTAAAACTAAAACCTCAAATTCTCCACTATTGTGTCCCAAAGTTACTACAGGTTTTCTAGAAGTCAGTGTACTTCATAAGGCATTGGAAGTGAATAATGTCACTCAGCCTGCTCACAGTCTCCAGGTTGATCCCTCTACAACCTTGAGACCAACTCTATTTTACTGTTATCTTACATGTATTTACTCCTATTTTAAAGTTTAAGCTTCTCAGGTCAAGGACCCTGTCGTTGGTGGTTTATACTTTCTGAGGCAATATACTCCTCTGTAAATAATTGTGTTTGATCATTACGAGACACTTCAGTTGGATTTTCCCATAAAAGAGAAAGTTCTTTAAAGGGTGCTTTATAGTTAAAACATAACAGAACACTTTTTGAGCCTTTTTCTATGAGGCCTATCAATACATATACAAGCTGAAAAGCTCAAGGCACAGCAAAGCTGAAGTCACAGTCAAGGAAGGCTTAAGTGTCTCTCAGAGACTGAACTGTATGCAGTCATAGCAATGCAGGCAGAACCCTCCAAAATAGGTAAAAAGTGATAAATCTGTTAATTATTGTATTTTGTCTATGTGAGACCAAATAGCTTGTTTTTTTTTTCAGTGAAGTGACTATTATTTGTGATATTAAATATACAGCTAGAGTTTGTTCACTACTAGAGGTATAGGACATCTTAGATGAATTTCACTTTCTCTTTCTCTAGCATGTATTTATGTTGTGATTTCGAACTTAGCAGGGCATCAGAATAAAGAAACATTTTAAAGGAGTTAAAATTAAAATGACAGCCAGATTTCAGAGCTTTGTCTACCCACTGGTGGGGTCTGGGAATCCATGTATGTCCAAAGCCCCAGAGGCGAGTCTGATTTCTGATGCTCTGCCAAATTGGAGATCCCTACAGATGCCCAAAGAGTGGATCCCCATGAGGTGCTTCCCAATACTTCTCCAAAGTACCTGATATGCAAAAGGATGGTCTGGAGCCCCATTCTCAGAATTCGGATGCTCCCTCAGTTCATCAGCATATAGTTACCTTATATTAGAAGATTATAATAGCCCTGATTATAATAGCTACACAAATACCTAAAATTTTCTTATAACTTTGGAAACAGTTGGAAACTTGATAAAGACATATGTCATTGACTTACCCTTGACTGTCCAATAAAGTCACCTGGGAAGCTTTATAAAAATAATCATGCCTGGTCTCTATCCCAAGAGATTTTGCTTTAACTGGTCTGAAGGAGGCCTGGCATCGGTATGTTTAAAAAAACTCCCCAGGTGATTTTAATGTCTAGCCAAGTTTGAGACCCACTGGAAAGGATGAAATGATAATTCTACAAAAAAGCATCAATTAAGTATTTATTTAACCAGTTACATTGCCTAGATTTTTAATATCTAAGTCTCACAACAATAGTTTGAGGTAAGTAGTAAAATTCTCATTAAGCAGATGAAGAAGCAGACAATATGGTAAAGCCTTCCTACTCAAAGCCTAGTCCATGTATCAGCAATATCAGCATCACCTGGAAGCTTGTTTGAAATGCAGAATACTAGGACCCCAGCGAAGTTTTCTGAATCAGAATCTAGCATTTTAATAGAATTCCCCAGTAATTTATCTACATATTAAAGTTTGAAAGTCCCACTGCTCTAGGGAGGAGTCATACCCAGGAGGCTTCTCATGGGAGTGAATGACTCTCCCCTGCACACTGCCTGCCTTGTATATGAAACTCGTATCACTTAGTTCCAATAGGAAGACTTTCCTCATGTAAGCATAACTGAAGTGGAGCTATATCACCTGATCTCCTCCCCTTGGGTTTTTTGGTCAAATAACTACATATTACTTAATAAACAGTATGCATGTTAGAGACTCTAAAACAAGAATGGAATCATCCATAAGAGGCTGACTTTTGTCACATGTCCTGAACTAACTGTTTGTATGTTACTTTGACCTTTGGCTGCATGTCTGATACTTCAACCCTTATTTGAACTCTCAACTTCTGGTCTTGACCCTGTCTCTCCCTAAATCTCAGCAGACCAAAGATAAAAGTATCTTAATTTCTACATACAGATGAAGTACTTGTGTTAGGTAGTATTAATTCACTCATTGTTCACTAACACTGCACTGGGCATTGTGATCCAAAGATGAATAGGACAGCATTCCTGATTGTAACTAATTAATACATTAATGAGAGAGACAGACAATAATAGATCATTACAGCATGTGTGACAAATGAGAATACCATATGTTAGTGAAGGCATGATAAGATCCATACTTTGTACACTGCTTGTTCAGGTATGAGTTACCGCAAAATTCCTGCAAGCAATTTGGTAATATGTATTAAAAGTCTTAAAATGCTCTAGAATTTGAATAGCTTATACATGACACATTAAGGAACCCTTGCATGAGGTGTAGTAGGGAGGATGGGACCAGATTTATATTTTGGAAAGTTTACTATGGCTTAATGTAGGGAATGGATTGGAGGGGTGCAAGACTGGAAGCAGGAGTTAAATTAATAGGCTGTTGTAACAACCAAACATTTTTCTAATCTAAGAAAAAATGAACACCTGGAATAGGGCCATACTTATGTTTGGCTTCTTTGAACCTAATATGTTTGTATTCTTACCTCAGAGGTACCTTTATTAGGAAATTACCAGAGATGGATTAGCACAAGCAAAGTTTACAATGGTGTTTACTGTTGTGATGTTTGTGATAGTGAAAAACAAAACAAAAGATACCTAAATATCCAACATCCAAGTTATCCTTAAACAAATCATGATATATTTCTTTTACAGAATATATAGTCATTAAAGTAGTATTTATGAAAAATTTTTAATCAAGTGGAAGTAAGCATATGATACAATGTAACACCAGGCAAAATCCTGTGATCAAAATTATCCAAATATCTTACAAATTCACTCAATTTGAGGTCGACAAATTCACTCAAACTCTAATCTCTACCTAACTTGTCTTATGCCCATGATACTTCCACTGTACTGAAATGCTGGTTATTCTATAAATATAGCATATTCTATCACAATCCCATGCTGTTGAATAGGCTACATTTGTTTTGGGTTTTTTTTTTTTTTTTAAAGATTTTATTTATTCATTTGACACAGAGAGAGAGATTACAAGTAGGCAGAGAGGCAGGCAGAGAGAGAGGAGAGAGGAGGAAGCAGGCTCCCTGCTGAGCAGAGAGCCCGATGTGGGCCTCGATCCCAGGACCCTGGGATCATGACCTGAGCCGAAGGCAGCGGCTTTAACCCACTGAGCCACCCAGGCGCCCTGTTTTGGGGTTTTTTGTTGTTGCTTACAAAAATACTTTTTTTCCTTTATAGTTCTGAGGTATTCTTTTTTTTTTTTAAAGATTTTATTTATTTATTTCACAGAGGGAGAGAGATCACAAGAAGGCAGAGAGGCAGACAGAGAGAGAGAGGGGGAAGCAGGCTCCCCGCTGAGCAGGAAGCCCGATGAGGGCCTGGATCCCTGGACCCTGAGATCATGACCTGAGCTGAAAGCAGAGGCTTTAACCCACTGAGCCACCCAGGCACCCGTTCTGAGGTATTCTTAACCACTTCCACTCTTTTTGTCCCCAATGACAGCCCAGGTCCCTGGAGCCATCTTTTAAATTGATTAGTTAATAATCTATTTAATTGTCCCCTGTAATTTTATGTATGAATTGTAACTGACTTTCCTTCAGCTTAGCTCTAGTGGGTACACTCTACCATAAAACTTATAACTGTATACTTTCCATGCTCATCTCCAATTTCTCATTCAAAGCCTCTTCTTCATGCAGATTAATTACCTTACAGGAATAAAAGACTTCTTAGAGGAGCCACACCTTTTCCTTTTGAAAATTTGAAAGCCACCAAACAGCACAGAATCTGTCTTAAATATGCTTTTCTGACTTCTTGAGAGATTGAATAAAAATGTTCAGACATAACTTGGTAAATAAATATGTCAATAAAATGGAGGAACAATTTTTTGGCAAACACCTTCATGATCAATAAAAATTTCATTATTAAAAATATTGTGCAGAAGAAATTTCTTTCTTATTAGAAGAACAAAAATTTTAAGGGGCCTCAATGAAGAGACTGGACTTCAGAAGTTGGATATTAGGGGAAAATGCAATCTTAAAAGAGAAAACAACTTAAGGAAAAGTCTGAAAGTGGGATAATGCCAAGCATGTTTGTGGAAAGCCAGTGGTGGAGAAATTAGATGGAAAAGTCTATAAAGGACCAAATTTTGGTGTTTGATGTCCATATTGAAATATTAAAACTCTGTTTTTCATATTCTAGGTATTCACTGAAGATTTTTGATATAGGCAATGACATGATTATATCTGTATATTGTAATGATAACTGAAAGTATGTGAGTTTAGCAAGAAATAGAACCTAGAGATCTGATAGTTCCTAAATTGATGTCTTCTGCCCATTCTTTTCACCTGAACTCTAGACCCATAAACTGATCTGCTACAGGGCAGCCTCATACACTTACACCAAATTCATCATGCCTGAAATAGAGGTTATCAAAGTTATTTGCTTTTCCCATAAACTGAATTGTGCACGAACAGCTAAACATACACATGTAATTTAAAAAAAGTTCTTAAGATGTTGATTTCCCCAAATAACTAGAATTAGGGGATCAAGATCTACTGGGGCTCTTATGTCCTTGGAAGGCAGAACAGTTAACGATAAGGGATACCACTTGCCAGTAGCTATAGGGCTTCGATGTAAGGAGAAAAATACAGTGTCTTGAGGTGAACCTCATTTGATCTGGACAGACTTTCCATCCAAGTCAACCTTGTAAAAGGCTAATTTGAAAGGGATACTCTGGAAAATAAGAGGAAACAAATGACGGCAAGAGGATAGGAAGCAGAGGTGAGAAGAATGCCCTGGGGCAAATAAAGAGGAAGGCTCTAAGAATGACTGTGGAAACTCTCCATAGAGGACTTTGACCTGTAGAGCATGGCTAGCACACATGTCCAAATCTCTGTCCTTGCTCGTGGTGTGTTATTCTTTCAACCCCAGTTTTTTCCCTGCTTCATTCTATTTCAGCTTGTTCTCACTTTCCTTTCCCTGTCATATTTGTGACATCTCAGTATACAGGCTTTTAAAGTTTGAGCTTTTCTTCCACCGATATTGGTTTCTGATTTGTGGTACACACAACTAAGAATTTTCTAGATCAAAAACCAATATGAAAATTAGGTAGTTGTCTAGTACACTTAGGAACGCTAAGCCATGCCCTGAACATTTGTCTTCTTGGCTGGGGCCAGGCATCCTCTAAGCCTTTCCCAGTCTCTCTTGAGCAATTATCCTTTGCCATCAGGTGTTGCCTGGGTCATACTATAAACCACTGACCACTCAGACTTTCAACACTGAATTCTGCAGAAGATAAGAGCTGTGATACTCTGTCAGCTACATGCCAGGTGTTGTAGTAAACACTAGGGAAACAGGGTAACTAAGACTTCTGTCTTCTAGACTCTGTCTTCCAAGGGTTATCCAACAACAACATATGTCATTACAATATGATATAATACATACTATATATAGATAGATAAAGGTATACACACACATATGTGTGTGTGTGTGTGTATACGCACTGCATTAATATTTTTTAAAGTTGCATCATGAATTGAGTTCTCAATCTTGCACACAGCAGTCACTTCCTCCTAGGATAGCCACATTGGTTTCAGTGTGGACCAGTGCCTCAGGGCATATGTTTACTTACTCACCAATGAGTGATCTAATTCCTATTTAACTTAAGCATTTTCATTTGGTGAGTAAATTAGAGCTCTGTTATACTGGCAGTGAATGCATACACTGGACTGTAAATTATGCATTGCTTTCTATATATTTTTTTTGGTCTCCAGATTTTCACCACTTATTGAACTCATACCCTTATAAATACAAAAGGGAACAAATTATTTCCATAGGAGAGGAAAAAAATGCTAAAAATCAAGAAAACTTCATACAATCTGTATAAAATGGCTGGTCATTAGGACTTTTGTGATTTCAATGCCTCCATTAGCAATTCCTCACTCTACACCAAAGAGATCATGTGAAGCTAGAACTATGGCACATCCATTGACATTTGATTAGGAAGAATCACTTCAAGTGTCAAGAAGACACTTGATTCATCTTTCTTTCCTTTGTGATGTGAGTGTTTAAGGCCTTGGTTTGTTTTTAGAGCAACGGTGGGTCTTCCAAAATCAGATCTTCATATTCAGTGAAAAGTAAAGCATATATTGTAATAAGATTATTACCACTACCTAAGTCATCTTTATGTAGCACTTGACAAATATCAAACTGGTTCTCTAATATTATGTTATTTGATTATCACAGTAGCCCTGTAAAATGAATAGAGCTGACATTTTTACATTTGTTTTGCTTATAAGAAAGTCTGGCTTGCTAAAGGCCACACAATTGGCAAAATCCACAACTGGCAAAATCTAGATCTAGGATTTTCATACAGATGTATTACTATCCATATTTGAACGTTTGAGAATTCTTGAACATTCTTCCCATTTACGGTATAGGAGTCTTCTCCAAGCTTCACATGTCTTTTATTTCCTAGGTTTGTAAGAGAGACAATAACTTACACACTGAGGTTTTCTTACAAGAGAAATATTATTTCAATGAATTGTTCTAAAGAGCTCTATTCTGATTCTGAAGAGAAATAAAACGTCTTATTTTTACTTTCTTAATAATGTACTTACAAGAAATGGGAAAACAGACAAAACAAAAACACATCCAAAATAAAGAAAACTTCCATAATTTTTTCTGAAATATTATATCTTGACAGACAACATAGGTCTGTGGATGAAGCCTGAGTTTAGAAGTTAGTTATGCTGCCAGACCCAGTTCCTCCCACCTTCTTCCAATTCTCCCTTTGCCAGTAGCTCTCATCACCTTCTCACATACCACAAAATTTATACTTCAATTATTTTGACTTACTGTCTCTCCCCTCCGATTTGAATGTAAGTTCCAAGTGGGCAGGGGTCTCTCTTTCACCCTTTGAATACTAGCACAGTGTCTGGCATTTACTAGGAACACAGTAGTTTGCTGATTGAATGAGTGAAGATATATCTGGGTTGGAATTCTCACCTCACCATTTACCAAGAGCAGAAATTTAAGAGTGGTACTTAACCTTTCTGAGTATGTGTGTGGTGAAATACATAACATAACATTTACCATTTTAGCCATTTTCAAGTGTACAGTTCTGTGATATTAAGTAGTCACATTGTTTTACAAATATCCTCACCACCCACCTCCAGAACTTCTTTGTCTTTCCCAACTGAAACTCTATTTCTGTTAAACAATAGCCCGTTTCCTCCTCCTCCCAGCCCTTGGTAAACATGGGTCTAGTTTTTTTCTCTCTGAATTTGACTATTCTAAGTAACTCATATTAATGGAATCATACAGTATTTATATTTTTCTGACTGGGTTGTTTCACTTAGCATAATGTCGTCAACATTCGCCTGTGTTGTAGCTTGTGTCAGAATTTCTTTTCTTTCTATTAGTAATAATCGCGCCTTGGATAAACCTCATTGGCTATAATACTGCCACTGCGCAAAGCTTTTTCTTTTCTTTCTAAGGCTGAATCATATCCCATTGTATGTATATACCACATTTTGTTTATCCATTCCTCATTGATAGATACTTGGGTTGCATCCACCTTTGGCTATTATGAATAATGCTGCTATAAACAAGAGTATACAAATATCTGTTTTGTGTCTCTCTTTTTAATTCTTTTGGCTATATAGTCAAAAGTAGAGTTGCTGGAGCATATGATAATTTTATTTTTAATTTCTTAAAGTACCACTATACTGTTTTACACAGTGGCTGCACTATTTTCATTCCCACCAGCAAAGCACAAGAGTTCTGATTTCTTTACATCCCTGCTAACACTTGTTATTTCCTTTTCGGTTTGTTTGTCTGTTTGTTTTTAATACTAGCTATCTTAATAAATGTGAAGGAAGTCTATCTGAGTTTTAATAGCTTCCTCTTACAGTAAGGATATACATAGAGACTACTGACTAGCACAGTTCTAGCACAGAGTGGATGTTAACCAAAAGGGGAATTTCTTTTGTTTACTGTTATATTTGGGAAGAAAATTTCCACATAATTGTTGAGAGTCACTTCCACTTTTCCTGTTATCTAAAATTCACTCAGAGTGGCATACACATAAATCAGCCATAACATATAGGAAAAAATAGAAAGTCTTATTTTTAATTTTTTCTCTTTTCTCCCATGAAAGAGACTACTACTGACTGGATCCAATGGAAAGAATCCAAATAGTTAAAAAGTGAGACATAGGGCGCCTGGGTGGCTCAGCGGGTTAAAGCCGCTGCCTTCAGCTCAGGTCATGATCCCAGGGTCCTGGGATCGAGGCCCACATCGGGCTCTCTGCTCGGCAGGGAGCCTGCTTCCTCCTCTCTCCTCTCTCTCTGCCTGCCTCTCTGCCTACTTGTAATCTCTCTCTCTGTGTCAAATGAATAAATAAAATCTTAAAAAAAAAAAAAGTGAGACATAAATTTAGTGATTTATATTTTCTTTTAGTAATAAAGACTTGTGAAGAAAATTAAAGAACAGGACAATATGATTAATTTATGAAAATACTACCCTTTAACTAAAACATGGTGCTATTTTAGCTGATCAAGCTGTTGATTCACACATTTAAGAAAAATCACTGAAATTAGTTACCTCATTCAGTGAACTATTATTTGGTTGATTTCATCATCTTATTACTTAAGAAAAGTTATGATTCTCTCTACCCTTCTGGAGATTCATGCTTAGTCTAGATGTAATGAACAAAAGTTTTGGTGCTTAGGAAACTTTAATATTCAACTTAACTAGTTTTAATTCGGCAGAAGTTTATCAAACAGATGTCATGTGCAAAGCACATATGGAAAACAAAAGATTCAACATGTACTTTTAAGAGTTTGTGATCCAGATGAGTAAATTGGGTAATCATATTTTAACAGTTAATAAAATACTGAGAGGATTAGATCAACATGGCAGGATGAATATACATTTCTACTTCTTCATTTGCCCAATTTAACATAAAAGAAAAGAAAAATAATGTCTATATGTCTAACTATGTCTGTACCTATATCTACCCATGAATACAGTAAGAAAAGGAATATAATAATCTTTAACAATTTCAAAGTACTTGAAAGAAGATTGGATCAATATGGAGGAAGGAATACATAGATCTAGCTGCTATTTTGTCTAAAATATCACAAGATAATATCACTATATCTAAAAATATCTATATTTAAAATAACAAATCTATAGTTATTCTTGAAAATAGGAAAGAAGTCTGTAAGTAGTTATATAATTTGAAGTATTTCCATCCCAAATCACTAAAGAGCTTATGATAAACAT
This sequence comes from Ailurus styani, assembly GCA_002007465.1. Taxonomy (NCBI): domain Eukaryota; kingdom Metazoa; phylum Chordata; class Mammalia; order Carnivora; family Ailuridae; genus Ailurus; species Ailurus styani. The sequence continues at coordinate 3,014,619 of LNAC01000160.1, forward strand.
AACTAGAAGTCATATTCTAGTAGACAGGGGTACTGGAATACAAAATTTTCAGAAAACAAAAGAATTACCAATAATTTCAGGAAAACAAAAACCAAAAAACTTCAAGAAAGCAAACAACTAATAACTGTAGAAAGAGAACAATAACACAAAAGAGACAGATACAATAACTAAAACAAACTTTTTAAAGTATCCTCAGTTCTTTGAGAATTCTGTATTCATAAAAAAGGAAATAAACTTTGTAGAAATGAAAGCTAAGGAAGTTGAAGTGTTTAAAAAAAAAACAAAACTCTATAGATGGATAGAATAGAGAATGGGCACAACTAGATAGTAAAGCTATGAGCTGAGGATGGAGCCAAGGAAATCTCCCAGAACACAGCACAAAAGAACAAAGAAATGGAAAGAATGTCCATTTATCAAAAGCTCCAGAAAGGGGTACCTGGGTGCCTCAGTTGGTTGAGCATTTGACTCTTGATCTCAGCTCTGGTCTTGATCTCATGGGAGTCCAGGCCCTACACTGGATGCTGTGCTGGGCATGGAGTCTACTTAAAAAAAAAAAAAATGCTCCAACAAGAACAAAGAGGCTGGCGTGGGAGAAATGACAAGGAAATCACATAAATTGCAGAAGAAAATGTTAGCTCTAATGGCACAATTAAAAGAACTTACGGAGTACCAAGAAAGATGGATCAAGCAAGATGAATAAAAAATAGATATATACCTAGGCCACCATGCTGAGATTCCAGAATCCCAAAGAAAAAAAGAAAAATCCTACAGGATTTTAGAATGAAAAAATAGGCTATTAACAGAAATAGACAAGAATCATCAAGGCAATACTGACAGCCAGAAGATAATGAAGTTTTCTTTAACGTTATCAGTACAACATGGGTTTTAAACGTAAAATACTACTCTTAGTTAAACTAATATTCAAATTGGAGATAATATAATGACATTTTCAGGTGTCCAATGATTCAGGAAGTTTACCACCCACAGCTGTTCTCTAAAAAATCACTCCTAAGTATAGCACAGGAAAGAGAAGCCCAGGAAGTGGGAAATATTAGACCATCAGAAAAAGCGGTGAGCAAAGAAACCAATAATTCTAGTTTAGTTTAAATGTTTGTTGAAACATAATGTAAAAAATCAAACAAGATCAAATTTTTGGAAATAAAATCTCTGGTGATTTGAACATAACATTGGTAGAGGGCTGGGAGTATGAGCATGAGGGAGGGAGTCAATTTATAATGTCTTAAGTTTCTTACCTTTTCATAGAAAGGATATAAATTCAACTAAATGAATATATATGGATATATAGATATGATTATATATAAAATTACGGTAAATGATAAAATTATATAATATATCTAAGCAAAAACAGAAATGAGTTCAACATAAGACTTATGAATAATTAATATTAAAAACAAATTAGTTGTATAAATTGCCAAAATCACTAGTGAAAAAAGAATATGGCAAAAACACATGATTCACTTGATGAAAGAGAGGGAAAGAGAAAGCACAATAATTTGACAAATAAGTGCAAACATAATTATTAATTACAAACACATACATGTACAAAATAAACATGTACAGTATAAAATTATATATACTCAATTAGGATTGTGGAATTTAACACCCCATGAATAATAAGCAATTATTGAAATTAATTGATAGGTCCCAAATACCTGAAACATACAGAGCATTATTCTTTACACTATAGAATGGTGTGTAATCACACAAAAGTGTTGTGTTTGCTTTCAAGTCTGTGATAGAAGAAAAAGTTTTAAAAGGCAATTTAGTGGATAAGACTGCTCTAACGTACAGTAGCAAAATTAGAAACTTTAAGCAAAGTATCAGTAAAGATATTGAGGGGGATTTAGTCCATAGTATCAAACTCATAACAGGAACTCTATTAATTTATTGGCTTATAGGATATTATCATCAGTGATCTATAACTTTTCTCAAATATTTATCAATGATGTTGCACTGCAAAGCTCCAAATAAAATGAGAGAGAATACAAATTTCTGTATAAATCATTGCTACTAGATACAGAATAAGAGAAAAACTTTTTGACAGAAATCACAAAGTGGTTATATTGATATCATCTAGACTCTTGCTGACATGCCACAACTCACGCTTCAAGGTCACAATCAGCACTTTTTTATTCTATGAGCATTTCTTGATTAAAAGAAAGCATTGTCCTGACATCTCTACTTAGTCCTGCCTTTCCCAATGATATAATAGTAAATAATGACTGCTCCTCACCTCAGTAAGTTCTAAGAACATGATAGTGCAGAGAGGTCACTCCAAAGGGTAGTACTATGGATTGAATTGTGTTCCCCCAAGGTTTTTGTACACTGAAGCCCTCACTCTCAATGTGATGATATCTGGAAGTGGGGCCTTAAGAAGGTATTAGGTTGATGAGGTCATGAAGCTCTCATGATGAGATTAGCTATCTTTATAAGGAGGAGACATAAGAGAACTTCCATCCTTTTCTCTCTTTCTGTCTGTCTCTTTCTCTCTCTCTCATCAAGGAAAGGCCATGTGAACACACAGTGAGATGGTGGCTGTCTCCAAGGCAGGGAGAGGAATCTCATCAAAACCCAACCATTCTGGTACCCTGATCTCAGACTTCCAGCCTCTAGAATTAGAAGAAAATAAATTTCTGTTGTTTAAGTCACCCCTATATATGATATTTTGTTATGGCATCTTGTGCTGACTAAGACAGATAGTATCATAAACCAATCAAGGATGAGCAAAATATTCTGGATCAACTCACTTTATGTATATAGGGATGAATTTATATAGATGTACCCTCTTATATCAGATATATTTTATAACTCATCAGGTACCAGTAAAAGCCCGAATAGGATAGTGCCGATAATACCAGTACAGATCTTTATGTTAACCTCTTTGGTAAACTTCTGGATTGTTCTAATCAAGTGGAATAGTATAGATCCCATGTCATATATTGGAAGTTCATAAATTGTCCTTGGCCAAATTTCCTTTAGATCCTTTCACCCAGGTTTCTGTATGAGACCCTAGAAATGGCTCACTTGACCTATACAAACCCTCAGTAAAAATACAGCTCCAAGAAGCTGTTACCAGCATTCTTTCTTTTTCTAGTTTTCCACAGATATAAAAAAGACAAAGTCCCAGAAGTGCAGCAAGTCCATTAATGCTGCTTCTGTGGTCAACCAAATAGAATGGGATCTTCCTGACAGAGGGTACCTTCTATACCACTCAGGCCTCAGTCATCCTGCTGTCTTCACCTTTGGAAATAAACTTTTAAACCTAGATGCCTATGGCTGAGAAATATGTCTTTTTTACTTGAATTTTTGTTATCCTTCTTATCCTTATTTCCATTTCTTCTCACTTTTCCATGATTCTATATTTAATAAACCTCTTTTAGTATTTCTCCTCTTTCTCACCCATGATCTGTCTACATATATTTTTCTTTTTTCCAATCCATTTCAACATAGTTTTTTGGCTTAAATTTCTTTTCTTTCTCTTCATCCACAAATTTCCAAGTGTCCTGCACTATTAGTTAGAAAAAAAAAATGTAAGTAGTTGCATCCCATTCTTACTATAAATGACCTACTTCCTTTTCCATCACTCTAGGAATGCCCACTTCAGTCCTCTAGGGGCCATGATCCACAAAGCTCTAAATGTTTCTTGGACTTTGACTAACAAAGACGACCTGCCCTACTCAGCTAGAGCAAGATTAAAGATCAGGAATAGAGCAGAATGAATAACCATTTGAGACTGAAAAAGGGAATGAAGTAAAAAAAGAAGGGGGAGATGCCCCTCATCATGGAAAGGGTGTCTAGTAGAGTACCAGAGAAGACTTGACAGATAGATGGTGCTGGTCTATTCCCACTGCCACTGTGCTAAAGCCCACATCCCCTCTGTACCCAATTAAAGATATGTGACTTGAGAATTTTCTTCATAGAAATGATAACTTGGCGTACAAATGTTTCCTAAATATGTCCACTTTACCTTTGACAGCTTCATTGCAATAACATTGATGAAAAAATAGCTCAGTACCCATAGTCTCTTGGCCTGGGATTTACTATAAAAGGAAGAAAAAAAATAGACTTTTAAAGCTCTTATTCTTACCAAAACTCAAAAGCTTCATGTTTTAAAATCCAGAATCTCCTGAAAGACTGTATAAAACTTTTGTTGCTTGTCAATAAGTGATACTAGAACACTGAGTATTATTCTAGACAATAGAGACTCCTAGATTCTGAGATATAACTTGGGTCATTTGCCCGACTAACAAAAATGTTGGACTAATAATTATATTTCACACTGGCTAAGTTTTTCCAACAACAAAAAGTTGGTAATCTAGCATAGTGAAGCAGCATGTACAATGATTGAACCAAATGCTGCCAATATTCCAGTCTTGGTTCTGACCTCTTCATTTATTTAGCATGTGACTCTGGGCAAGTTACATTTCTTAGCCTTAGTTTCTTCATCTAAAAAATAACAGTTGTAGGTACTTCTTAGAATTTTTAGAGAATTTAAGGAGCTAATACATAAATACAACTTAGTATAGTTTCTGATACATAAGAAGCACTCAATAATTAATTTAGTTATTCTTAAGAACATCTCAGTCACCTCCTTTAAATCTACACTGAGTGAGTCCCCAGGCATCATTAGGTAATTCTGCTCAATTTTTCAACACTCACATTAAAGATGTTAGTACCTGTACAGAAATCAAACAACATAAACACAAACATCCTATAACACGGTTTTGTGACCCTGAAGACAGAGAAATCAGGAATCAGAAATTCTGGTGTTTTATTTTAACTTAAAAAAAAAAGTTGTGCCCATTCATCAAACATTTTTATTCCTTAATTTCAGCATTTATAAAATGTAAAACATAGAGTCTGGCCAAGTTGAGAAACTATGCAGCATGAGCTTTAAATTATGAACACGGGTCATTTATACATAGATTTTGATATTCTTTAAAATTAAAATCACAGTAGCTTATTTAAACCTTACATAATGACATATTTCTGGGTAGTTATGTTGCTAGGTAGTTATGCATAAATAATACATTAATCTGTAAACATTGCTTTTATAATACTGTGTCACAATTTAGCTTTTTGTTAATATGTGGAGACACTGCATGGATGTAAGATTGCAGACATTCGAAACCATTTTCCACTACCTACCAACTAGCACAGGCTCGAGCAACTTACTTAACCCTTCTGTCTACCTCAATTCCCTCATTGCAAAATGGAGAAATGGCTAAATCTCCTCATTGTATTGTGGTAAGAACCTAATTATATAATATACATAAAGTACCTAGAATGTAGTGACAGCACCATAGTAAACACCCCAAAATTGTTAGCTTGAAATTGAAATATATTTATTTCTCATTTGTTACTTTTTCATTCATTTTTTTTTTTTTTTAGTCACATAATTTATATTAAAAAAAAAATAGGTTAAGGCACGGTGGTTTGGGAACTTACCTGAAAATGAAAGTGTCCTCTTTTGGTCATCTTCATGATCCATGACTGCCTCTCCCTGGGCACCATTTGTTTGAGTTCTGTCCATCCTGTCTTCTCCAAAGAGAGTCATTGAGTGTATACTCTGGGCTCAGTGTTGCAGGATCAAGTATTTAAAGACAGGAGAGCTCAAGGTAGCAGATTCTTGGAATCCCTGAACTTTGAGTCTATCAATTTCCTTTCACAGATGGTCTTCAAATTTAAACCTGTTGAGAAGACAGAAGGAAAATTCCAGAGATCTGAGATGGGGAAAAAGGATAGAAAATATAGGAAAAAGGGGCTTAGAATTAAGGCAGCATTACTTAAAGCTAACGTTAAAAAGAGGAAAAGAAAAATAAGAAAAAGAAAAGGCCTTACCGGCCCTAGCATCTTTTGGATATTTCTGATCAACCAGGCTCCAAGCATTCTCAGACTAAGCAAATTCAGATTTATGGCTGGGTGCTGGAGAATACGTGTTATCCTTCCCTTCCTTTAGTTCCTTGGTCATTTTTCAGTCATCAATTCACTCAATACACTGTTTGTGACACCTTTCCTGGGCTAAGCCTTCATTGTATTAACATCGGGACCAGGAAAATAGAGAAGTGGTTACCAAGATGAAAAAAGACATGATTCTTGACCTCAGAGAGTTTGTAGTCTGGTGGAAGGAACTGAAAAAGGCCCAGAAACATTACAATAGACCCCCGAGTTAACGAATGTAAGTACTAGGGGCTCACAGAAGAAGGAATGATGAGTTCTGCCTGGGGAGTCAGGGACATTTTCACAGAGAACTTAACACTTAAGTAAGTCCCTAAGGACAACTAGGTACTTCCTAGCCTGAAATAAATTGTATTTTGTAGAGCATGAGGCAGACAGACGCATAATGTGTTCAGGAAGTAGTCATTCACTCTGGCTGCAGTAGAGGGAGTATGGGTGGAGGCAGAGACATTGAGGAAGAGGTGGGGGTAGTTGAGAAACCATGTGCCCAAATAGGTTTAATATGTCTCTTTCATCTTCTCCTCCTCCTCCCAACCCCCGCCAGACTCCCTAGTATGACTAAATGAATGATGCTTGGAAGTTTCTGTTTCTGGTTCTGGGGAAGGCAGTGAATCCATGCAACTCTGAGAAAAATGGCCCCGAGTGACCTGAGCATCTGGAAGGGCCATTTTCAGTCTTAAAGCTGGGACAGTTGAATGGCTAGTAGTGTCAGCAAGTGACTCAGCTGGATTGGGTCTGTTATTAAATTTTATCATGTCACAGCCAGTAGTATCAGTAAAACATAAAGCATTACTTAGAAATTATTGTCAGATGGAATTCCTTTAGTTGCTTTATTGAAAATATCCATGTATGGTGCATTGGTATAGATAGCCAGCCCTCTGTGTGTGTGTGTGCACATGCATGTGTGTGTGTGCATGTTGTGTATGTTAGTTTTCATAGCCTGTAGTCCCCGGAAGTCCTAAAGAACAAGCATACCCTTTTAATATTCTTATTTGCTCACATATTGGTATATTCAGGACAAGGGTACAATAGGGGCTTTTTATGCCCATGGAAGTATCATAACAAGGATGAAGGGACCAGGAGATACTGAGAATCTAATGAGACATGACCAGTTGTTTCTTCTCTGGTGACAAAAGTGTGGCAAGGGCTCTGCTTTTCTCTAGCCAATCCTCTTCCCAGCCCAGGCCTTTAGGTATGGTTGAAACAAATACTCCTTTCTCTTGTGTGTTCTAGTCTAGATTGTGCAAAATCCCTGAATCTGGCAGAAAAAGGCAATTCAACCCAGAGAATTCTTTGCCCATGTTTTCCTGGGACTCTCCCCAGTAACACTTCCTGGAAATTCTGCCTGCCAAGGCTATATGAGAACACTGAATAGCTTAGCAGAGAAGGAAACTGATATGAAAAGTGGACAGGGAGTTGCCAAAAGAGGTCTCTCTTGAATACAAGCATAAAAATGTAAAAAGGCATAATTAACTAACCAGTTTCCTAACATACTAGGAAATAACTCAATCTCTGGCTACCTAAAATCATATTGAAATAAGAGAAAGAAATTAACACATTAATTTGTACAATATGAGATGCATATTAAATCTACTGGACGGTGATGCTCCACAAAATGAACTTCCCATATTTCAATACGATTTGCTCTTAAGGTACCAGAAACTAAATCTGAATACACTTACCATTGACATCTTATAAAAAGTTCTTACAGAATCTCAGTCTAATAGTTCAGCACCAGCAGCACCAATTTTGTGCAGTTCTCCTGAAAGCTTTAGGCAGTAAATCTCTAAAAATGTCCACTTAAGCAGTAGAGGTCATAAATAGTTTGCAAGAGCAATAAAATAGAACAGAATTTTGGAAGTTATAATTTTAGTGGATATAACTGCACTATAAAAGAAAGGCCTCTGGGACCCAGAATAAATGCAAAACTCTGTCTAAGTGAACTGCAGGGCTAACCCATCTGCAAGTGGTAAATTATCCCCAGTCCCAGGTGTGGTGCATTATCCTAAGGGTGTCCAGTGATTAAAGGTAAGAACGTGGCTAAAATCCAAGGGAGCACTGAACCTTAATGACGGCTGGAAATTGTCGACAATTTCTCTGGAAGTTTGATTTGGTCCTATTTGCTCACATTAGCCAGGTCCAAAGTTCAGCGGAGAGCCTATGATCAGTACAGATACTCCAGGGGAAGAGACCCAGAGGGTGAAAGGAAGACATTGGCTCTTCATTTGCCCCAGAAAGAGTTCACAGAGATGAAAGTAGATCCATAATCCTGTTACCTATAAGCTCTTCAACCTGCAACAAAGAGCAGACACTTACTGAGGCCATTGTCCTAAAATTCAAATGATAAGTGCAAAGCAACATAAAAAATTTCATTAAATTTGTTCTTTTTCTGGTATATCACTTATTCTCATTAGTACACATGTGCATGCATGCTCTTTTAACATATTAAATCTATGTTAGGGTCTTAGAAACTCCCAAAGGATCAAGGATATGTTTAATTGACTTCCTAAGCTCCTCCCCTATCACACCCACCCACATGCACATAACAAACATTGTGCATTGCTGAATGCAAGTGACTATTTCATGATTACATTCACAGTTTTTTATAATGTTTGGGTTCAAAAAGTCACCATCTTTTATACTTTTCCACCAAGTTCTTGAATTGCCCCCTATACCCCAATCTTGTTTTGACCAGTACAATCTAGAAAACTGATGTGTACAATATTGAATCAAGGTGGCAAGGATAAGAAAGTTACATCTGAAGAGCAGATGAAGAAAATTTTCATGCAAGGAAGCCCAAGCTTCCAATTTTTAATCAACATTTGATTGTGGCCTATTAAAATGCCAAATCACTTTGCAATATTGTGCTATGTCTTCACAGCTTAAAATAGTCTCTGTGAAATAGTCATCCCACCCCGTTTTCCCATCTGAAAATAATAACACATTGTACCTTTTTCTGTTGCTTCTAATTTTTGGGCTTTAATGATTGTGTAACTGAAATGTCACCCTCCTGCATCTCAGGGTCACCTTCTAGTTTATTTGGAAAATAAAAGAACAGGAGGGTTTGTCTCATGTCAACTCCTGAGTCATCCACTTGGCAGCTATTGTCCATATCATGTGCTCCTTTCAGCCCTGCTTTCTGCATGGCCTTTGGTCACTGCTCTGTTCACTGCTGTTTACCACCTGGAACTTGGGTCTTCCTTGGTGGTATGGTGCTGATTCCAGAGGGCCACACTTTCTATCACTAATCTGTCACTTTGCTCCCATTAATACCTCACCACAAAGTTTATGGCTGTTAAGGATTTTGCTGCAGGTTTGGGGACTATTCCAAGTAAAACTCTCTAGTTCTCTCTCTCAAAAAAAAATTGCCTGATACCTATGTGGATTGGTTTTACCCATGGCTTTTTCTCAATCTGGGCATTTCAGGGCTGTACTAATCATCCCACAGGGCATTTTCCAAAGCCTAAGAGAGGGAGTCCAAAGTAAGACCGTAACAACAGTAAGTGGGAGATGCATTTGGGGGGAGGAGGGCCCACAGAAAATAGTCTATGGTGACTTCTGCAGTCAGGTTACCATTCAGACCTTGCAGCCAGTGTGAAGTGAAACCAGCACAGGCTGCTGGGTGGACCTGTGTTCTGCATACCTAGTATCACTCTCCTTATTCTTGTAATAGTGTCTTGACTTTCCTTGGGGATCGACCTCCACCCACTTTCATTCCATGTGGTTTAGGTGGGGCTAGCCCAACCCCTGGAATCAGAGGTGAGCTCATGACCCAGATCTGGACAATTGGTATTGTGGTCTGGCCATGGTGATTGATTAATCACTCTTTGCTCTAATCAAAGTAATCCTAGGAATTTTTCTGGAGCAACTCAGAAAGACATTTTGGTTTGGGGAGTTTTTTCTAAGAGTGCTAGCAGAGAGGATGAAGTAAGTCTGAGCTTCCATCAGGCACCATAAAAGCATAAAAATAAGGCCAATCAAGGGGAAAGCAGGGCAGAGATATAAAGATAGATTGGCTCTAATGATGGGATTTGAGACTCTTGGATCCAGACACGATTAAAGTTGGTAGTGCTGGAATTTTCAGTATGGAAACCAAGATTTTTGTTTCAGCCCAAGCCAATCTGAGTTGATTTCCTGTCACAATCCAAAGGTTCTAGAATAATATATTCTTGAATTCTTCCTATGGTACCAGGTCTCCCATGGATACCAGAATAAACACACACACACACACACACACACACACACACACACACATTTATCCCTCCCAAGGATAAACAATAATTTTAAAAATATTGCAGTCTAAATCCACATTAAAAGAGAGAAAGCACTTTTTTGGGGGCAAATATAATAAAAATCTATACAGAAGGGATTGTGAACAATAACTATAATTCTTTATATTATTATGTACAAAGTTCTAGTTTCCATCTCTTGTTTCTAGAAAATAGCCCTAAGTCTTAGTGAAGCAAAAGAAAACAGCTCCATTAGATTTCCATGACAAATGACAAAACTACATATTTCATTAGTTATATAAACATCTGGAATTGAAATTAAAATATTTGAAATTCAAAGTCAATTTAATAGTCAGGCATTCCCCCATCTCACTATGCATTTCTATAAGCAGTAGTTCCTGGTATAGGATTTATTTCCCTGAACCAATTCCTCAGATAAAGGAATGAGAGAGAGGTAGGGCAGGAGGCTGGTTCTTCCACTGACATCTTTAATTTAGGCAACTTTAACCAATGATTATAAAGAACACAAAAGGGTAACCTGGGTGGCTCAGTTGGTTAAACGTCTGCCTTTGGCTCAGGTCATGATCCCAGCGTCCTGGGATCAAGCCCCAAATCAGGTTCTCCACTCAGTGGCAAGTCCTCTGCCTCTGTGATCCCTCTCCTTCTGTGATTGTTTTTGCTCTCTCTCAAATAAATAAATAAAATCTTGTAAAAAAATAAAGAAAGAACACAGAAAAGAACACAAAAACACACGTATTCATCTCCTTTTCTGAGGGAAGAGTGGTTTATATTAGAAATAAATCAATGGAGGGTGCACCTGGGTGGCTCAGTTGGTTAAGCATCCCACTCTTGATATCGGTTCAGGTCATGATCTCTAGGTGGTGAGGTTGAGTCCCTTGTTGGGCTCCACATTCAGTGGGAAGTCTGCTTCTCTTCCTCTCCCTTTGCCCCTTCCCCCACTCTCTCTCTCTCAAATAAATAAATAAATCCTTAAAAAATAAAAGAAATAAACCAATGGAGAAAGGAAAATTGAGAGATCACTATACTACTCCAGAACAGATGGTATTTGTTAGGAAATCTTTATCATTGAGTTAAAGGCATAATTATGTTAAATTTAAAGAAAGATTTCCAAATTTTCTTACTCTATGTGGAGAATATTTGGCTAAAGTCTAAATATTTCAGTAAATCAGAGTTTGAATACTCGTAATTCTATTAATATTTTGCTGGTGTGATGTATCTGTGTGTATGTGTGTATGTGTGTTTGTGTGTGTGTGCACACGCATGCCTGGTGAAGGCAGAAGAGGAAAGGCAAGAACCACTGTATTATCTTGCTATCTCCCTTGAAGGAGAATGAAGTTGGGGAACAAGAAATGGATATCCAAATCCAGTTTGGGTATCAGAAAAAATCATTTCCATTCCAAAACACTCCAGTCTATGTTTCACATTTATATAATACCAAATAATATGGACTTCTTTTCATGGTCAATGAGGATTAAATGCACTACCTGCCTCCAGGAACCTGGCAGCAATATGGAAACTTGCTTAGCTAATCAATAGCTGGCGCTCAGTCCAGTATGCATTCTGATTTCAACATATCTATTTAGTTTAGGTTTTTAATTTAAAAAAATACTATTTTTTTGTTTTTAAAAGAATATATCAAAGTATTGAGGTACCAAGAACAGTGAATTTGTGTCTTCTTAAATACTCCTTCTGCGTTCTAGCACCCCATTTCATGAATTCCTTTAGCCAATCTAAAATAGATATAAGGCTTTTAATTTAATTAGAGTAAAATACAAAGTTCTTTACTTACCTTAAATCTTTTTTAACTGCCTGGATCTTAATTTCTAGAGGATTGTTGACTTTAGTCTAATCATTCTTTGGGAAAAAAAAAAAACCTTCCCCTTCCTGGGTAAGCAGGTCTGTTCCAGTCCCATGAGTTGCTACCTGTTTGGTTTGACTACTCACTAAGGACTATTTGTACTTTTCCTAGGCTTCCCCACTTATAATTATTTGGCCCATCGCTGGCTCTGCTTTACCTCCCAGAGCAAAATCCAAACTCTAGCACAGTATATGAGAAACTCTGTCATCTTGAATTCTATTTTTATTGGATTGAACCATCTATACTCCCCACCCACTCAGACTTCCATCTCCGTGGTTTTAAATGCTGAGGAAATTCTTCATTTATATAAAATCATACACAAATGTGTAATCATTTTAACTTCTTAATGATTGTTACCTAATAACATGTTTTTTATTTTTCCTGCTAACGCATGGGATTCTGCTAATGGTTTTCCTATGTTATACAAGCTTGTGTTTTACACCACAAGGTGACAGCAGATAATTATTTCAATGTGATATATTCTGTTTTAAAACCTTATAGTTTTCATTAAAATATTCATAGAGAAAGTTGAATTATATAATTTTTTTACCTTTTTGACTTTTGGTACTAAAGCTAAATATATTTCATAATGTGAAAGGGATAGTAACATATTTCACTTTTCTATTTTTTCAAGTTCATGTAATATAAGGAACATTTATTCCATGACTGGTTTTGGAGAAAAGTCTTTAGGAAATCAAGTTGAGATAATAATTTTAGAGATAATTCAATTTCTTGTAAATGCATCAGTTTGGTAATTTGATAATCTTTTTTTTAAAGATTTTATTTATTTATTTGAGAGAGAGAGAGAGAGAGAGAGAGAACCAGCAGGGGGAGGGACAGGGGGAGTGGGAGAACCGACTCCTGTGTGGATCCCGATGCAGGGCTCGATCCCGGGACCCTGAGATCATGCTGAGCCAAAGGCAGATGCTCAACTGACTGAGCCATTCCACATGCTCTGGTAATTTGGTATTCTTTAAAGGATCTGTTCTATCTATAAAACTGTCATATTTATTAGACTATTGTTTTTTAATAAGAAGATCAGCCTTTGCCTTTCCTTAATGACTGGTCGGCACACCCCTCTAACATGCTATAGTGTTTAAGAACACAGACTCCCCGAACCAAACCTCTTCCTCTTATTACAGTCAGTTAGCTAAGTATTAAACCTTGTTAAAGTATTAAATCTTAAAATGCAGACAATGATGATAAAAGTACATTTATTGGAAAGTTGCTGTGAAGATTAAATGAGCTAGTATATTGAGAGCACTTAAAAATGCTTTGTGTGTAGAAAGTATTAGTGATTTCTTTATCCACTGATTGTTTAATAAACACCTCAAACTTAAGAGGTCCAACACAGAATTCTGATCTGCTCCTGATCCCCCAAATCTGTTTCTTCTTCTATAATCTCCTTCTGAGTAAAAAATACATTTTCACAGTTACTTAGTCCAAAAAACTACTAGCTATCATTGATTCCTCTCTTTCCATCATCTCTCACATCTAATTCTTTAGCACATTTGATCATCTGTCAATTTAAATAACTTGTAGACTGGAGAGCTTCTCACTATTTCTATTATTGCTGTCCACAGCACCATCTCCTCGACTACAGCCATGGACTCTTAGATGATGTCTCTGGCCTTACTCATATTCCACTTCATTCTGTTCTCTGCACAGCAGTCAGCCTCTCTTCCTTAAAAGACAAATCAGATCAAATTATCTCCCTGTGAAAAATTGCTTGAGTCTTCCAATAAAAATTAGAATAAAATTCAAATTATTTATCCTGACCTTAAAAGGCTGCATACACCGGCTCCTGTTTCATCCCAACCTCATTACCTATCAGGTCTTACATGCTCCGTGCACAGGGTCTTCTTACCAGTAGGTGTCTTCAAACATGCTAAACTGTTTCTTCATTGTGGAAGTGTTAAGATGTGAGGGGTGAGGAAGTATTTTGTTGTTCTATGATTAGGTCTCAATCTTATGGTCAGCCCGTGCTCCTGGACTTTGAACTTCACCTGTGCTTCTCATTCTTTTCTCCCCTTAGGTGGGACAGGATAGCTGGAGGGAGCGGGAGTTGCGTGTATCCCTTTCCCAATATGGAAGATTGGAAGGAGCTGGTCTGGGTATTTTCCTTCTCCCATATAGAAGGCTATTGCTGACTAGAGTTGGGTATTTCTCTTCCCCCAGATAGGTCAGGCTCTGATAAAATCCCAGCAGATTAGGCTGTGGTAAAATAGTTTTTCCAGAACTATTAAGAAGAACACAAGTGCCATGGCATATTTCAAAATTGTTCCTTTCCCCCTTTTTCTGCTGGAAGCATGAGGGGATTTTTCTCTGATAGTCATTGTGAGGATCTGGTGTTGCTCCTGGAGGTAAAATTAACAAAACCGAGGGAGTCCTCTGATTACTGGGTACTACTGATTTTTTAACTCTCAGACTCATCCACACTGAGCCTCCAGCAATTTGTCAATTACATTACAATTTTTCCTGTCCTGGTACGTGTTCCTGGGGAGGTTTCTGCTCTGGTAAATTGAGAGTCTCCGTATCCTCCATCTGTCTCTTCAATTTTGGGAGCAGCAATTTGCCCTATGATCTCATTTCTTGGACAGATCTGCGTCGTTGGTTTTTCAGTTTGTTCAGCTTTCGACTTGTTAAGATGAGTGGCAACTTCTGCGCCCCTTACAGACTGGACTAGAAACTGGAATCCCTCTTCATTGGATGTGTGTAGAGGTAGCTTTTTCCAAATTTGAATTCCTTTCGAGTTCTTTGTACAACTTATAAAGTAAGAGAAAGAGGTGTAGTAGAAAAATGTTATTAATCATTGAAAAAACAAAAGCATTAAAGGATTGGACTGAGTTGGTATTTAACTCCAGTTGTAGAAATATTGAGCACACAGAGGATCTTCTAACAGAGATTTAAATTCATATATTTGAGCAGAGGACTTGCAAAATATTACAATGATATTTACGTAGCACTTACCACTAGTTTAAGTGGGAGATTTATTGAACGTAAAATCAAGCTATTTGTAATCCCAGTAATATGGATAAAGAAACCTGGACATAAGAAAATTTACTAACCATCCAAGGTCACCCTCTGATCACCTGCTGTATACTATAATAAATCCAAACATCTGAACATTAATATTCTTGTTTCTTACATGAAAATTGACTCAGAAATATACGTTTCTTAATTGCTTCCCCACAGGACTTATCTCCTACTGATAGGTACAAGATGAATTAGGGCACATGGAGGCAAAGTTTACGTATCTCACACCTCAGGCATGTTTCTCACCTATTTCATAAACACAGCCACCATTGGAAACCCCCCAACTACCAGATTCATCAACATATTCCTTTAGGGGTTGCAAAGAAAGGTGTGGAATACAAGGCTAAGTTCTATAATTAAGGGCAAATTACTTAATTATTTCACAAAATGTAATTTGAATAAGTAAACATATATTTATTTATATCAATAACCATGTCTAAAATATCACATTAAGACAGTTCCTAAATGAGGGGAAAGATCCAACACATTTTGAGAGCCTGGTAGGTCTCCTACAGAGTTATAAAGGAGAAACAGGGCCCATAAGTAACATTTCTCAATGCTGATTAGCAACACAAACAAAGTTAAACACACACACTTGAACCTCCTTCCGCTGATAAGGGTTTTATTTAATTCAGCCCTTTTATCATGAAAATGGAGTCAGTTTGCAACACAGGGCAGAGAAGATGCGTTGGAAAGAATTCTTTTGCCTTTTGCCAGAATAACAAATTTATCACTGCGGCAGGTATGATTCCTTATTCTAAAGGGCTTGTTTTACCCATCATTAGATATTCTCTGATAGTTATTGGAGATATTGATAGTGAAAGATTGATAGTGAAAATGATGTGGGAGAATAGACAAAGAACCTAGGTAGTACAGTGGAAAGATAACTCAATAGCTCAAAATCTATAGTTTAATATAACAATATCCAACTTTAAAAGGACAGACATAATTTTATACAATTTTAAACCACTCATCCCCCTTACTGTAACTGCATTTGCATCAATGTCTATCTCCCTTCCATGGGCCTTTCTAATGGCTTGTATCAAGGCTTTTTTATCTTTGATCCCTCAATTTCCAATATAAGTTGTTTGCCCTCAAATTGGTAACCACAAAAATGTACTAAATAAGTAAATGAAGGAATACCTGCATCTGTAAGTCAAAGAAGTATTTTTTCTCCTTTCTCTGGTGAAACGTCTTTAGCATTTCTAAAGTTTTTGGAATTTTTTACTCTTTTATCTAATATAGAGAAGAGTTGCCACCATTACTTAGAAACATCATAAGTAGTTGATAAAATAAAATATAACTGCTTAAAATTATTTTAGATGATTAAGATATGATAGGAAGAAAGGATCGGTATTACAGAAAAGGGAACAAAATGTTGAGACTTGATATTGAATTTCCTTTTTTTTTCCCAAGCACAGTTACACAAATCCATGAATTTACCATTGCTTTCTACTCTCAAGGAAATAAAAATTAGTTAAGGATAATAAAACCAACATTCAGCTTCATGTTTGTGGGTTGAGTTGCTACGTGGAATCAGAATGTGTTTTCTGTGGCATAATATTTTTATAGTGAAGCAGCCAAAATACCACAAATGCATAGCACGAACTGCAAGTATTCTGGCCCTTCCAGGCATTTCTGTGGTTTGGCGTTAATAAATGTAGGTGAGATATAGGTTGCAGTTAGGATCAAATTACGACAAACACAGAGTTTTCCAAAAATATAAGAGTTGGTAAAATAGCTTCCCTATTACCTTGGGAAAGGATGCCTGTCCATCAACAAGCTGAGATTTTAGAGCAAGTTCTCACAACTGCATCTTTTGAGCCCAGTCAAAATAAAGGCAATTACGAAAGACCTTTCCCTCACATTTCCACAAAATAGCCTTGTGTAGCAAGCACTAATATACAGTGGGACTTGCTTTTCCCCTTCTTGTTTCTTAATTGGGTATTTTTGCCTGTTATTGAATTTAAAAGAATTGGGTGATCCCTTAATTTCAGAAATAATCAAAGAGTACAAAGACCAGTGTGTGCATTTATTCTATAGAATAAATTCTATGGAATTCTATAGAACATTACCTTGTCGGCCCACCTAATAATCACATTTATCACTTAGGTGACTTCCTAATGTACAGGTCATCATTTATAAGCCTGTGATTTGTCCATGGGTTATTTTTCTTTGTATTTTTTCCATCAATTTCTCCCTAATTTGGTTACATCAGATAATGACATAATATAGCTTGGAAAACACAGTGTATAGCACATACAATATGCACAGTACCTTGTGGTTATTAATAAAACATATAAACATAAGATACTCCTTAAGATTAAAGAAAAATAGAACCTATGATTTATTTTTATATTTTCATATGATTTTGATTGGTTTTTCTGGTATACTAAATGTGAAGTATATTTTATAGTTCTCCAATGTTGTTACTATAGCTGCACACTAGATTTTCAGCTATTCTTTGTGAATGATAGTCTAACATGGAATTTGTGTTTTGAAATAACGTGGCTTTTTCTGAAGTTGATATGTTTTAACGTTCACCATTTCTCATATGGGTCAATTTCTCAGTATTCTGAGAATATATCTTGATAATAAGTATTTATGCAGGTTTTGATGTAGCAACTAAGACTCTTGTTTCATTTCAAACAATAAACCAAATATTATGGGGTCCATACATTTGGATCATAGAAAGTTAAATTGTGCTATACTTAGTTCTACTTTATAAGAAAAAACATTTTAAAACAGTGCTGAAAACAATACTAAAACTTTTAGATTATTCTCACAGAACGAAGCCCTCAACACATCATAAATCATTTTCTTTTGTTTCTGTCTCTATGATGTCCCTTCATACCACTTTCAACGAACTCCCTGTGGATATTTTGACCTTAAGACAAC
Source organism: Ailurus styani (assembly GCA_002007465.1). Lineage (NCBI taxonomy): Eukaryota > Metazoa > Chordata > Mammalia > Carnivora > Ailuridae > Ailurus > Ailurus styani. The sequence continues at coordinate 3,032,640 of LNAC01000160.1, forward strand.
TGCCACCATTCTTATAGCTACACAAAAAGACATTTATTACAGTCAGATCAATGCAAAACCGATGCAGTTAAACCATTTTCTAATTAGCTCCCTTTCCAATTAATCTCTGATGAATGCTTTCCACTAATTCAAAGGTTCCAACCACCAGTTCCAACCCACTGTTTTGTTCTTTTGTTTTTATTTTGACAAGGACAAACTGAATTTCTCATTGCCCAGGAATACATTTGCAACCATCACAATTATTTATATTTGCACTGGTAAATATTTCAGCCTTCCAGAACATTTAGTAATAAAGGACCTCTCATGTTGGAAACAGTAAAAAGACAGTTACCACATAGTCTCATTTCAGCCTTTGTATTGAATACTTCCATTAGCAATGTAGAAAACGGTGTAAGTTGATTCTAATCAAATTGAAAATGTGAATCAAATGAGACAGGATAGGTCTTAGGCAATGAAACAGCTTTCTAACTTCCACACCACTTATGCAGCCCTATGAAGTCTGATGGACTCTAATGATTCATTGCCTCCTGATATTGGAACCAAGCACTTGGGTCCTGAAGTTAGGAAAGAGTCTGGGTAGCTCAGACATAGTTTTGACAATGCCAAAACAAGCTTGGAAAGGGAAACCGTTTAACCAAGGATTTGGCAGCATAAAAACCCAACAAATATGTTAATTGATGTTTGTTTTAATATTGAATATAGTCAAATCCCTTTTATGTAAAACCAACCCATTAAAGAAGACACCCTCTGAAGGAGAATAGTTGAGCAACAGAGGTCAAAATGTCAACTGAGCCATTCTTTGTTAGAAGTCACAAAAAGAGGCTGAAACTTTTTGATGAGGGTTCAAAATGAGATGGAAGGGAGAAGTGTATGAAAACTATGGTTCCCTTTAGATTGTATATATCACCATTAGTTACAATTTGTAGGGTAAGAAGAATTTTCCTCACCAAATTTTGGTGCTCAAAGCCTATAAAACATAAATGTATTAGCCAAACATCTGCAAAAGGCCTTTAAAGGATTAAAATGCTAACATTTTATTTTCACAATGAAGATCCGTATAGTTGTGAAATGTTATGCACTGAGATTCAAAATTTTGGTTTTGGAAATTCGTCTACATTGAAATGTAGTCTAAATGAACCTTGTTTTTCCCTTAAAACTTTCTCTGGGCTATAATTACCAACATGTTGTGAGATACATAAATTCAGTTGATAAAACCATGGCAGATATAGGCATTCTGCTGATTCCTAACCATATCCATTATATTGAAAACAAACCAAAAAATGCATTATGTTTGATACATGACTGGCTATAGCTCATTCTATTGTTAAGTTCTACTAATCAATGTCTCCTGATAAAACAAGGAGAAAGTTATATATCAGAAAACACTTATCAAGGCTAATAGCACTTTCATTTAACCAGGAATGAGGTGGAACATAATCATGATCATAATAATAATAACCATGTATGGAGAACCCACTGAATACCTGGCTCACAATATGGCAGTTTGGATAGTCTCTTCTATTTAATTATTAAACAAATCTTAAGGCCAATATTATCATTCCCATCTTATAGATAAGGAAACTTGTTAAGTAGCCTGTCCAAAAATAATCACACAATTAATGTGAAGCTGAAACTCAGATCCAGATCTGACTGTACTAAAAGCCTATGGACTTCTCACTCAGAAATCCTGCCTAAAAAAATAATAATAAAGTGAAACACCAGGGCTGAAGAGAGAATATGATATCTCTGGTCAAGCCCATGTTGTGATTTCATGCTTTGAGGTCATATTCCCCCATTCCCATCCTACTCCAAACACGGCAATTATAAAAAAGCAATTTCAGGGAAAACAATTAAATAATAGAACCAAATTTAAAAAAAAAATTCAGACAGAGATCTCTGTGGACCTGAAGTGGAAGAGAAACCACCAAGGACAAGTGGGTATATGTGTTTGTATGTGGGAGTGGGGGGTAGGGTAGGTATGATGGTCATTTAGGTGTGCTCAAATCTATTCCCTGCCTTTCTTCTGTCTATATTGCAGGTAGCCACATTTCCCAAGCTCTCTTGACACCGGCTTTGGCTAGGTTGGCCAATGAGAAGCAATAACAAGAAACTGGAGAACGGGAAAAAAGGAAAACTTAGGGTATCTGGCCTCCTATCTCTGCCTCACTGGCATCTGGCAGTGACTATGTCTCTCTAGTGGTTCATGGTCTTGCCAGACCCATTCCTTCCATAGTCCCAGCTCTCCCCCACCCCAGGCTGGTTCTGGTTTCTGTCCAGTGGCACTGGTGGCTAGTCTCTGATAACAACAGCTACAGCGATATAAGAAATGGTGCTGGAGCAGATGTCCTAGGATGGTGGAAGGACTCAGAGAAGGAAACTATAAGCAAGAAATGGATAAACACAGACAGACAGACAGACGGTGGGGGGGGGGGAAGGAAAGAGAAACAACTGTCCCAGATTACAATCAAAATTAAAATTTCAAACTAATTAGAACTAAATAACCCTAAGAAAGGATGCCTGAAATTTCAGGATGTTAATACACTATAGATAAAATCGGGAGAAAATAGAACAATCTCAAAAAAACTATTATAAATTTATAAAATTAAGATCTTTAAAGAGATAAATAATAAGATAAATTAAAAAGAGAAAATTATGGGAAAAGAATAGAATTGTGAAACTAGAACTGATGGTTATGAAAAATAATAATTGGTAGAAATAATAGATGTCATATACCTCATTCTCCCCAAATCTTGAAATATCAGAATTATCAAATACATATTATAAACCAATATAATGACTATGTTTTATGCCACTCCAGTGGGTAGATCCAAACAAATTCAGCATACTATCATTTCTCTCCTTCTGATATTACCATACAGCGTTTCAATGCATTAGGACACCAAGAGCAACCAAGTCATGTTGGTGGGCTCTCTTATTTAACCAAACCAAATGTGCTGTGAGTACATTTTTCAGATTTTAAATGGCAATGGGTGACATATCATGGCTTTTGCTTTGAAACATGTGCAAGTGGAAATCAACTCAGCTATGTTGTAAGTTGCTAACCTTTGAGGATTTACTGTATGCTTATTCATAGACTGTAGAGGAGGATAGATTGATCTATCTATCTACTCATTTATTTATGCCTAAAGGCAGTCCTGGAACTGTCTAATGATACTTGTGTGGCCAGTATCTGTGCCCAGAGGCTTAACTATCTATTTACACAAGAGTCCTGTTTTGCATCCTCAATTTTCACAAAAAATGTGTCAGCTCTATCGTTTACTTCACTTTTGTAACTAAATTGCATTTCTACGGATCAATACGGAATAACTGGATTGCAAGCCTATGTCAGAGAATAAATATTCAACTATTTCTTGTCCTATATTTATCAAAAACCCTATTGAGGTAAAACATATTTATACAAGGAAACATCAAAGAGAAATAATTCTCTAGTCTAATTGGTTTACTTAGTTCACCCTGCACCGCTGGAAAGCTGTAAACACCAGAGTACGTTATTATAGCTCCCTACAGACCTATTTTTACTGAATTGTACGTCGGTGTTGTACTCTAGACCTGTACTGAGGGCTGCTGTAAGAAAAATAAAATGAAAACCTCTTTGACTAGAGTAGGCTAAACTACTTTAACAACCAGATCCAAGCACCAAGTGTCTCAAACACAGCAGAAGCTTATTTCTCATTCACCTAATAGTCCAAAATGGGTGCTCCTGGTAAGTGCTCCATTGCCTGCTTCAGACGCTGGGCCTTCCTCTTTCTGGCATCTGCCACCTTCTCAGCTGCCTGCCTCTCGGCTTGCAGGAGCTGCTGGCTACCCTGGACTGACCATTTCTGTCGTAATGGCTGCTGCTGTTTCAGATGCTGTTTTTAATTTTTTTATTGAACTGTAATTGACATACACTGCTGTATTAGCTTTAGGTGTACATCATATTGATTCAACAATTCTATGCATGATGCAATGCTTACCATGATAAGTATAATTACTATCTGTCACCATACTAAGAAAGATATTATAGTATTATTGATATTTGTTGTTCCTTTCTACCTCCCTGAGATACTCACTTCATTTTTTTAAATTACTATTTCTTCTTTATTAGTATAAAAGCTGAGAATTTCCCAAAGTTTAGCTATACTTCATAGGTTCTGATATGTGTTTTCATGTCATTTTCCAGGTATTTTTCATTTTGGTTTTGATTTTTCTCTTGTTCAAGAAAGGTTTTTGTTGGGGTGCTGGGTGGGTCAGTTAGTTAAGTGTCTGCCTTCGGCTCCGGTCAGGACCCCATAGTCCTGGGATGGAGCCCTGCATTGGGCTCCCTGCTCAATGGGGATTCTGTTTTTCCCTCTCCATCTGTATCACCCACCCTGCAAAGTGGGCTCATGCTCTGTCATGTGCACCCCACCCTCTCTCAAATAAATAAATAAAATCTTTAAAAAAGTTTTTGTTTTTAATTTGTAAATGAAAGCATTTGTCACTTTCTAATATGGTTATTATTTCTGTTTGTGTTACATTGTGATCAGAGAATGTTGTCTGTATTCTTTCTCCTATTTTGCATGTATTGAGATATTTTTAATATCCTACATATAATTAAATCCTGTAAATGGTCATTGTACTTGTAATAAAGTTACATAGTTTGTTTCCAAGGTAATCCAGAGTTTGTCATGTCAGCATTATCTTACCCCTTGTTTTGTTTTATTTAGGGCTTCGGTACCCTTAAAAATCTTTCTCTAATAAATGAATAAAGGACTAAGAGGAATGAGTAAAAATAAGGTATCAATGTTGTCTGTGTATTTTTGTATGTGTTTGAGTTTGTTTTTGATTAAAGAATGTCAATGCTATGTTTTTGGCAAAAAGATATTCACAGATGTCATATTTTCACTGCAGAGTGCACTCTGTCATCATTAAGGACTCTTCTAAGTTTCATTTAGTGTTTGTGTGCCAATTTCAACCATGTCTGATATAATGATATGTGTCCTTGTATTTTATTCTCATTTATTTGGTATGTTCTTCTCTATTATTCAATTTTCGATCTTTCTGAGTCACATTGTGTTAAATGAATCTCTTGTTTTCGCTGGTTTTACTTTGTGATCCAATTTGAGAATGCTTTTCTCTTAATTGACTCTAGTTCATTTGCATTTGTTAATATGACTTTTATGTTTATTCTTAGCTGTGTCATCATACTTTATCTTCTGTTTTCTGTCTTATATTTTAAACTTCCCAATGCTTTATTAGTTGTATTTTCTTTAGTTCTAGTATGTTTGGGGGGACATTGTTAAACAGTGCTTAAAATATATTGTGGTATAAGGTGGAAAAAAATAGATATTTACAGAGGTAGATGTGTGCACACAGAATATATACATATTTATGTACATGTATCCATTTATAAATTTCTGTGTCAAATAAAAAATTTTACATTGCTCATTTCACAGATGCCCAGAAGAGCAATTCTACAACAGAAAGAACACTCAAATAAGACTCAAAAGACTTGGCTTCTTGTTCAGGGTCCTTCTTGTACTAGCCAGAATACTTTAAGGATATTATTAAGTTTCTCTATAATGTTAAGATAATATTTCCTCTATGGTAAAATTCGTTAAAATATAAAGTATTTTAAAATGTACTTTTAGAATTACCAGCTCTGTCTCCATCTTTTTTATGTTTCTCAAATAATCACCCAAAACAACAAAATGAAACGTCAAAACCTTAACCTTGACATTGCAAGTGAGTTGAAAATCTTCATATACACAAGCTCAGAAACACAAACATTCTGTAGCCCCACTGAATTTTAACAGATTAGTGACCCTCTGCAATGATTTTGACATTTGCCCATTCAGAAGCCCCCCTGACCGTTCACGTAATCTGCATCAATGTTTCTGGTGACTTTGAAGGACAACTCACAGAGGCACCTGATGGTCACCACGATGAGAACACATTATGGAGTCTGTTATGCCACGGCAGCAGGTGGCTTTAGACCTGGAAAGAAATAGGGTGGGAGGTTCTCAGTCATTGAGAATCAGTCATGAGGCTGTAGGAGAAGGCTACATGTACCACAACATGAAAATAAAACAGCAAATGTTCCTCACACAATAAAGAAATGAGAAGATGGGACCGAGCGTGAAATGTAATGTGAGCTTAGCTGGTGTCTGGGCTAGTACGTCATCCCTTTGTCCTTCGTTGTGCCTCAAAATAGAAAACAAAGGCCACCGGCCCCTCCTGTGCAACAATCTAAATCTACATTAATTTACAATCTCAGTTCCCTTGTCACCTAGGAACCTCATGGGCATAAATCATTTCTGTAATGTTCCTGTAAATAACAGCCCACTGGGCTGTTGTTGATTCATTAACTTCTCACTGTTTCTAACAACACTTCATTTCATGACACGGGGGATCTCCACAGGCATAAAGAAAAAGGTTATAAGTATTTTTAAACACACCTCACTGTATATTACATGTAAGGCAGGGCTGTTCTTTTAGCTATTATAGCTTTTAGAGGTAAATTAAACTAGTTGACTGTAATAACTGGAAAAGTTATTATATCTCTAAATTAATGTGTGTACAAGAAAAACACATACCCCGGAAAACACAAGACATTTTTATTGAATTAAAAATGGAAATTCTAGGGCGCCTGGGTGGCTCAGTGGGTTAAAGCCTCTGCTTTCGGCTCAGGTCATGATCTCAGGGTCCTGGGATCGAGGCCCGCATCGGGCTCTCTGCTCAGCAGGGAGCCTGCTTCCCCCTCTCTCTCTGCCTGCCTCTCTGCCTCCTTGTGATCTCTCTCCCGCTGTAAAATAAATAAATAAAATTTTAAAAAAATGGAAATTCTACTCAAGGGTAGAAAGAAGGTAGCAATTATTTAGTGCCTTCTAAGTGCATTTAGATGTGCTCTCTTTTTGTATCCTTATAGCAAACTTGCACAGTGTGTGTTAATATTCTTATTTTAGAAGTGAGAAAACTGAGGAATAGAAAGGTTAAGTATGTTTCCTATAGCCATTTAGCTCAGGAATTGCAAATACAGGAATCAAGCCACTGTGTGTCTGATTCCAAAGCCCTCAGGATATCACACTATTTCCTCTAGGGCATATTATAAAAGAGGTACCCACCTACACAAAGTAGAATACTTAAAACAGATAATGCAGGGTCTATAACACAAATATATGTGAGACAAAATATGAGGAGAAGTTTAAGATAGTGGCAAGGGACTGAAATAAAATCAATATCAAATCTGACTTACAAAATTCAGAAAAGAGTTAATGACAAAGATGACATTCCAAATAGTTTTTAAAGGATTGGAAGAAATTGTAAAGAAAAACTGCATCATTAAGCATATCTTATAAGCTGTATGAAGTTGGATGTGCTCTTTACTGTCTTTTGTAGACACATGGCCATTTTACCCGGTGTGTTTTGTGAAAGAAGTCTTTGGCAGATAAGAAATTATTGCAGGTAAGATTCATTACATCTACACTGAAAACATGCCTGGGAAAAATTTGGAGGCTTTTTTTTTAATGAGTTTATCATATTTGTATATTAGCCAAATTTAAAGTAACAAGTCTATTCTCATTTATAAAAGAACACACCAAGAAAGGATTCAATAAACCACTGACCACAAAGAAAAATTTAGCAGAAAGGTATATCAATTAAAGTTCTAAGGTATCTATTACAATGTGTATATATTTACCACCTGGAAAGCTTGTTGACATGTATTCTTTGGAAATTGTACCAGCCATCTAAAATTTGGCTGTGTTGAGGTCCTGGGGTTAAGATTGGACTCAAAAGACCCCAACAAACCACGTAATCTTTAGGACAGTGGGCCAAATTCTTAGACAATACTGCCACTGACATCAGGGAAAGGAATCAGACTTCAGTGGAAGGTGACCTTGAGTGATTTGGAGCAGCACTTGTCCCCAAATCCACTATTAAATTCATTTAAAGTGAACTTAGCCCACAGAAGAATGCAGAGTCATGTTTTAGCATCATGAATAAATAATATTCTGCATCTTTAGGAATGCCTCCACAATAACATGGGTTAATGGAAGTACTGCCATCTGCTTGGATTACTTCTCATGACAGGAACCACATACTATCCAAAGAAGTCTAGAGCATGGTGAGATATTTCTTGTTACAGAATGATTTCTTCTATTTCTTCTATTTAATTTTCTTAAAAAATAATAATTTCTTAGTTTTTTAGGTTTAGGCTAAACTATATTTTAACATTTTCCAGGGTAGCTTTGTTTTTTGTTTAGTTTTGTCATTTATGTTCTTCATGTGTTACTTGCTTTTATAAATATCTTTTCATTGATGTAGCAATGGCATTGCCTCTTTTTTAACTGCAAAAGAAGATACACAGATTCTCAATGGGATAGGAAAAAATGTACTTATTGCTTGCTTCTTTGTCTCCTTATTTCTGTCACTTTCATACATGTAGAAGCTGAACACAGTGGCAGCTGAAAGTAGCATTTAATGCTTTAAAGCAAACTGGGCAGGTGAAGTGCAATCTGTAGGAATCAGGAACCTCCATAAATACGGTCTACAAACAGCAGATGTGCAATGGAAGTTCCTGCCCAAGTTCACATCTACAAGCATCCTGTTTCCTTTGGGGATCTCAACTCTTGCTCTTCTCTCTTTACTCTAAATGCTCCAGACAGAACTGCCTTGAGTTCCTATCAGTCATTTCCTTTCTCACCTTTAATCCTTTTGATGTGCCTTTACTTAGACACCACCTATTTCAAACAGCTAACTCTACTAATCATTCAGATTTCAGTCTAACCATCACCCCCCTCTTTCCTACTCCTGTCCCCCATGCCCCACAAAGAGGCTCAGTTAAAAGCCCTTTGTACTACTGTACCTTACATACTATCCTTCTTCAGCATTTACATTTGCCTGCTTAATTCTCTGAATCTCACCTCTTAATGTCAGCTCACTGAGAGGGGCACATTTTGTTGGTCTTGTTCACAATTATACATCTCACAGTGTTTGGCACATATCAGGTATTCAATATTTATTAATTGAATAAATGAGTGAGTGAATGAACAAATGACTCTCATGTAGTACCTATATGAGGTATAGCAAAGTATATTTGTTAACTTCATATATAATGATTGATATTCCTCAAATCTATTGTTATTATGGTAAGCAGACAAATAATATACAACAACATCACAACTTTTAAACAAGCCAGATAACTGATAAGCAATTTGGGCCTGGGCAGAATTACCTATACAGGTAGGATTTTTAAAATTAGCCTTCTTGATATTTCTAAATGTATCCAATTATTCTAAAGTGCATCTGATCTAGTCTTTCTTAAATTATTAAACATTCCAGAGTAGTTCAACAGGAGATTAAGTCCATTGAAAATGTGTACTGACTCCTTACCCTGACCTACAGTCCTGGATAGAAAAGTAACAGCTTCAGGACCACACACCTGAGACAGTATTCTTTTTCAATACTCACCTGTAACTACGCCTAGCCAGAATCTTTGTGACTGCTTCTCGTAGATAGAGTTATGTCAGGCATCTAGCCACGTAGATCACTTTTAAAAGCTCCAGTGCACTCCTGGCTAAATATTGATGGATTGGATGAGACATCTTTAACCTTTACCATTCTTTCTACTTTCTGACATCTGTGAATGACACATTCAGAAATTTAATGCAATTTTAACTCTCAGATAGACTGGAATGTAGAATATTTTGGAATCTTGGGGCTAAGGAAGGGGAAGAAAAAGATGTTGGAATAAAAAAAAAAGACTGTGAATGGAAAGGGACAAGGGCGGCAGGGGAGTAAGGTTGTCACATATAATGAAGATTTAGTGCTTCAGCAATAAATCTAATTCAGCTAGAAGAGCATGCTGCCAAAACACTGTGCAAGAAATACCCCCAAGATATCCAAAGGGTCTCTTTAAATCCTGTTCACTTCACATTGCATATTTGAACACAGACAGTTGGAGTTCAGAGAGCACACATCTGGGTCATTGTGCAAATCCCCACACTCCTTTAAAAAAAAATAAAATACATATGCACTTCACCTACTCTAGACTTACTCCACTGCTGAGTCTGCCAAGGAAAACTATTCCATTTTGGAATACAAAAGCCAAAACACAAAGTGGAACGAACCCACATGGAGTCATGTTCTGCTACTTTATGTATCCAAAGAAAGAAAAATATTCAAGGCACAAATTCTCAGATTACTACTCCCATAAACCACTGTACCTAAGATTTTTTTTAATTACCATTGTCTTCTCCAATGTGGACCAGAAATCTTTCAGAAGTCATGAGCTTTAACAAGCAATATTTAGCACCATCTACTTTTCTTGCACTTAATGTAGAATTAATCTATCATAGTTTGATATATATGCTATTTGTACATTATTCTTAGGTTCATCCTGATGATGTAAGCAGAAGAGCTCTGCAACCTTTAAAATGCTACCTCTATAAAAGGGAAAAACTGTGTGATTATAAGTTGCTTTCCTCTCATCTTTATTTTATACCTTGATACTCTAATATAAGAAAGCAAATATGCATGATTGCCTCATTTTAAGATTCTCAAGCCCAATTCTGTATATATAAGTTGCTGTATGGAAATAGATCTTCTGATCTTGAACTAAAATATATCCTATATATTTTTCAAAATTATTCAATTAAAGAAAAAATGGTATATAAGCAGGTGCTTGCTAAGGGAATTTTACAATTATTATAGTAACAGAGAGAACCAAGCTAAAGCAAATCAACTATTGTTCCTAATAAGGGTGATCAGGGGGTATACATTAGTTTTTGTGGGTTTTTATTTTTTTTAATTTAAATTCAAGTTAGTTAACATATAGTTCAGTATTGGTTTTGGAGTAGAATTTAGTGATTGATCACTTACATATAACACTCAGTGCTCATCAAAACAAGTGCCCTCCTTAATGTCTATCACCCATTTAGCCCATCCCCCCACTCACCACCCCTCCAGTAACCCTCAGTTTGTTCCCTATAGTTAATAGTCTCTTATGGTTTGTCTTCCTCTCTGTTTTTATCTTATTTAATTTTTCCTTCCCTACTCCTATGTTCACCTGTTTCTTTTGTTTCTTAAATTCCGCATATGAGTGAAATCATACAGTGTTTGTCTATCTCTAACTGACTTATTTCACTCTAGTTTTATCCATGTCATTGCAAATGACAAGATTTCATTCTTTTGATGGCTGAATTCACTTATAAGTTCTAACAGTTTTTAATAAGTCTTTAGAGTTTTTAATGTATAATATCATGTCATCTGCAAAAAGTGACAGTTTTACTTCTTCCTTTCCAATCCAGATGCTTTTTCTTTTTCTTGTCTAATTGCTCTGGCAAGGACTTCCAATACTATGTTGAATAAAAATGGCAGGAGTGGCATCCTTGTCTTATTCCTGATCTTAGAGGAAATATTTTCAGTTTGTCATCATTAAGTATGATGTTAGCTCTGGGTCTGTTAAATATGTCATCTATTATGTTGAGGTATGCTCCTTTTATAACCACGTTGTGGAGAGTTTTTTATCAAAAATGGATGTTGAATTTTGTCAAATGCTTTTTCTGCATCTATTGAGGTGATAATATAATTTTTATATCTCATTGTGTTAATGTGGTATATCATGTCAATTGATTTGCAGATGTTGAATCATCCTTGCATCCCTGGAATAAATCCCACTTTATCATGGTATATGATCTTATTAGTGTATTTTTAATTTTGTTTTGCTAATATTTTATTGATAATTTTTGCCTCTATATTCATCAGGTATATTGGCTTATAACTCATGTGTGTGTGGTGTCTTAGTCTGGTTTTGGTATCAGGCTAATTCTGGTCTTGTAAAAATTGTTTGGGAACTTTCCCTTCTCAATATTTTGAAAAAGTTTGAGAAGGATAGATATTAAAGCTTTTTTTTTTAATGTTAGGTGGAAATCAGTAAATCCATCTGGTCCTGGACTTTTGTTTATTCTGAGGCTTTTGATTACTCATTCAATCTCCTTATTAGTAATTGGTCTATTCAGATTTTACTGTCTTTGAGATTGTAAATCTCCAGAAATTTATCCATTTCTTCTAGGTTGTCCAATGTATTGGCATATAATTGTTAATAGTAGTCTCTTATGATCCTGTGTATTTCTTTGGCATTATTTTTAACTACTCTTCTTTCATTTCTGATTTTATCTATTTGATCTCTCTTTTTCTCTTGGTCAGTATAACTAAAGGTTGGTCAATTTTGTTTATCTTTTTGAAGAACTAGCTCTTAGTTTTATTGATCTTCTCTATTATCTTTTTAGTTTCTATTTCATTTATTTCTGCTCCAATGTTTATTATTTTCTTTTTTCTACTAACTTTGGACTTTATTTTTCTTATTTTAGTTTCAACAGGTGTAAATTTAAATTGTTTATTTGAGAATTCTTTTGTTTTTGATGTAAGCTTATATTGCTATGAATTCCCCTTTTAGAACCACTTTTGCTGCATCCCATAGATTTTGGTAAGTCATATATCTGTTTTCATTTGTCTATAGCTATTTTTTTAAATTTCTCCTTTGATTTTTTTCTATGACTCAGTTGTTTTTCAGTAATGTGTTGCTTAATCTCCGTGTATTTGTAGTTTTCCCAGTTGTCTTCTTATTGATTTCTAGTTTCAAACCATTGTGGTCAGAAAAGATGCTTGATGATTTCAATCTTCTTTAATTTACTGAGACTTGTTTTGTGTGATCTATCCTGGAGAATGTTCCGTATGCCCTTGAGAAAAGTGTGTATTCTGCTGTTTTTGAATAGAATGTTCTGTATGTATCTATTAAGTCTATCTGGGCTAATGTGTTATTTAACACCAATGTTTCCTCATTGGTTTGCTATCTGGATGACCTATTGATTTAAGCAGGGTGTTAAAATTCCCTACTATTATTATATTACTGTCAATTTCTTCCTTTAGATATCATAATATTTGCTTTTATATTTCAGTGCCTATATGTTGGGTGCATATATATTTATAAATGTTATATATTTTTGTTCAATTGGCTCTTCTATCATTATGTAGTGCCCCTCTTTGTCTTTTATTACAATCTTTGTTTTAAAATTTATTTTGGCTGACATAAGTACAGTTCTATCAGCTTTCTCTCTGTTTCAATTTGCATGAAATATCTTTTTCCATTCTTTCACTTTCAGTCTGTGTGTGTCCTTACTTCTGAAATGAGTATCTTGTAAGCAGCATATAGATATGTCTTTTTTTTTTTAATCCACTCAGCCATTCTGTCTTTTGATTGGGTTATTTGGTCCATTTACATTTAAGGTAATTATTGATAGATATGTACTTATGGCCATTTTGTTAGTTGTTTTCTGGCTGTTTTGGTATTTCTATGTTCATGTTTTCTCTTTCTCTCTTTCTTTTTGGTTTAATGACTTCCTTTAGTGTTATGTTTAGATTCCTTTCTCATTTCCTTTTGTGTATTTACTATAAGTGTTTGTTTTATGGCTACCATGAGGCTCACATATACATACCATCTTATGTAAATAACATTCTACTTTAAGTTGATAGCAGCTTAACTTTGAACACATTCCAAACCTCTACATATTTACTTCCTCGTCCCCATTTTATTTTTCTGATGTAACTTTTTACATCTTTTTATTTTATGTATCCTTTAACTAATTATTGTAGTTTTAGTTAATCTTACTATTTTTTTCTTTTAAACTTCTTGGTAGTTTTATGTGACTGACCCACTACCTTTACTATATATTTACAGTTTCTAGTGAGATTTTTTACTTTTGTATGTTTTCTTGTTATTAATTAATCCCATTACTTTACAGCTTAAAATAAAATCCTTTTACTATTTCTTATAAGACCACTGTAGTAGTGAGGAACCCTTTTAGCTTTTGCTTAACTGGAAAACCTATTATTGCTCCTTCAAATCTGAATGATAGTCTTGTCAGGTAGAGTATTCTTGCTTGGATTTTTTTTTCTTCCTTTCAGTACTTCAAATAAATCATGCCACTCCCTTATGGTTTGTAGTTTCTGCTGAGAAATCTGATAGCTTTATGTGGTTTCCTTTACATATACCAGTTTCTTTTTCTCTTGCTACTTTTAAGATTCTCTCTTTATCCTTTTTGACATTTTAAAAATAATGTGGCTTGGTGTGACTCTCTTTGGCTTCACTTAATTTGGAATTTTCTGAGCTTCTTCAGTGTGACTGTCTTCCCTATGCTAGGAAAGTTTTCAACTGTTATTTCTTCAAATAAGTATCCTACCCCCTTCTCTCTCTCTCTCTCTTTTCCTCTAAGGCAAATATCTCCCCTAAAATGCAAATATCATTCTACTTGATGTTGTCATAGATATCCCTTAAGTAATCTTCATTTTTAATCTTTTTTTCTTTTTGTTGTTCTGTCTAGATATTATTGCTTTATATTCCAGATTGCTCATCTATACTTCTTTATTCAGCCCATTGTTGAACCCCTCTACCATACTTTTCAGTTCAGTTATTGGATTCTTTATCTCTCTTTGTTTCTTTTTATGTTTGTTACTTCTGTTTGTTACTTTTTCATATTTCCAAATCTTTGTTGAAATTCTCCCTGTGTTCATCCATTCTTCTCCTGAGTTTAGTGAACATCTTTATAACCATTGCTTTGAATGCTTTATCAGGTAGCTTACTTATCTCTTATATTAAGTCTTTCTCTGAGGTTTTGTCATGTTCTTTCATTTGGTACATATTTCCCTATTTTCTCATTTTGCTAGATTCTGTGTTTGTTTCTGTGTACTAGGTGAAACAGTTACCTCTCTTAGTCTTAAAGGAGTGGCCTTGTGTAGGTGATAATCTTCATTCCACTTTGTCCTAGCTTTTGGTCACCTCTCAGACTTTTGTGATTGTCTAAATTTCCTGATTATTCTTGACATGCCCCCATTGTTGGGAAGTGTCAAGACCTATCAGTGATCCAAAGGGAGGATTCTTATTTAACACCTAGATTCAGAATGATTGGAAGTCAGATCCTCAGACAGCAGTGCTTAAGTATGTGTGTGTGTGTGTGTGTGTGTGTGTGTGTGTGTGTGTGTATATATATAAAAGAAGTCATGTTCATATAAAATATTGGAAAAGCTTTAGAAAATAAGGATTTCAGTTATATACAGAGTTCACAGGTATTTTTTAACCTCCAAGTTAGGTAAAGGAAAAACAGATTGACCTCTAGTAAGATAAAAAAAATAAGGCTCTAGGTTTCAAATAATTTTATGATGGTTAGGAATACTTATAAATTTTATCAACTATGAATTTATAAAAGGAATCCAATTTTTTAAGTTTTTTTTAAAGATTTTATTTATTTATTTATTTCACAGAGGGAGAGAGATCACAAGGAGGCAGAGAGGCAGGCGGGGGGGGGGGGAAGCAGGCTCCCCGCCAAGTAGGGAGCCCGATGCGGGCCTCGATCCCAGGACCCTGAGATCATGACCTGAGCCAAAAGCAGAGGCTTTAACCCACTGAGCCACCCAGGTGCCCAGGAATTCAATTTTTTAAAAAATCAGGAACCGTATTTCAAATCTTGCTTAGTTCAATCAAAATAAAATTCACTATGGAAAACATTGTGCTTCTACTACTCTTCTAACAAATAGTATTATGGTTAATTAACAAGTACCAGATCTACAGTTGATAAAATGCAAAAGTAATCAACATATAATTTCTCATTCTTGAATGAGAATTCAAGTCCCATATATATCCCAGTCTCATATATTCTTTAAGCTTCTTGTGCCCTAAAGAGTTTTCAATTAACTCCAAAATAACTAAAAATTTTCCTTAGCTACAACAGAGGTCTATGAGCCAAAAGTTCTTTAAAATCACACAGATTCTTTAATTGTACCAGTAGAAATTCATATTCAGTAGTTTTGGATGTCACTGGAATATTAATATATTTTTTAAAGATTTTATTTATTCATTTGAGACAGAGAGAGAGGGTAACCTGGTATCAAAGAGGGGAGCTTCATCTGGAAACTCCTGAAGTAGGATATTTCATACCTAATCATGCTGATGAACTAGGTATTATATTTGTAGTGCAAATAAATCCAACATCAACAATTTACCGATAGCATTTATGGTGGATTAGTTTATGGAAAATGTGTGAAAAGTAAATCTTATTTTAATGTGGTAGATATTGGAATTATGTTATATTCTGGATCTTCCATTCAGTATTAACCAAATTGACCACAAATACCACACTGACGAACTACAAAGTAATTATCTTTATGCTGTAAAAAATATTTTCTGTTTTACTTTTAGTTATTTTACTAGTAATCAATATAACATAACAGGCTTGATAAAAACACAAATTAATCAAGGTAATACATAAAAAGACAAAATTGGACAGGCTTTAATAACTAAACAAAGAAGTTTGGACTTAAATATAGCTATCAAATGTTCAGTTTTATTTATTTTTTATTTTTTTTTAAAGATTTTATTTATTTATTTGACAGAGAGAGATTACAAGTAGGCAGAGAGAGAGGAGGAAGCAGGCTCCCCGCTGAGCAGAGAGCCCGATGCGGGCCTCGATCCCAGGACCCTGAGATCATGACCTGAGCCGAAGGCAGAGGCTTTAACCCACTGAGCCACCCAGGCACCCAAATGTTCAGTTTTAGAGAGGAAATGGACATGAATGAACTTGTGTTTTAGAAGAGCACTCAGGAGGCAATAATGAAGGATGTACTTGAGGGGTAAGAGATTATCAGCAAAAGAAACAATCAGTAATAGGTGATGAGAGTCAAAAGTCATAGCAGTGGGGCTAGAGAGGCAGAGAATAATAATAACTAGCATTTAAATAATGCTTACTGTGGGGGCACCTGGATGTCTCAGTTGGTTAAGCATACAACTCTTGATCTCAGCTCAGGTCTTGATTTCAGGATCGTGAGTTCCAGCCCCATGTTGGGGTCCACACAGGATTTGGAACCTATTAAATTAATTAATTAATTAAATCAATAATGCTTACTGTGTGGTAGACAATGTTTTAAGCACTTTATACATATTAACTCATTTAATATTCACTATAACCCTATGAAGTAGTGTTATCAATTGACTTTTTCTGGATAATAACTCAAGATGTAGTACTTTAAAATAACAGTCATTTATTTGGTACATAAATCTTTAAATTGGCAGTTCTTCTGATCTTAGCTAGCATCACGAATACTCTTTAGTCAGTTGCCAGGTTGGCTGGGTACCGGCTGATCTATGATGGCCTCAGTTGGGAAGGTTTAACACATGATGTCTCTTTCCCCAGAAGACTGTGCCAGTCTTGTTCACATAATAGTGCAGCAAGTTTTCAGAGACCAGTAGCATTAAGTGCCTCTTAAGACCTGGTACACACAATCTCTTCTTCAGTCTACTGACCAAACCAGGTCACAATCCAGCCCTGATTTCAAGATGGGAAAATCAACCTCATGTCTTACTGATAGATGCTGCACAGTTACATTGAAAAGGAAGGGTAGGGCGCCTGGGTGGCTCAGTGGGTTAAAGCCTCTGCCTTTGGCTCAGGTCATGATCTCAGGGTCCTGGGATCAAGGCCCGCAGGGAGCCTGCTTCCTCCTCTCTCTCTCTGCCTGCCTCTCTGCCTACTTGTGATCTCTCTCTCTGTCAAATAAATAAATAAATAAAATCTAAAAAAAAAAGAAAGAAAGAAAAGGAAGGGTAAATTGAGGAAGAAAAGGTTGTGGCACTCTATGTAGTCTATTTTAGCTGGGTATTATTAGTATCATGCCTATTTTGCAGATAGGGAAACGGAAACACAGAGTTGTTAAGTAATTTACCTTAGATCATTCACTAAACAGTGAAGTGTCACTGTTGGCAGAGGAAATGATCTATATGTCTCTAGATTTTTTTTTAAAGGGTGGATGGCTAGAGAAGTATTAGGAAGAAAAATCAATATGATTTAGTGATTAATTAGATTGGGAGCTGAAAGTCAGAGAAAGAATAGAGAGGATCCCAATTTGGAAAAGTGGTAATATTTTTAAGAGATGATAGCTATTTGTAGATGACCCTATCCAAAAATTAAGTAATATAGAATTATGATTAAGTCCTAGACAGGGATAGGAATAGGCCTAATAAAAATGTTGATTTACACATTAAAGACTGAGCTATCTTCAAATTATTTAGGTGGACACATCTAGTGAGCTACTGAAGATAGAGTGTTTCACTCAAAAGAAAGAGATCTGGATAAAGGTATAGATTTGGGCTCCACGTAGGTGGTCTGGTCATTGAAAGCCTGTGAATAGATGAAAAGACCCAGAAATATTTTTAAAAGAAGGCCATGGACATAGTTCCAGAGAGGCACAGAGGTAGCACAGAGGAAAAGGAGTCTTCCAAGAAATTTTTAGATGATAAAACCAAGAAATAGCAATATCAAAAGCAGTAAGGTAACAGTATGGTATTTCCACAAATGGAAGATGAAGCAATTTGTCTCCCACTGAAAACAATTGGAAAATCTAGATAAAATATTTTAAAAACTAAAGAATCATATTCTTAAATAAATCAGATTTAAATAAATCTTAAATACTAGAGAACCAGCATGATAGTAGTAAAGGATCTAAAATAAGGAAAGAAACCCATGAAAGTAAGCACAGAATTTAGGGTTACTTTATCCTGGAAGAGTTTGAGAATTACAAAGAAAGCTTCTGAGAGTTTGGGCTGTGCTTTTGACAGCCTCACAGTTCTAAGAGAACTAAAGTTGAGTCCAGAGTCTACCAAGGGAAATGGCGTCACTAAATTCTTTATACTTTAGTCTGGGACCTTACAAAGCTGCCCTCTAGGTATAACAGTAAACCAAAAATTGACCATTCTTTTCAGAGCACTGAAGTTTTTCTGAATCACCTGTCTCTTAAATTAGATTAAAGGAATTTATTAATGGTGTGTCACTAATAATATCACCAGGCATCCTCCAGAGCATAAGCTCCTGGCAAAAACACATGCAAATTTAGATCCTTTTTGTGATATAATAACATTGTTCTAGTTATAGAACATATATCTAGTTATAACATATATCTATGTTATAGAATATATCTATATCTATTCTATGTTATTCTATGAATATTCTGTTATAGAATATATCTAGTTATAACATTCTTCAAGTTATATCTACAAAATACTTAAATCTGAGATCCTCCACATAATCGAAAATAACCAGTCATACTAGAAGACAAGGCAACATGAGCAAAAGTAAAACAGCAATAAAAAAGAAAAAGCAAACAACAGAAAAAACCTACAGGGGATTCAGAAATTGACCCTCATGGATAGATATTTTAAAATAACTTCAAATGCTGTCCAAGAGATAAAAGACAAAACAGAAATTGATGAAAGAACTTGAAAATATTAAAAGCATCCAGATAGAAATTCTAAAACTCAGAAACTCAATAAACAAAATTAAGAATTTAATAGGTGGCTTTGCCAACAGATTAACACAATTAAGGAGACAATTAATAGCCTGAAAGAAAGATCAGGAAAAGAATAGCCAGAATAAGAGAATAAGGTGTATAAGATACAAAAGAGTATAGAGGAAACATTGATAAGGACTACATATAATGTTTTGGAATATCAGAGAAAAGAAAGTTACTTCAAAGAACAGGTACTTCAAAAAGATAACATCCAAGTGATCAATAGACATTGTTAATGTGTTTAACTTTATAATATTCAGGAAAATGCAAACTGAAAATACAATGAGACAACCACTACATACCAAAATGACTAAAACTTTAAAAGACTAGAAGTACCAAATTTGGCAAGAATATGAAATAAGAAGAATTCATATACCCTCCTAGTCATGTAAGGAAAAGAGTAAGCCATTATTGAACAAGACCTAAGAATTGTAAAGAAGCGAATACCAAAGTGGAAGTTTACTTGTAAATCATCACTGGTAAAAATCTACCTTTCTTTTAAGAGGAAAAAATGATGGATAGAGATATAGATTGTTTGGGAGCCAAAATTTTGAGGAAGTTCTGAGTGTATTCTATGTTCTTT
The DNA here is from genome assembly GCA_002007465.1 of Ailurus styani. Taxonomy (NCBI): domain Eukaryota; kingdom Metazoa; phylum Chordata; class Mammalia; order Carnivora; family Ailuridae; genus Ailurus; species Ailurus styani. The sequence continues at coordinate 3,052,594 of LNAC01000160.1, forward strand.
GTCCATAAGAGTTAGGGCATTGATTAAGGGGAGGAAAGGAAATGTGTGTTAGAGAGTTCTCAAGCACTGCAAAAAATTTTACAGTGGCTGTCATGTGGAAGTTGGAGTTGACAAGGAATATGTAAAAAGGTAACTGAGAATACTTAGAACTAGGCATATAATGAAAACAATGCAATTTGGGTGATTCCAATTTCAGCATTTTAGTGATTTCTATGATCACAGTGATGCAGGAAAATCTTGGCTTATGAAGTCTGTCATGAGTATCATTCCAGTTGTCTCTGAAGTCAATTCATTTAGTGAGAAGTAGAAGTACTGTACTCACTATAAAAGAGCATTATAGATCTGTTCAGAAACAAATTGTATGTATTTATACAGAAAAACATGCCAAGAAAGTGAAGACAAAGCATTTACATAGAATCTGGAATGGAGTGGTGACCTTGAGCACGGAATGGTATTTAATCCACATACTTGCCTAGAAATAGTTGGCATTTAAATTATTTTAGGCACTCTAGCATCCATGTCTCCTAAGCCATCCCAAGCAAAATGGTGCCAGCCCTCAAATGTTACTAAACTTCTAGCAAGAGAGATTCACCCAACTTCCTTTGTGGACCATTCTAGTTTCTCCCAATTCTCATGGCCTGGGCATACTTTCTTATATGTTTCATGGTCTATTTAACTTTCCCTGAAGTCTGGAAAACCTCAAAAGCCTGTTGACAGCAAGGATTTTTAAAAGTCTTTCCTAAGACAGCCAAAACTATAGCTCATAGCCAGCACAGAAACAATTTTTTACAAGCAGACCAGTGATATAGGTTTCCCTCCCACTCAATTACATTCCCTCATTTCAGTTCAGCTTTGCATATGAGTTTTACAAAGCTGAGTTTGACGAGATGAAATGTTGTTAGGAACTAAAAGGCAGGATCATGGAAACACCTCACCAGAGATACATTTAATTAAAATGACTCACCATAACAGCAAAAGAATAGGCAGTTTTGCAGGTTGTCTCCCAAATTTTCTCCTTACCTTACCACCAAGCCTCATATGGTCTTAAAAAATAAAGATCCCAAAAAAGGGTAGCTAGAGTCTGGAAATGAATACATGTTAGCTTAGTAGTTTTTTGCATTTTGTTATCCCTCTAAACACCAGAACAGGGAGGACCAAGTTTGCAAGCCCAAGAGACACTTTGAACAGCAACCTTATCTTGTTGGAACGTTTGCTCTGAGGTCACATGGGGCGAGCCAGAGCCCAGCTGACAGTGTGTCAAAAGGCCTCAAGCTAGCAAAAGAAAGCACTGTGAGTGCACAAAGGTCGAGCATCTTTGGAAGTGGGTAAATTGGAACAATATGATATTCCTTGTCTAAAAACATATCCCATTTTCTAACTGCAAAAACTAGTTTGTGATCTGAATTCTTAGCAGCAGAGAAAATGAAAATGAATAAAATTAAGTTAATGTTGGCAGTGCTGGATTTTTGTTGTTTCTGCTCATGGTGGTATTAAAAATGAAAATAACAGAAGCACATAGCTAAATATATAGACAGCTTTTCATAACTAAATATATAGACAGTTTTCAAAACCCTGAAAACTTTGGGCAAGCCCAAACAGCATGCATCTACCATCCAGTTCAGGGGGAACCAGGACAGCATTGGATTTCACAGATAGCACCACAGACAGCTATTAAGCTCTAATTCGGTGTCACATTTCTGCCCAGTGCTGGCTGACTACTAGACCAATTTGCTGGCTTCACTCTTTCTGTGTTTCTTCATTGTTTCAAACCAGGCAGAGACTTATCTTAATAATGGGTCAATCCTCAGCCAAATGTGTTCAATTGAAGGCCACCATGGGAGAATGGCAGGATATTGTCTTTCCAACAGCAAGCGAATTGCAGGCAGCTTAAGGCAATATCCATTTCACTATAATGCTGGTTTATGTTACAGCCCTTTTCAAACTTCTAATTGCTCTGTATTGCTGACATTTATAGACATGCCCTATTTTAAATGAAAACACAACACTGAGGTCAGGAGGAGGTTCTGGGACAGCAGAGACCCCAGGTGAAGCCAAAGGGGGAAATTACTTTAAAACTTCTAAATGCCAAACATGTTTGAGAAAAGGAGGAAAAAAAATAAAGTCTTGGGGCAGAAAAAACATTAATCATGGCCCCATGGTATAAATTAATAATAACTATATTTAATTTTCCTATGTAAACATTCTATGGTTGGATTATATAATTTTTAAATGAAAGCAAATATTATTCATTGGGCCCGGTAAGTCTGGTAAGTCTCAGTTTATATGGAATAACTTTGGATATGATTTTTTTCTCCCAATTTCACTTTGATTTGTTAAAAGCAAATACACCAAGCTAACCAGGTTTGTCAGCTGCTTTTGGCAATCATGATATATTATGAGTCTTTCAGATTAATCTAAAAGTCACAATGAATAAAATAATATATCACATTTACGTAGGACTTTTCACCTAGTATCTCATATGGTTCTATAAACAATAAATCATTCATTCCAGAATTGCAACTAAGGAGCCTCAAATAAAGTTCTAATAAGTAATTTCTCCCAGGTAGCTCCAGAAGAAGAAAGGCATATAAAGACTACAATCATTTTCATTTGTTTATTCATACATTCATTCACTGAGTTATTGGGTCATTGATCCATATCCTGAACAAATATTTATGTCATGTTCATGTGTATTTAACACTGTGTAGATTTCAGGCTCTATAAAGAATTATTAAAGAGCTTGCAATTGAGTTGGGTCCTGGTTAGGAAATCAATTGTTTAAGATCCTATTCTAAATTGCCAGAACAAATTCTTTTCAACATTATGCTTACTTAACTCCCTATGAATGTCTTATTGAGGAATAAGAAATTATTGAGGAATATTTAACAGTACTGTTTTCTTTTTACATATTATACATATTCATAGAAAAAAATTGAAAAAATAAAAATGACCATTTAAAATTTAAAAATCACTATTAGAGGAAGGGGGCAAGATGGCGGGGGAGTAGAGGACCCTATTGCAATCAGTCCCCTGAATTGAGCTGGATATCTACCAGAGCACTCTGAACACACATGAAATCAGCCTGAGATGGAAGATTATACACTTCTGGATCTCTACAGCAGCAGAGAATCATCAGTCCAGAGGTACAAAGGACAGTTGGGATTGCGCAGAAAGATATCAGAGGATAAACAGAGGGAGAAGGAATAACCAGAAGCGAGCCATTGGAAAGCAATACCCCAATGCAAAAGTGCCCTGCACTTGGGGACCAGTGATAGCTTGGAGATTGGGGCTGCAAGATGGGAAAGGACTGGTAACAGCACTCAAACAGAACAAAGGGGCTTAAGAGACAATTGCTGGGACCTGGTGGTTGCAGGCACAGACCTAAGCCCTGGTCCCAGAACCAGCTGCAACTGTCACTCCTGAAAAGACCCAGCACGGACTTGAGACAGCAGTCCCAGGTGCTGGGAACCGGTTCACCCAGACCAGTATCACTCTTGTTTTTGGTGGCAAGGGGGTATAGAGACAAGCGGCTGCCTCGATTCACCACTGAGAGGGTCACTGGAGGTGCTCACTCCCTGTGGGAGGCTGAGGTATTCAACGGCGCTTCCAGAGGGGGAAACAGTGTGTTCTGGAGAATTCAGAGAATAGCAGTCCATGGCTTCTCTCTGAGGCAGAGGTCTGGATGCAGACAGTTTATTTTGCTCTGACCCTCCAAAAAGGCACAAAAAGGCCACCAGAGAACAAACGACTCCAGAGAACAAAACCCTGAAAAACCATTTTCCTTGAAGCCCAGCCCCTTGATAGGAGGTAGGGCAACTCCGCCCAAGCAGGATAGGCTGAAAAACAACGTGTCAGGCTTCTTCTCCCCCAGAAGACAAGCTGAAAGAACAAGAGGACAACAACCACAGGATCCCCATAAAACCGTAAAACCCCAACATCAAGGGAAAACAGTATATTAAACTCCTGGTATTGCCTCACAGCCTGTATATTTCTTTCTTTCTTTTTTTTTTAAGATTTTATTTATTTATTTGACAGAGAGTGAGAGATCACAAGTAGGCTGAGAGGCAGGCAGAGAGAGAGGAGGAAGCAGGCTCCCTGCTGAGCAGAGAGCCCAATGTGGGCCTTGATCCCAGGACCCTGAGATCATGACCTGAGCTGAAGGCAGAGGCTTTAACCCACTAAGTAACCCAGGTGCCCCTGTATATTTCTTAGATACAACTTTTCTCTCTCTCTTTAATTCTTTCTCATGATTCTCGTTCTTTTTTTTTTAACCTACTTACTATTTCAACTAGATATTTAATACAACATATTCCATAATAACTTTTTAACTTGAAATTTCATACATATACTTTTTTCCTTTTTCTTTTATATATCTCTGTATATTTATATAGATATATAGATAGATTAGATATAGATATATAGATATAACCTTCAGTGTAGTCCTTTTTCCCTATTCAATGCTACCTTTATATAGATATTGGTTTTAATTTCCCTCTATCTCTTATAAGTTGAGTTCTCTAACAAAGATAGCAAGATATACCCAGGAAGAACTGAAATACCCTTCCTTGCCCACATTGAGGGATTATAACCACCTTCCCATTATCTGCCCTTTTTATTTTTATTTTCTTTTGTCAGTCTTTTTGTTTGTTTGCTTTTGTTTTTGTACTTTATAAATCTGACTCTTGGGGCTCATTTTGATTGGGTTTTTGTTGCTTTTTCTTCTTGGTGGTGACATCTGATTGCTCCAAAACTTCCCAAGGGGCACCTAGCCTGGATAGTGGTTGGTATATAAAGCTATACATCCCCTCAACCACAACTCAACAGAATGACAAGGAGACAGAATTCCCAACAAAGAAAAGACCCAGAGACAATGGCCTCTCCAGCAGATCCAATGGATATGAATTTAAGCAAGATGTTAGAAATAGACTTCAGAGTAGCAGTTATGAAGACAATAGTCAGGCTGGAGGAAACTATTAATGGCAACATAGATTTCTTAAGGGCAGGAGTGAGAGCAGATCTGGCAGAACTTCAAAATATTATCAATGATATACAATCTAATCTAGATAGCAACCATTAAGGTAAATGAGGCAGAAGAAGAAGTTAGTGATCTTGAAGACAAACTGATAGAAAAGAAGGAGCAGGAGGAGACCTGGAACAAACAGCTTAAAATCCATGACAACAGAATTAGGGAAATAAATGATGCCATGAAACATTCCAATGTCAGAATTACTGGGATCCCTGTGGGGGTGGAGAGAGAGAGAGGACTGGAAGATATATTTGACCAAATCATAGCTGAGAACTTCCCTAATCTGGGGAATGAAACAAGTAATCATGTCCTAGAGGCAGAGAGAACACCCTCCAAAATCGATGAGGGTAGATCAACCCCAAACATGAAATAATAAAACTCGCAAATCTAGAACAAAGGAAACCATTTTAAGGGCAGTTAGGGGAAAGAGATTCCTTACGTACAGACAGAGAAACATCAGAATAACGTCAGACTTGTCCACAGAGACCTGGCAAGCCAGAAAGGGCTGGCAAGACATATTCAGAGTACTAAATGAGAAGAATATGCAGCCAAAAATTCTTTATCTAGCAAGGCTGTCATTCAGAATAGATGGAGTGATAAGAAGCTTCCAGGACCAGCAGAGACCGAAAGAATATGTAACCACGAAGCCAGCCTTACAAGAAATATTAAGGGGGGTTCTATAAAAGGAGGAAGACCCCAAGAGTGATACAGAACAGAGATGTACAGAGACAATCCATAAAAACAAGGACTTCACAGGCAACATATGACAATAAAATCTTATCTGTCAATAATCACTCTCAACATGAACTGCCTAAATGCTCCCATAAAATGGTACAGGGTTGCAGACTGGATAAAAAGAGAGGACCCATTCATATGCTGTCTACAAGACACTCATTTGGAACCTAAAGATACATCCAGACTAAAAGTGAGGGGATGGAGAACTATCTTTCATGCCAATGGATCTCAAAAGAAAGCTGGGGTAGCAATTCTCATATCAGACAAATTAGATTTTAAGATAAAGACTGTAGTCAGAGATACAGAAGGACAGTACATCATTCTTAAAGGGTCTATCCAACAAGAAGATACAACAATTGTAACCTAGGCCCCAACATGGGAGCAGCCAACTACCTAAGCCAACTGTTAACCAAAATAAAGAGACATACTGATAATAATACATTAATTGTAGGAGACCTTAACACTCCACACTCAACACTAGACAGATCAACTAAGCAGAAAATCAACAAAGAAACAAGAGCTTTGAATGACACACTGGACCAGATGGACCTCACAGATATATACAGAACATGCCACCCTAAGACAACAGAATACTCATTCTTCTCAAGCACACAAAGACCTTTCTCCAGAATAGACCACACGCTGGGTCACAAATCAGGGCTCAACTGATACCAGAAGACAGAGATTATTCCCTGAATATTCTCACACCAAAATGCTGTGAAACTGTAACTCAATCACAAGAAAAAGTTTGGAAGAAATTCAAACAATTGGAAGCTAAAGACCACCCTGCTCAAGAATGTTTGGGTCAAATGGGAAACCAAAGAACTTAATCAATTCATAGAAGCCAATGAGAACAAAGACACATCAATCCAAAACCTATGGGACCCGGCAAAGGTTGTACTAAGGGGGAAATACATAGCCATCCAAGTCACACTCAATAAAACAGAAAAATCCCCCAAACACAAACTGTCTTTACACCTTAACGATCTGGGGAATCAACAACAAATTAAACCTAACCCACACACGAGAAGGGAAATAATTAAGATTAGAGCAGAGATTAATGAATTAGAAATCAGAAATACAGTAGAACACATTAACAAAACTAGAAGCTGCTTCTTTGAAAGAATTAATAAGATCAATAAACCACTGGCCAGACTTATCCAAAAGAAAAGAGAAAGGACCCAAACTAATAAAATTATTAATGAAAGGGGGGAGATCATGAGTAACATCAAGGAAATAGAAACAATCATCAGAAAATATTATCAACAGCTTTATGACAATAAGTTAAGCAACCTAGAAGAAATGGATGCATTCCTGGAAATCTATAAACTTCCAAGGCTGAAACAGGAAGAAACTGACAACATGAATAGACCAATAACAAGTAACAAGATTGAAGCAGTGATCAAAAACTTCCCAAAAAACAAGAGTCCAGGACCTGATGGATTCCCTGGGGAATTCTACGAAACATTCAAAGAAGAAATAATACCTATTCTCCTGAAGCTGTTTCAAAAAATAGAAACAGAAGGAAAACTTCCAGACTCTTTCTGTGAGGCTAACATTACCTTGATCCCAAAACCAGGCAAAGACCCCATCAAAAGGAGAATTTCAGACCAATATCCCTGATGAATACAGATGCCAAAATTCACAACAAGATCCTAGTGAATAGGATCCAACAGTACATTAAAAGGATTATCCATCACGACCAGGTGGGATTTATCCTTGGGATGCAAGGGTGGTTCAACATTTGCAAATCAATCAATGTGATAGAATGCATAAATAAGAGAAGAGACAAGAACCACATGGTCCTCTCAATTGATGTAAAAAAAGCATTTGACAAAATACAGCATCCTTTCCTGGCTAAAACTCTTCAGAGTATAGGAATAGAGGGAACATTCCTCAACTTCATAAAACCCATCTATGAAAAAATGAAAAACCCACAGAAAATATCATTCTCAATGGGGAAAAGCTGAGAGCCTTCCCACTGAGATCAGGAACATGACAAAGATACCCACTCTCACCTCTATTGTTCAACATAGTACTAGAAGTCCTAGCAACAGCAATCAGAGAACGAAAAGAAATAAAAGGTATTCAGATTGGCAAAGAAGAAGTCAAACTCTCTGTCTTCACAGATGACATAATATTCTATGTGGAAAACCCAAAAGTCTCCACACCCAAATTGCTAGAACTCATACATCAATTCATTAATATGTAGGATAAAAAAATCAATGCACAGAAATCAGTTGCTTTCTTATACACTAACAATGAAACTGCAGAACAAGAAATAAGAGAATCTATTCCATTTACAATAGCACCAAAACCCATGAGATACCTTGGAATAAACCTAACCAAAGAGGTAAAGGATCTATACTCTAGGAATTACAGAACACTCATGAAAGAAATTGAAGAATACACAAAAAAAAAGGAAAAATATTCCATGCTCATGGGTCAGAAAAATAAACATCATTAAAACGACTGCTGCCCAGAACAATCTTTACTTTCAATGCCATCCCAATCAAAATACCAATGGCATTTTTCAAAATGCTGAAACAAACAATCCTAAAATTTGTATGGAACCAGAAAAGACCCTGAATCACCAAGGAAATGTTGAAAAAGAAAAACAAATCTGGGGGCATCACGTTGCCTGATTTCAAGCTATATTACAAAGCTGTGATCACCAAGACAGCATGGTACTGGCACAAAAACAGACACATAAACCAATGGAACAGAGTAGAGAGCTCAGATATGGACCCTCAATTTACAGTCAAGTAATCTTCAACAAAGCAGGAAAAATACCCAATGGAATGAAGACCATCTTCTCCATAAATGGTGCTAGGAAAATTGGACAGCTATATCCAGAAGAATAAAACTGGACCATTCTCTTACACCATATACAAAGATAAATTCTAAATGCATGAAAGACCTCAATGTGAGCCAGGAATCCATCAAAATCCTAGAGGAGAACATAGGCAGTAACCTCTTTGACATCAGCCACAGCAACTTCTTTCAAGACACGTCTCTAAAGGCAAGGACAATAAACTTCCTTCATTTTCCTCAAGGAAAACGAAAGTTTTGTGAATTTTCACGAAAGCGAAAATGAACTTCTGGGACTTCATCAAGATAAAAACCTTCTGCACAGCAAAGGAAATAGTCAACAAAATAAAGAGGCAATCCACAGAAAGGGAGAACATATTTGCAAATGACACTACAGACAAAGGGCTAATATCCAAGATCTAGAAAGAACTTCTCAAACTCAACACCCAAAAAACAGATAATCAAGTCAATAAATGGGCAGAAGACACGAGCAGATGCTTCTCCAAAGAAGACACATGAATGGCTAACAGACACATGAAAAAGTGTTCATCATCATTAGCCATCATGGAAATTCAAATCAAAACCACATTGAGATACCACCTTACCCCAGTTAGAATGGCAAAAATCAACAAGGCAGGAAAAAACAAATGTTGGAGAAGTTGTGGAGAAAGGGGAGCCCTCTTACATGGTTGGTGGGAACGCAAATTGGTGCAGCCACTTTGGAAAACAGTATGGATGTTCCTCAAAAAAATTAGAAACAGAACTAGCCTATGGCCCAGCAATTGTACTACTGGGTATTTACCCCAAAGATACAGATGTAGTGAGAAGAAGGGCCATACACACCCCAATGTTCATAGCAGCAGTATCCACAATAGCCAAAATATGGAAAGAGCCAAGATGCCCTTCAACAGAAGAATGAATAAAGAAGATGTGGTCCATACACACAATGGAATATGACTCAGCCATCAGAGAGGATGAATACCCAACTTTTGCCATCAACATGGATGGGACTGGAGGAGATTATGCTAAGTGAAATAAGTCAAACAGATAAAGTCAATTATCATATGGCTTCACTTATTTGTGGAACATAAAGAATAGCATGGAGGACCTTAAGAGAAGGGAAAAATGGAGGGGGAGAAATCGGAGTGGGAGAAAAACCATGAGAGACTATGGACTTGGGGTTTTAGAACAGATGGTAGTGGGGGAATGGGTGACCCTGGAGATGGGTATTAAGGAGGACACAAATTGCATGGAACACTGGGTGTTATATGAAAACAATGAATCATGGAACACTACATCAAAAATTAATGATGTACTATATGGTGATTAACATAACAATAAGAAAATAGGAGAAAAAAATAAATCAGTAAAAAAAAAAAGAAAATTTCACTGTTATATGAAATAAAGCTGGAAAACAATATAAAAAATAATCACTATTAATTCCACTATGCAGAGATAAATATTGTTATCAATTTGGTACACAGATTTCTTATCTTTTTTTCTGTGTGTGTGTGCAAAATATATCCACTTTTTACATAAAATCATTATACACATGCCCATTAATAATTAACTTTTTTCTCAGTTAATAATATATTATGAATATTTTCCCATGTGATTAAATTTGAGCTTTTGGCATTATGAAATCAAACATAATGACCACATGATTTTTATTATTAATTCCACTTCAAGTTGTGAAAGGACTTTAAACTACAAGTCAAATTCACATGAAGAAATAAAAAAAACACAAGTAAAATTAATTATAGAGATAAATACAAGAAATAGTATAAATGTACTTTTTTTGTAACTCCTTTTTTTCTTATGGTTTAAAAAATAACTGAAAAATGGAATAATTATAAACCTAAGTTGATAAACATACAATGTATAGATACATGACTATACAGCATTAAAAAGTGGAGAAACAGAGGTAAAGTTTTTGAAATACTATCAAAATTAAATTGGTATTAATCTGAACCAGATTATAATAAATTAAAATTTATGGTACCATTTAAGGCAGCCACTTATCTTTGAGATAAGAAAATATCTCAAAAATATATTGTAAAAGAAACATCAAAGTAATTAAAATCTCATACTAGAAAATAGTTATGTACTTAACACAAAAGAAGAGTCATAGAAGAAAGAGGAGGAAGATAATATACATAGAAAATAAATAGCAAAGTGGCAGATGTAAATTTTACTTTATCAAGAATCTGATTAAGTGTAAGTGGATTAAATTCTTTAATCAAAAGGTAGAGATTGGTAAAATGGGGGAAAATGATCTAATTCCATCAACAAGAGACTCACTCTGGATTCAGAAACACACAAAGACACAAAGAAAGGGGAGCCTGGGTGGCTCAGTGGGTTAAAGCCTCTGCCTTCAGCTCAGGTCATGATCTCAGGGACCTGGGATTGAGCCCCACATCAGGCTCTCTGCTCAGCAGGGAGCCTACTTCCTCCTCTCTCTCTGCCTGCCTCTCTGCCTACTTGTGATCTCTCTCTCTCTCTGTCAAATAAATAAAATCTTAAAAAAAAAGACACAAAGAAAGTAAAAGGATGCAAAAAAAGATATATAGTAGACCCCCTTATGTGCAGTATCACTTTCTACAATTTCAGTTGCCCACAATCAACTGTGGTCCAGAAGTAAATGATCTTCCTTCTAACATATCATCAGAAGGTCAACAGTAGCCTAACACTGTGTCACAATACCTACATCATTCACTTTACTTCATCTCATCACATAGACATTTTGTTATCTCATTACAAAAGAAAAGAAGAGTGAGCATAGTATAGTGAGATATTTTGAGTGAAAGCCCACATTCACATAATTTTTATTACAATATACTGTTATACTTATTCTATTTTATTATTAGTTATTATTGTTAGTCTCTTACTGTGCCTAATTTCTAAGTTAAATTTTATCATAGGTATGTTTGTGTAGGGGAAAAAACATAGTATATATAGTGCTTGGTGCTACTATCCATGGTTTCAGGCATTCACTAGGGGTCTTGGAACATATTCCCCATAGATAAGGGGGGGACTACTGTACCAAGCAAACAACAAACAAAGGAAAACTGGAGTGACTAACTATACTAACAGCAGAGGAAATTGATTTTAAGCAAGAATTTTCAGGGACAAAGAAGGACATTTTATAATGATAAAAGGGTCAAACAAGAAGACACACACACACACACACATATATATATATATATATATATAACAATTACAAGCATACATGTACCTAACAGCAGATATCTACCATACGTGAAGGGAAAAGTGACCGAATTGAGAGGAGAAATAGAAAATCCAACAATAATAGTTGGAGACTTAAATATGCTACTTTTAGTAATGAACAGAATGAATAGGTAAAGGATTACAAAGAAATATAAAACTTGAACAATACTAGAAATCAACTAGACTTACCAGACATCTATAGAATACATCATCCATAACAGCAGAATACTCATTATTTTCAAGCACTATTCTTGAGAATAGACAATATGCTAGTTCACAAACCAAGTCTCAATAAATATGAAAAGATTGAAATCATACAAAATGTGTTCTCTGACTATAATGGAATGAAATTAGAAATCAATAACAGACAGAAACTTGGGAAATTCACAAATATTGGAAATTAAACATACTTCTAAGTAACCAGTGGGTCAAAAGAAAACCCATGAGGGTAGTATAAATACTTGATGATGACTGCAAATGAAAACAAAACCTACCCAAACTTATGATTTATTGGAAAGCAATACTCAGAGGGAAATTCATAGCTGTAAATGTCTACATTAAAAAGGAAGAAAGATTCAAATAAATAACCTAGCCCTTAAGAAATAAGAAAAAAAGAAAGCAAATTAAGCCCAAAGCAAGCATATGAAAGAAAATCGTAATGGAAAATAGTGGAAAGAAACAAAATAGAATAGAAAAACAATAGAGAAAATCCATAAAACAAAAAGATGATTCTTCGATGAGATCAACAAAATTGGTAAACTGTTCAATAAATTGGGTGCCTGGGTGGCTCAGTTGGTTAAGCCACTGCCTTCGGCTCAGGTCATGATCCTGGAGACCCAAGATTGAGTCCCACATTGGGCTCCCTGTTCAGTGGGGAGCCTGTTTCTCCCTCTTACCCTCCCCCCTCTCATGCTCTCTCTCTCTCTCTCTCTTATTCTCGCTCTCAAATAAATAAATAAAATCTTTAAAAAAAAGTTCAATAAATTAACTAAGAAAAAATAAAAAAGATTCAAATTACTAAAATTAGTTATTAAAGATGGTACATTTCCACTAACCTTATAGAAATAAAAGGGATTATAACTGAATATTAGGAACAATTGAATGCCAGCAAGTTAGATTATCTGAATGAAATGGGAAAATTCCTAGACAGACATAAACTACCAAAACTTATTGAGTAAGAAATAGAAAAATGGACATATAATAAGTAAGGAGAGTGAATCAGTAACCAAAAACAACCCCCCGCCCCCCCACACACAAAAAGCCCAGAACAAGATGGCTTCACTGATGAATTCTGCCAAACATTTAGAGAATCAACACCAATCCTGCACAAGATCCTCCAAAAATAGAAGGTAGAAATACTGGCTGACTCAATCTACAAAGCCACAAAAATCAAAGATATCAGAAAGAAAGAAAAGAAAATTATAGACTAATATTCATTATGACTGTAGGTGCAACAAAAACACTAGCAAACTAACCCAGCAACATCTAAAAAGGATTATGTAACATAACCAGGTTGGATTTATCCTAGGAATGCAAGGTTGGTTCATATATTAAAAATTAATGTGATATGCCATATTAATAGAATAAAGGTAAAAAATGCATAACATTTCAATAGACGCATAAAAAACATTTGACAAACCCTAACATCGTTTCATAATAAAAACACTCAATAAGCTACAACTGGAAGGGAACTTCTTCACCCTGATAACAGGCATGTATCAAAAAACTACAGCTAAACTCATACTTACTGTGTTAAAAGACTGAAATCTTTTCCCTTAATATCAAGAACAAGACAAAGATGCCCACTTTCTCCACTTTCATTCAACATTGTACAGGATGTTCTAACCAGGGCAATTAGGAAGAGAAACAAAGGCATCCCGATTGGGAAAAAAGAAATAACACCATCTCTATTTGTTAATGGCATAAACTTATATATTAAAAACTCTAAAGAATCCACATACAAGTACACAAACACAACAAGTGTTAAGTAGAAAAAAGAGTTCATCATGGCTTTTTGCAGGATATAAGATCAATACACACAAATAAGTTGTATTTCTACACACATCAATGAATATTCCAAAAATAAAATTAAGAAAATAATTTCATTTACCAAAAGAATAAAACACTTAGGGATAAATTTAACAGAAGGAATTAAAAACCTGTACATTGAAAACTACAAAATGTTATTAAAATAAATTAAAGAAGATCTTAAATAAAAAGGAAGACATCTTGTGTTCTTAGATTGAAGACTTAATAATGTTAAGACCATAATACTCAAGTAGGTCTTCAGATTTATAGCAATCCTTTTATCAAATTCCAGTTGCTTTTCTTCAGAAATGGACAAGGTGATCCTAAAATTTATATAGACATGCAAGGGACCCAGAATAGCCAAAATAACCTTGGAAAAGAATAAAATTGAAAAACTCATAATTCCTAATTTCAAATCTATTACAAATCTATAGCAATCAAGAAAGTGTTGCCCTGACTGCTCTAAGGCTAGATAATAGGTCAGTGGAATAGAATTGAGAATGCAGAAATAAACCCTGGTGTCTATGGCTAACTGATTTACCATGAGGATGTCAGAGCTATTTAATGGGGGGAAAGAACAGTCTTTTCAACAAATAATGCTATAGCAACTGCATGTCCCCATGCAAAAGGATGGATTTAGATCTGTATCTCCAATCATATGCAAAAATTAACTCAAAATCTATCAAAGACCTAAGTGTAAGAGCTAAAACTATAAAACTTCTAGGATAAAACATAGATAAAAATCTTTGCAACCTTGGATTAGTAAATGTGTTCTTAGATATATATCAAAAATTAAAACAAACAAACAAAAAAACAAGCAACCAAACACAAAATAGATAAATTAGACTTCATCACTTTGTATTAAAGGACACTATAAGGAAGTAAAAATACAACCCAAAATTTGGGAAACTATACTTGCCAATTATATATATCAAAAAAACTTATTAATCAGGTATATAAAGAATTATTAGAAGTCAACAATAAAATGTCAAATAACCCATTTTTAAAAAAGGCAAACCCCTTGAATAGACATTTCTCTAAAGATATATAAATGGCCAAGAAGCACATGGGAGGGAGGGAGGAAATATAAGAAGTCTTGGTGAGACTGTGGAGAAGCTGGAACTTTCATAAACTGCTAGTAGAAATGCAAAATGTTGCAGTTGCTATAGAAAACAATATAGTGTGCGCCTGGGTGGCTCAGTGGGTTAAAGCCTCTGCTTTCGGCTCAGGTCATGATCTCAGGGTCCTGGGATCGAGGCCCGCATCGGGCTCTCTACTCAGCAGGGAGCCTGCTTCCTCCTCTCTGTCTGCCTCTCTGCCTACTTGTGATTTGATCTCTCTCTCTGTGTCAAATAAATAAATAAAATCTTTAAAAAAAATTTAAAAAAAACAATATAGTATTTCTTTTAAAAGTTAAGTTTAGAATTACCATATGATCTAGCAATTCTGGCCTCAGAATTCTTGTCAAGAAAACTGCACACTTACTTTCATACAAAAATTTGTGCATGAATGTTCATAGCATACTTGTTCATAATAGCCAAAATGGGAAGAAAAAAAAAACCCAAATGTCCAACTGATGAACTGATAATGGGTAAGCAAAATATAGTATATTCATATAATGAAATATGATTCACCCATTAAAAGAAATGTAGTACTGTTTGTTCCAGCTCTGTGAAAAATGCTGGTGTTATTTTGATAGGGATTGCATTGAATGTGTAGATTGCTTTGGTAGTATAGACATTTTAACAATATTTATTCTTCCAATCCATGTGCATGGGATGTTTTTCCATTTCTTTGTGTCTTCCTCAATTTCTTTCATAAGTGGTCTATAGTTTTCAGAGTACAGCTCTTTTACCTCTTTGGTTATTCCTAGGTATTTTATGGGTTTTGGTGCACTTGTAAATGGAATCGATTCCTTGATTTCTCTTTCTGTTGTTTCATTATTGGTGTAGAGAAATGCAACAGACTTCTATCCATTGAAATTTATATGGAACCAGAAAAGATCCCGAACAGCCAAAGCAATCCTGAAAAGAAAACCAAACCTGGAGGCATCACAATCCCAGACTTCAAGCTGTATTACAAAGCTGTAATCATCAAGACAGCATGGAACTGGCACAAAAACAGACACACAGATCAATGGAACTGAACAGAGAATGCAGAAATGGGCCCACAACTGTGTGGTCAACTAATCTTTGGCAAAGCAGGAAAGTCTATCCAATGGAAAAAAGACAGCCTCTTCAACAAATGGTGCTGGGAAAACTGGACAGCAACAAGCAAAAGAATGAAACTGGACCACTTCCTTATACCATAAACAAAAACAAATTCAAAATGGGTGAAAGATCTAAATGTGAGAAAGGAAACCGTCCAAGTTCTAGAGGAGAACATAGGTAGCAATCTCTTTGACCTCAGCCACAGCAACTTCTAACTAGACAGGTCTCCAGATGCAAAAGAAACAAAAACAAAAGTGAACTATTGGGACCTCATCAAGATAAAATGCTTCTGCACAATGAAGGAAACAATCAACAAAACTGAAAGGCAACCTAGGGAATGGGAGAAGATATTTGCAAATGACATATCAGATAAAGGGCTACTATCTAAAATCTATAAAGAACTTATCAAACTCAGCCCCCAAAATATAAATAATCTACTCAAGAAATGAATGAACAGCCATTTTTCTAAAGAGGACATCCAAATGGCTAACAGACACATGAAAAAATGTTCACCACTCATCATCAGAGAAATACAAATCAAAATCGTAATGAGATATCACCTCACTCCTGACAGAATGGCTAAAATTAAGAACTTGGGAAACAACAGATGTTGGCAAGGATGTAGAGAAAATGAAACTCTCTTACACTGTTGGTGGGAATGCAAACTGGTGCAGTCACTCTGGAAAACGGTATGGAAGTTCCTCAAAAAGTTAGAACTACCCTACCACCCAGCAATTGTACTACTAGGTATTTATTCAAAGGATACAAAAATAGTGATTTAAAGGGGCATACACACCCTAATGTCTATAGCAACATTGTCCACAGTACCCAAAATATGGAAAGAGTCCAGATGTCCATCAACAGATGAATGGATAAAGAAGTGGTGTATGTATACTATGGAATATTACTCAACCATCAAAAGAATGAAATCTTGCCATTTGCAATACCGTGGATGGAGCTGGAGTATTATACTAAGTGAAAAAAGACAGTCAGAGAAAGACAAATACCATATGATTTCACTCATATTTGGAATTTAAGAAACAAAATAGATGAACACAGGGTTAGAGAAGGAAAAATAAAATAAGATAAAAACAGAGAGGAAGGCAAACTATAAGAGACTCAACTATAGGGAACAAACTGAGGGTTGCTGGAGGAGAGATGGGTGAGGGGATGGGCTAAATGGATGATGGGCATTAAGGAGGCTACTTGATATAATGAGCACTGGGTGTTATATGTGAGTAATGAATCACTAAATACTACCCCTGAAACTGATAATATACTGCATGTTAACTAACTTGAATTTAAATAAAATCTAAAGGAAGGAAGGAAGGAAGGAAGGAAGGAAGGAAGGAAGGAAGGAAGAAGAAAGAAAGAAAGAAAGAAAGAAAGAAAGAAAGAAAGAAAGAAAGAA